>OZ038439.1:12071094-12671094 GCA_964036275.1 Litoditis marina | reverse complement strand
TTCTGCTGTGTTTAACATGTTTCACGTGACCGTGCATTTGGCTAACAGTATAAATGCCCAGAATAACTATAACTTTTGATTGAGTGCAGTTTTCAACAGCTTTTCCACCCGATGATGTATAACAAACAAAGAAATAACCAGAACCGAATGGGAATTCGAAAAACTTCCAATAACACAGCTGAGAGAATTATGGCATCATTCTTTAGGGAATCGCACATGTCTTCATCCAGTACATTCGTCATTCGAGAAAAGTTAGACGAAATGGAAGAAAGGTTGAACGAAATAAGAGAAAACTTAAACTAAATATAGCTTACAAGCACAAACTTCTCAAAGCACAATTTTATAGTAAAATACACATATTAATGTTACTTTACATCTAGGTTACCTCAAGAGCTGAACTTATGCAACGATTCGAATAATTCCAGACGATATTAATGTTTGCTTAAGGTCTTTTCTCTGTTCAGAACGTTGCTTATGTTTGCGATGCTTATGTTGCTATCCTTTCCAAGACACACATCTTGTTTCAACAAAACCTTTCAAAAAGTTCAAGCTTTGCACAAAATAACCTTTTAAAATATAACAAAACCTTTTAAAGGTTCAAGCTTCACATGAAATAACTTTTAAAAGATGCGGAACAATAACTAAAAATGGCAGGCCATGTTTCAGTTTGCTGTTCATTGGTTTCATGTTTGGCAGAGGGCAAAAAACGGGACTAGACCCAGATTTTATCGCCGCGATTTTGAATAAATCGGTGCATTTGAAAGAGAAAGAAGGTGGCTGGTAACATGACAGACAGCTCGAGTAATTGAGGAAAGGCGCGAGAAAATAGAATTCCGAGAATTGGTTTGAAGTTGTCAATTTAGTTTTTGTGGTAGATTTTAAAATTTGAAGCTTTACAAGTACTTAGATGGGAAAAATAGGTAATGAACTGGATGATATGTTCGTTGGTGCTATGCAACAGTTGTAAAGTGATGAACAAACTCTGACCAACTCAGAGAGCAAGTTTATCTGAGGTTCTGAAGGATCCTATACGCTACTCAATGTATGCTCCCTCTCCGCTTCTCTAAAGAATACAACTACACAGCTGCACTTCACTAGAAAAACTTCACATTTAAAATAGTGTAAATGTAGTAACAGATAATATTGAAGTTTTTCTAACAAAACTGTTTTCTATCAAAACTTCCGACTGAAGGTAATTGAGTTGATTTCGGCACCTGTCTTTTGGTCGAAAACAAAGACTCCGTTGGGCGGGAAGAGAAAAAGTTCAAATGAGGGCAAGGCTAGGTTCATTTGGAGACATCACAAGGCAACATTAAATGAGAAAGAATGTGGAAACATTGGGGTGATCTTAAAGTAAACTCTTTTCCGAAAAATATTTCGTTATTTTAAACTAAACAGAACTTTATAACTCTTTACATTCATGAGTACTTCCAAAAGGCGCTTTGCTAAATGTTCGAGACTATAGGCCGAAAGAAATTCTCTTTTTTCTACTTTCTCATACTTTTTTACGCCTACTTAATTAATAACTGATTTGAATCTTATGTTCGAACCGCGAATTTTGTCATGGTTTCACCACACATAACTGCAATTAATTTGAATGTTATGTTAAATAACTTTTTCAACGATAGGAGAACTTTGGTTCCATAGAGATCATGAGGTAAAGAAGTGGTTAGACCGAGCCATTGGGCCAATTATACGTGCTCAAACACAATGTATTTTTCATACATCCAGGTATCAAATAACAGGCGTGCAAAAACCAAGATATCAAGTTTGCTCAAAAAGGTAGCTGAAACATTTTGTTCGCTACAAAAAAAACTACCTTCTACACATCAAAAACAATTTGTCTGAACCCAGCTTGTAGAGACTACTAACTAATCGTATGAAAACTAACTGGGGCACTACTCTTCACAGCTCTACAACTCCTATAGAACTCTCTTACTATAAGTGAACAGATGAAAAAATGTAAATATGAAAGAAATTCTTGTATAACAGAACACAAAAAACCACTTCCTATTTGCGAGGTGCGAAGTGAAAAGAAAGTTGCATTTATTATCGCATAAACCGCTATCGCGCCACTCAAATTTGCATTCTGACCTTGATCAATGATTTGGTTTTTGGTTATTTTGTGGAAGAAAAATAGAAAGCAAAGTTATATTATGAAGAAATAGGCTTTGAAAGCTATAAAAAGACCAAAAAGTGTCTGTAATAAGAGATTCTTTCTGCAACTTCGCAAATATCAACTGCGCACAACCGACCAATTTAAACCATTCTTTCAAGCGAACAAATAAAAGAGAAACAAGTGTTGGGACGGGATTGATTCACTTTGCAAGAAGGGAAACCACGCAAAAAACAACTCAGAATGTGATAACGTACAATTATAAAGTGCACACTTTCTGATGTGTCTCGTTTCACGTAAAACACAGTTCACTTCAATCAATAATTATGTGTAAGTGACAGTTATTTGAATTTTAAAAAACAAACCTCCTTCATCCTTCCCTTGACCCATTGTTTGACCTTTATCGATTTTTCCATGATCTGCTCATCCTCCGGTGATCGGAGAGAGCCATTAGGAGAAGAGGACATCGCCTGAGGAACAAAGAGATGTAGATCAAAAGTGACATTATAAACAACAATAATATTGCAAATAATTATTATGGTGATGATGATGAGGAATAGTGAAAAATGACATACAAACAGAATGTGAAAAACTTTGATATATGGTTTCACACCAAGACCAAACTACAAACACAGAAGACACACAACATATTTTTCTCGCCAGGTCAAGATCAAACGAAGAACATAGCAGTGGCACGAGATAACCTTTTGCACCATCATTTGATCAAGCGAATCTTATATATTCGCAGCGAAACATTGAAATGTGGTGTTTTGTTCGAGCGAAACTGATGTAAAACACACCAGGATCAAACTACAAACACATCAGATACCCAAAACAATCGTTTGCGCCAGCATTTGCTCAAGCGACGCTTATATATTCGCAGTGAAACATTGAAATGGTTGTGTTTTAGTCGAGAGTTCGGAGGAGCACAGAATGAGTTTAAATGTTCGCATCAAGATCAAACTACAATCACAGCAGACAGCCAAAATAACCGTTTGTGTCCGTTCTCGATGAAGTGAAGCTCAAATATTCGCAGCGAAACACTGCAATGTGATGTTTTGGCCGAAAGAACGGAGTTGTTTGAGAGTTTTTACATGTAGTTCGATGTGTGAACACAGCATAAATTACGAATTTGTATCAAGGTCAAACAACAAACGCCAGGATCAAACTACAAACACAGAGAGAAACAAAACAACCGTTTGTGCTAGTTTTCTATGAAGCAAAGCTTATATATTCGCAGCGAAACATTGAAATGTGGTGTTTTGGCCAAGAGAAAGCAGTATTGAAAAAAACACCAATTCCGAAACTAAAATAGAAGTGTTGAATAGTACTAAGGTATAATTGAAATTTAGCTTTCATACCATTATTCAAACCATACAGAATGTGAAAAGTTGTTGTTTGGGTGTTCTTATATGCGCTACGAAACATCGAAATGTGGTGTTTTGGTCGAGAGAACCGAGTAGTATCGGAAAACATTTGGTGGCCGTTCAGCATAATGAGTCAGTAAGGAAAAAGAGGGGAATGGGGTATAATGGATGATCTGGAAGATGAAAAAGAGCCAGTCGAAATATTACTTTGTAGAAGGGTAGATCAAACTACAAACAAACTTGGTAGGACAACTACGAGTTGTAGTTTGATGTATCGTGCACAGCTCACGTTCCGAATAGATTCACACAGCAAAAAAACTCTTCTTTTCAAAAAGTATATAAACCGATTATAAGATGTAGTTTGATGGGTGACGCACACTGCACATTGTGAACCTGAGATAAACTAACTAAAGTTGTTTCAAAATGAATTTTTCACACTTCACACAGGAGAATGAGCAATTCTTGTTTTTACCCTCGATTTACATAGGCCAGAAAGTTTCCTTGTATAGACGAGTGAGCAGGAAGAAAATTTAGACTAAAGTCTATAAAAAGTGAATCTAAGAAGATTAATTCTCGTCCAGAAAAATAGCTGCTTCAATAAATCTGATACTTGATTTCTTAGTCTCATGGGAATCCCTTTAGAGTTCAACGAGTTCAAACACTGATTGGGAAACCTTATTCTGTTTTCGGAAATGAAATGTGGTGATTCCATAAACCCTCATGTTATTTAAAGTTCTCCTTTTCGAATTTAAAATGTAAATGACGATGTAAACGTGCATAGAAAAGAATAGAATTTGGTTTATATCAAGTACAAGAAGGTATGTATCTACTCCGAAACTAATCACGACACAGCGCAATTTAGAACACACAGCAGTACAAATATTAAAAACAGAAGAAATTTCCATAACCAAATTAAGAACACAAAATTTGCATATTTCGAGATGAGTTGGTAAACATGGCCCAGTTGTGCTTCAGTAGGGCACACGTTCATTAATAAACCGTTTTAAGAATAAAATTTAGATTTAAAATTAACCTAGTTGAATGAAGTTCAGTAAACCTGATCCAATCGCACCTTTAGTAAAGAGCATATTGATTGAACAACTAACAATTTAAATTACCAAATTTTGAATTCAAAACTTACATGTTTAGACCGAATTCAGTGAACCTGACCTAATCGTATATTTGTCCTTTAATGGAAACGGAACGTATTCCTAGGGAATAACGAACGACAACGCGAAAATCAATGGACATTTGCCTAACAACGCGTCTTGACTCGAAATTAATTCACAACCCAAACGGCTCATTGGTCAGGGCGTGCGAAAGAGTGTGCGATCAAGGAGGGCGCAGACAGATTATCACAACTTAATTATATATCGCGTGCAGCGCAGTAGTTTCATGCGGCAGAATGCAAAACAACGAAGAAGAATTGGCAATTGGCATGCGAAGTGGAAAATTTCCCGGAAAAGTGCAGTTTCACGAGAGTTTTGCAGGTTTCTGAATGAAAAATACAGAACTAATATGAAGTTTATGAACTTTGTTGAAAATCGAATTTTAATCTGAAATTATCATGGGATCTTTGCTCAAGTTTTTTGCCCTTTCTTCTAGTCATTCGCCGGAAAAATGCTCTCAAATACCCATTACATTTTTGTATGAATCGTGAAAAAAAACATTAATGAATATATATTCAATGGCTTCGTTCAGTAGAAGATCGGTATCTTAACTTAGTACGTGACAATTTGCTTTAACTTAGTACGTGACAGTTTGCAGGTTTTTTCAGTCATTCGCCGGAAAAATGCTCTCAAATACCCATCAGATGATTGCGTGTATTGTTAAAAAGCATATTAAATATATATTCAATGGCCTCATTCATTACGAGATTGAGTTTTCTCTTCATGTTCAGAAATAGAAAGGAAGTAGAGTATATTAGTGCGTACCAATCAGGATATATTGAATGTATACTAACAAACGTTTTGCTGAGTTAAGCTAAGCTGTTAAAAATGGAAAAGACATGTACATGAATTAAAGATAATTCTGAGGTTTCGAACGTATATGGAATACTTTAACATTTCAAACACGTTTACAACTTTCACGATTATGTCTTTGACTAGCAATATGTCAGTATTCAAACGAAATTTCTTAGAGTAGTGGTGGTGCAGTATGGGGTTCTCTTCGGGCGGGTTTTAATCCTAGAAGGGATCAAATGTTGCCGGAGGGCGAATTGAGGCAGTTTTATCAGGCATTTCAATCGGGAGTCAAAAGTCAATTGGAAGGGCTAGATGAATGGTATCTTAGTGAAACGGGAGATGATGGGAACGGAGAGAGAGGGAGAGAAGAGAAATAGAGGGAAAGGAGGAAGAGGGGTGAGAGAGAGAGAGAGAAAGAGAGAGGGACTAGATAGAAGAAGAGATAAGTTTCAAAAATACAAGAGAATAGGAGATAAGAAAAAAGAGCGGGAAAAGGAAGACCTATCCGAAGAATGGGAGAGAAGAGAAGAGAGGAACGCAAAAAGAGGAAACTTTGAATTCCAGAACTGTTCCAGCTGAGCCATAACACCAGGAAGTCACCAGAGTCAGCGATCCATATCTGTTAAGAATACTGCGAGAGTAAAAAGCTCTTGAGAAGATCTCACCGGCTCGTTCTACTCAAGGCTAGATCTACACTCCACATCACTTGTGACCCCAAACTATTCAATAAGTGACAATGAATGTTTGATCTACCCCTTGTGACACGAGACTAGACAAAATGCCAGCCAGACCGCGCAATTAACTGAGCTGCCTAGATATCAATTGTGCGCTCGCGTGTGTGGTCTCCATTTCGAGTGGAGCGTCATCTGGAGTCTCGTCGGCCGTAATTCGGAGTGTCGTTGATGAGAAATGAGCAGTCGATTGGAAGATTGAGACACACACACGGCACAAGTGGTCCGAAACCACGGGGAATTCTCCCCGGGGTTTAGCCGAGTAGTGAGTAGACGGAGTCTAATGTTGAGGGTCTGTTTACTAGAAGTGACAGACGTGACACGTCACGGTGACGGGAAACGTGATGATCAAACTACAACTCTAACTCACACCTCTGCTTCTAGTACAACCCCGGTCTTTTTGAACCAAGCTATACAAAAAAGTTGTGCACAATAGGGAAACAACGCGGGCTGGGCAAACATGTCACTAAAGAGAAAACAAACAAGAAAACATCGTTCAAGAATCAAGATATTCGTAATTGAGACGTAATAAGAATTATAATCGATCTGATCGCGAAAATGAATACTAAAATTGTAGATGAGAGCGTGTGCACTCGTCCAACTCACATCTGTCTGCGTCTCACGCCCGTACACACTCTCTCGCGTGCACACTATTCCACGTACACGCTTTCTTACATACATACTCTCTTACGTACACAATTTCTAACGTATACGGTATACGATCTCTCACTTGCACACTCTCTCACATTTTCTCCCAGCCGCTTCCAGTGCATGTAGTTGACGTAATTTGCCGCAGTCTCGTTGTTGCGTAATGTATTATAGCGGGTGTCATTTGGAGTTTCGTTGGCCGTAATGAGAGTATCGGAAGGACATTTCGAGCACAACCTAATTTCCATCGAAAATGACTGCCCACGGCGGCCGAATGTGCTTGGGAAAATGAGGAGAAACCACTTTTTATCCTGATTACAATGAAAATTACAACAAAAACAATGGGAAATTGTCTACTTCCGTCTCATCTTTGGTAAAAAGAAGTGATGACAACTAGGGGGGGGGGGGGTAAAAGTTGTTATGAATTGGAAATGTCATATAAGAGAAGGTCTAAAGACTAAAGTATATTTCTCATACAATGTGTTTTCAACGGATCAGTCGTCTTATAGTCTTGAACGAAATCTTAGACGAGAGGAAAGGCAGAAAGTGAGAACTTCCCCTTTGCCATCACATAAAACACCATCAGAGTAATTCTGGTTAAGTAAATGGTTATCAACTTGAAAAAAGGGATGGGGTGAAAGTAAAATGCTCCACAACCCGGAAATGGTCATTCAGAATAAGGTTAGCTAGGAATAACGAACGCCGTAATGAGTATCTGACTGAGACTGGCCTCGTAGTCTAAGTACGAGTCATAAGGGGCGCTGCGGCATGACAGAAAATGCGTGAGTTACAGAAATACGTACGTATGAGGTTTCGGTTCGCTCTCTTCAAAAACTGATTTTTGAATTCATCCATTCATAACCACAACTGTGTGTATAGTTAGCGGACTTTGCAGAAGTATCTTCCATAATTCTACACGCGTACCTTCCTGATTACTGTTGAAGTTCTTCTCTATGTTACTTTTTTTTACTTTGATCAGTTGTATTTCAAGTTGTGCTTTGTTTCGTTTTTTTTTTCATTTAGCGCACCTCGTAGTGCATTGAATAAATAAATAAATAAAGATACATCCAGGGTTTGTTCTTCTATTCCGCTGTGATTGTAGTTTGATCCCACTCTTTTTGAGTCACATCACGGCGTGTACATAAGTAGTTTTATATCTTCACGTGTCACGTGTGAAACAGAGCAAAAGTCCAGACATTCGAAATACAGACATAATGTACGTGACTAATCCGAAAATGGCCATTCTCAGTCTGAGACGAGACCAAATCTATTTCAGACGTACTCAACAGACAATTGAAAAGCAATCTAGGGGAAGGACATTGTTTTGGAGTCACAAAAACGTGATTGTTCTACAACCTTCTAGACAATAAATACATAGTTGATTTTGTAACAAACTATACGATATCATTACAATATATAGCGTTCAATGTGGATAAGAACTGAATATATAAGCATGATTCCCGAAGTTTAGAGAATAGTTTAGATGTAAGAAATTACCGTTCTTATTAATTAAAAAAGATCAATCATTATTGAATCAATCTTCACGAATATGAATATGAGATTGACCTTTCGGGGGTGCGCCCCGCCTTAGGTTATGAAATATGAGCATGTGGTACATTGGGAGAAAGCTAATCACATCCGACACTAATGACTGAGAGAAAGAGAGATATAGAGACAGATGGGTGGTAGGGAGGGTAGAGAGAGAGAGGGTAGAGAGGGAAGAGAGAGAGAGGCCGGAGGGAAGAGAGAGAGATGGGTGGTAGAGAGAGAGAGAAAGAGAGAGAGAGACAGATAGGTGGTAGAGAGGGAGAATGGAGGAAGAGAGAAGATAGGGAGGGAAGAGAGAAGGAAGGAGAGAGAGAAGAGAGAAAGAGAGAGAGAGAGGGATGAGCGAGAGAACAACTCTCAGTCTGTGCATATAACCAGATTTGATCGAAACATCGTACTGAGAATAATGTGAAATGGAAGGGACAAATGGATCTCAGAGATGAGTCAATTAGAACCGAAAAAGGAAATAGAATATGGGGTGGAAGATGGAGGGAGAGGGGGAGAAATATACAAAACACTGCGAGATAGTTAGAGAGCGAACATGGGGGCCCTATCAGGGGCCCCTGCCACACTGCCACCTCCCTGCTCCCAGCCTGACCCACTGGATGCATCTTACCGACAGCTGAACACATTTGATTTTCTTATTCTGTACCATATTCTTCCTCCATATGTTTTTGTACCGTTGCACATTTTGTGTAATAAATATTATTAAAAATATTATTATTAACATGGAGAGGAGGAGACAGACAGAGGAAGACAGATATAGAGAAAAAAGAGAGAGAGATAGGGAGTCGTAGAACAAAAAAAGGCGTACAAGATAAATCCAGAGTGAGTGAGAGATACATGAACAGAGAAAGACAAACAGGCAAAAACATGAGAACCGTATGCAAAGCAGGTTTGTGAGTATGAGTTAAATTGGGTAAATATCGGTTTCTCTTGAGCAAAACTTCAATATGAACCTTCCTTTCTGCCCCCCCCCCCTCAATTGTTCTGCTCATCACCGTTGTTGCATTACAAAAACAAAATGTAAAAGTTATTGTGTTAATAGAGTATAAGTTCATGGACTAGCATGTTTGAAAACGTTATAATTAAGTTAACAGTAATCTAAGAAGAAAAGAACAAATTTCTTATATTAATTACAATTTATGGGTTAAATTTTGTTTGCATCGTTTCGCCGTTAAATCTCGACGATGCTATTCTAGTTGGTGGTTACGGCATCTTCAGGAGATTCCACAACTAGAAATTAAGTGTAATCGAACGAGATAATGTATTTATAAAAACACAAAACAAAATGTTATACCTGTATCCTATCGAGGGAGGGGGCAGGGTGGCTAAACTAGAGAATAATGTATGGCACCCAAGGTGGGACAGGCGTCACTAAATGCAACCTTTTGTTTCTCCTTTAGAGCAGTTTCCGATTATTATGGAAACAACTTACTCAAGTTCACTAATTACTGCATTGAAAATCTAAATCTCTCTATTTAGGTTTGGAATACGAGATGTTTTCGCTATATCATTCTTCCACTGTCTGTCTTCTCCTCTCCATGTTTCGCTCTCTTACTGTCTACCTATCTCCCCACCCCCTTCCATTATACTTCTCTCCCTCACTAACTTATCCGTAGTGGCGCACAGTTCATTTTCATGAAGTTTTGTGAACAATCCAGTGATAAGATTCATACTGTCTTACAGTTTGTGGGCATTTCGGCGTAGTTCCAAAATTAAGAATACAACTGGTTTTGAAAAATCTCCCACATGACGATACATGTTGGAAGTTTTGATTTCATACTGTAAGACTGCGTGTGCTATGAAAACAGTGTACATAATACGTCGAGTTAAAAGCTCAATTTGGTGACCGCTAGAGCTGAAAATATAGATGAATGACGTATTAGTAGCTGACGCCTTTCTGGTGCAATTGGCGCATTCTCGGTTCTATTTGTCACTCAAGACAGGTCATTCATTAGGAAGAGCAGGCCAATTCACAGAATATGTTATGGAGACGCCAGAAGACACAGGATAGTAGATAATTCAGGTTTCTTCGAGAATCAAGATTGACATGAATTGATCCTTGGTAACACAGTTTTTTTGTCCACATGGGGTTCAACGTGATCAATATTCAAGGAGAACAAAGGAAGTTTTATCGCTCAAAAACCCTATTCTAAGACGGTTATGTTGATCTAATTTTCTGTTTTGTAGTTGGACCGTAATCTGGGTTTGTAGTTTAATTCATCAGGACGAGCAGACCAATTCACAGAATAGGTTATGGGTTATGGAGACGCCAAAACACCCAGGATAATAGATAATTCAGGTTTCTTTCAAAATTTGGATTAAAAAGAATGAATTGGTTCTTGTAAACACAGTTTTTTGTCTGCACGACACCGGGGTTCAACGCGACCAATATCGAAAAATACCGAACGAAAATTGGCTCATGAAAACGCAAGCAGAAACGGCTGTTTTGGTCAAATCTGCTATTCAATCGAGTTCATGCAGACCAAACTACAACTTGGTATGGTCGCTGGTCTACCCACCTGTAGAAAACATGTTCACCGCTTCAGTTGATGAGTTGATTTCTAGTTTACACTCGATGCACGTCATATTTTTGAATTTTCGATCAGATCAGAAAACAAAGAGATCAAACTGAGCACATACCGGGGTGTTGCAACATTCACAGTTCCGACTTGCTTGGAAAGATATAACCCACAATTTACCGTGTTAATCGAGTTCTAAATTTTTGTTTCGAAAATAGACCGTTTTGCAATATTAACGGCATCCATCATTACCGATTCTAATATGATCGTCCATTGTCGTTTATAATTGATGCATGACGTCACACAATTGACACAGCGAAAACAATTGAATGGCAGCTGGCACCAGCGAAGGTTACTGTAAACATGGGGCACCTTTCCCAGGGGGATTTGAATGTTCTATAAGGGATGACCATAGCTGGTTGTAGGTTGAACTCGATACACGCCATTAATTCAGAATTTCGACCAGAAAGCAACGAGATATCAAACACCTCAGATGGGACCATGGGAATGAGTGACCGAGCCAATTCGCATCTACTAGAGTGTGTTTCAGTAGAATACAACACTCTAATCTCTTAGGACATGTGTCGAACGTTATAGAAAGTGATAAAATCTTCTTTGTACTTTGATTTCGAAATACATCAAGTAGTTTAGGGAACACGCACTGGGGTCAAGCTACAAACTACAAATGCAGCGGATCAGAGCAACATATCGTAACACTACATAAGCACTCTCCGTGCTCTAGTAGTGTGAATGAGAAAAAGTGTTAACACTGGGAGAAATGAGTGACACATTGACGAAAGGGAAAGGCATATAATCTGCTGCATCTGGATTTGGATGTATAGTAGTTCTCTTCACTCCACTGAGATTTTAACATGAATGCGTTTCAAAGAAGCATTAATTTTCTGGGAAATGATTTTGCTTCGACGTTGTTACAAAGATCACCACTCATAAACATTTATATATTTTCGAAGAAGTAAAAAATACGGGTTGAAATGAGGGAAAACTGGAGAAAGGCCCATAATCTGCTGCATCTGTCACATGTAGCTGGGGACTTAGGTTGCGCAAGCAAATTAGCATAAATGGTGCGCGGATTAGAGAAGGGGTAGAGGGAGAGAAGGTTGGTACGAAGTAGTACAAAAAATGATACGAACTAGTACGAAACTTGTTTCTTCTGTATTAGGGATGAAGGGAGAGAAACGGTACGAAAAGGTATGAAATAGTAAGAAATAGTAGGGAAATCAGTGAAAAGGGGTATGACTGGAACAAGCTCATTTAAATCTGAATTCACGACTCGAGGGAGGAGAAGATATAGTCTGTTTCACCAATCGATGTACTCCTACAGTAATCCGTCAATTATTCAAGGGGGTGTTTTCTGATGAAAAAGTCATTACTTTGGTTTCAAATTTTCAGAGTCAGTAGTAGTAAACATGCAGAAGACACTATGAAAATTTTGAGGCGTTCTGAATACGCTAATATAGTAAACTTTGACCGGGAAGTGTTAGCAGATTACTGTAGAGGGTTATAAGTGGGTGGAACAAACTATACGAGGTGAACCGGTTTGCAGGAATGACAGTCTCTGAGTTCTAGTTTGATCTGGATAAACACCTGTTTTCGAGTTTCGACAGGACACCAGCGCGGTCAAACTATAGTTCGTTTCACCCATCGATAGCAGCCAGTTACAGTAGATTTTAGTGGGCGAAGTCAATTGTGTTGGAAAGTTTCCAACAGCGATCAGCCTAATCAAAATTGTGCACCAGCTGGGTATTGAACTCAGCGGCGATAGGTGGCCCGGCGCCCACAAGCAGACGGCCATCGGAACATGATGTGCAAAACTAAAAACAGTGATATCCGATCACCGTTTCCGGCCGTTTTTCAATGCTTATTTTATCGCACAAAAAGTTCTTTAAATTACTCCCCGGTTTGGTGGTAACCTTTTGGAAACAAAAAATTGGCGAAAATCTTAAAATAACCACTTTTCGAATTTTTATTTGCAATGAAAATACTGCCAAGCTGCAAGATCAGTCGCCTGCAATGTAGGGTGCGCTCGGCCAGCATGGCTGACTGCTATCGATGGGTGAAACGAACTATACGAACACAGCGGGACAGGGAAATGAGAAGCCGCTAAATGAAGAGAAATAAAATATGCTCGGAATAGTACGAAAGTCATGAAATAGTACGAAACTGTTCGAAAAATAGCATGTGTTGTAGGTTGTAGGAAGCGCAGTTTGGGTAAATGGACAGGACTGTTCCTGATTACGGCCTCTGAATTCATGTATCACTCAAACCAGAGATATTCGTATATTATTGTCATATTTTTCTCCATCGACACCTCTAGTACCATGACGTCATCTGTCTATCTATTTCCATGCTGTGTATGACACCTAATCCTATGGCGGATGGCGTGCATTTTTTTTAACTCTTCTTTTTTCTTCTCCCAAACTTCTCGCTCCCTCTCTCTTCCCCCCTCTCTCTCTTGCGTTCTCTCTCTCCATCCCCTCTCTCTCCTTCTCCCCCTATCTTTCTCTCTCACCCTTACTCTCTCTCTCTATCTCTCTCTCTCTCTCTCTCTCTCTCTCTCTCTCTCTCTCCCTCTCTCCCTCTCTCTCTCTCTCTCAGATGGTAATCATGCCCTCGGGGGAGTATTGTGTATGGGAAATGCATTGGTAGATGCGTAATCGGAAGGACAACAGCATCAATCAAGGCAAGGAGAATGAAATATATGAGGAAGGGGTATAAAGAGAAGCGAGAGACAGAGAGGAAGAGAGAGGAAGAGAGAGAGAGAGGAAAGAGAGAAAGAAATGCTGAGAGGGAGAAAGATAGAACGAGTGAGAGAGACACGTATAGAAATAGATAAAGAGGGAGGAGAATGGAGAGAAAGAGGGAGAAGGAGACAGAGAAACATAGACTTCTTATACATCGAACGGAGTTATTGATCCAGAGGTATCTCTACAGCTCAGTCCTCAGTTTACTTTTTCCCACCAAACGGAAATCCATAATTGCGTCAACCTAATCGCCGGGCGTACTTCGAGTGTCCTTCCTCCATTCTCCCATGGTAATGAACGGCTAACAATTCACTTGAATCCGTAATCTAATATGGTCCGCTTCATTTCGAACACCAGCTATGTGCCAGCAGAGAAAGTAGTATAGTCGTAGGCAGAACAAAGGTTGTGGGCATACTGTGTATCTCAGTTTACACTGTGTACGAATGCATAGTCTCTTTCAGTGAGCTCGGTTAACCGACTATAGTGCAATGGTTGATCTCGGCGTCTATCAACCTTCTACTGTAGGTTCGATTCCCACCACGAAATGATTTTTGTAAACTTGGGATCTCTCGAGAACTTCGATTCAAGCACGTCTTACGAACCGAAAACGGTATTCACATTCGTAGGCCAACGACACTAAGATGTACTATTCACCGAAACTCCCAAGTTCTGCTGTGCATGACGGATCAAACTACAACTTATCTATCCAACACCAAGTGATTCGTGACACAGCAAGTTCCACTCTTATTTTTCCATTGAACGTTTTAAACCGGAGGTCATTTCACACAAACAAAAATCTTTCTACAATTATTTATTAGCGACAATACAGTCTCATCATTGCATACAAGATGTTGAAAAATACAAAGTTTGCACCTAATAAGAACGTACAAGTCACTTTTCTACAATAAACTACACTACAGGCCCAAAAAGGCATAGCCTAGGGCGGGAAACTACAGTACTAACCAGATTACAACACGGGACAACAACCATATACATTAGAATGAACAAACAAAGACGGGCTGAAAAACTACAAAAAATACTATAAACTAAACTCTATAAAATGACTACAACATGCGAAATAATCTCATAAACGTGTGGAAACTGTTCAATATGACAGATGACCAATCGATAGTGTGATCTACTAGTGTTCTTCTTCTAATAGTAGGTCTCGTTCTCGACCCAACCTCCGGGCCAGCGACGGATGCAATAACGACGAGACTCGTCATAGATGAAGATGAGCACCGAGAAGGGAAGGGCACAGAACCACCACGAGAATCTGAAAGACGGAAACCATGTATAAACGACTACTTACTACTTAGATTTTTTGAAACTAAATCATTCCCTTCGAACTAATGCAACAAGCCTACAACGATTCAGACAAGTTTTTCTACACACATGTTGATGATGTGAATCACTCTAGAAGAGCACTAACAAGCTGAATTTTCGGCTGAAATGAAGGTAAAAAGTTCATATAACCCAGTTTTCAAATCAGTACGAAATATAACAATCTCCTACCTGAGTCCGTACATACGAAGACCGTTGTCGAGTCCGGGGCAATAGCACATGAACCAGGCCAGACAGGTCTCGAACACGATACCGAAGTTCAGGGTCCAGTTGGACATACCCTGCAAAGCACACGATTACAACTTGTTCAAGTTCGCTCAGCTCAATTCTAACCAATGCCAAGTTATTTCTTGTATAACAACTCAGGGATATACTTGAAACCTAGAGAATAATGATCTATGTGGAACTTACACTTAACTTGTATGACCTGCATGGGTAGAGGGTAGACCAATACTAGCACCTATTTACAACCTGGACAGACCAGTACAACTACTAATGCAGCAATTTTAGCAAACTTTAAAAGTTTATCGATATTTGAGCAGAAAAGTAGGTGAATCCTACCTGTTGGACAACCGAGTTTCTACGGGTCTTGGAGATGATGAGATCAGCCCATTGCACGACGACAATCGACACGAAGTAGGCGGTCTGGCAGGTGTACTCGAGAATCTTGCGGTTGGCGTAGGTCTGCAAAGCAATACAGTATTATATTGGTGATGACGCTTCTGAATCTTTTCTCCCAGACTAGTGTCTGACGAGAAGCAGCTGTATAGGCAGGGCAGCGACTACAGCTACCGCAGGAAATAAATCACTCAAAATCAACCCTTTTCATGTTCCCACATCGTAAATGTTAACCACTGCTCCAGAATAGCCCGAACTCGCGTACTGTTTGAATCTCATGTAATTTTGGTTATTCCATCATGTATTGAACCTCATAAAAACCAACGAAGACATCCCCCCCCCCCCACTAACCCATTCCTGTCCGTACATAATACGACTGGAATATGACGGGATCAAACTACAAACACGGCGGTTCAGATCTAGATTGGCACCTGAGTACAACATCCATCCACTTTTCTCTGACCAAACCCTAGAATAGTTCAACTAACCCATTCCTGTCCGTACGAGTCCTCGACGTTGTTGTAGGCGCGCGAGTCCCATTGGGCACGCAGCTGATACAGGTCCATGGGCCAGAAACCGTTGTCGGCCATGATCCAGAAATAGGTGAAGAAACCGGCAGATGCCTGCAAATTGCAGAGTTTGGATAGAACCACATTATTTTCAAAGTCTAAGCTGAGTTTTTAGATAAAGCATAAATTCCTACATTTCTTATTACAAAACTTAAAGACTCTCAAAGTCACTACTTTCAATGTGGAGCGACTTCGTCACATCAATACGAGGTTGATTCAGCTCCGTAGCATTGGTTACAACCTATACCCTAACTGCAACATTCTAAAAAGTAATAACACGAATAAGTACCTGAATCATTCCAATCTGTCCATAGGCGAGTGAGATGAGACGTTCGTTGACCAATTTATCTCTCTTGGGGTCACGGGGTTGACGCTTCATGATGTCGGATTCGGCTTCTTCGTAGGCAAGGGAGATGGCGGGCACCTGAGCAAGTGAAATATTCAACCAACGTTGAGATCTTCAGTAATTCACAAGCAAACTTACAAGAAGTAGGTCTCTCGCGATTCCGGCTAAATCGTCAAATTAATCTGCTTAACATAGAGTGTAACGGTAGTTATATGAAACATCATCACAAAGAAGAGATCAATTAACTTACCATGTCAGTTCCCAGATCGATACACAGAATGGTCACAGTTCCCAGTGGCAGGGGGATTCCAAACAGAATGTAGGTGAGGAAGGGCGAGATCTCGGGAATGTTGGAGGTCAAAGTGTAGGCGATCGATTTCTTCAGGTTATCGAAGATCAATCTTCCCTCTTCTACTCCCACGACGATGGAGGCAAAGTTGTCGTCCAACAGAATCATGTCAGCGGCCTGCTTAGAGACGTCAGATCCAGCGATACCCATAGCAACTCCGATGTCAGCCTAAAAAGTACAAACAATCAGAATATTGTATAATTAAAATATAACTCTCGTAAATAACCTGTCAACGAGAGAAAAATGTCATATTAAAGAGCGAGTCCCTAAAATCCATTCACTTTTTTACTCCAGTTTATCAAAAACAACCAAAACTAGTTAGCTTTTTAAACTTTCATGTAGTGACAAACTACAAAACGTACCCTCTTGAGAGCGGGCGAGTCGTTGACTCCGTCTCCGGTGACAGCCACAATCTGGCCCTGCTTCTGGAATCCCTCGACGATCATCAGCTTCTGCTGGGGAGAGGTACGCGCGAACACGATCTCGGTGTGGTTGCGGATAATCTAAAACAAACACAACATCAAGATAGCAAATAGCCAACTCGTGATTCTCATGAGACAACAGAATTTTCCCAGAGTCGTTATTCCCGACTAACACTAAACCTAGTGCCTAGTCAGCCAATCAAACATGTTGATTTTTTTTCGAAGAAAAAACTCATAAAAGCGCCTCCTAATATGTCTGCTAATCTATATTCTTCCCTAATTTCAATGACACGTCTAACCAACCTCAGCCAGTCCCAGTTACTAAAAGTGTACTAGTAGTCCAGTCAGCTATTGTGTAAGCCGTTTCAAATTTGCATAGGTCATTGAAAAGGCTGTCTGCGTTTCTTCAGTTAACGATTCTTTCTGTATGATTAAGTTACCATACCACCATCCAAAAGTCCTAGTGACACAAATATATTTTGTTCAAATAAAATAACCGAATATAGATTTTTTCTGTGTTTCTTCTTCAAACCAGCCCAGTCAGCCACGTGTAAACGTGTAGATACCCCGTGTAACCAACCTCAGCCAGTTGTTCCTCGTCCATTTCTCTGAGGTCGGATCCGTGGATGACGGCTGCCTTGGCCTCATTCGGGTCCACTTCTTCCACCTTGACTCCGCGACGGATAGCGATGTCCTCAACGGTCTCCATACCCTCAGAGATGATTCCGACCGACTTGGCGATGGCCTAAAAACTACCAGATACAACAACGTGGAACGTCACGCTTTCCTCGCGATTCATTTCCTTCCATCAAAAAAGTAGAAATTGACGGTTATAAAACCCACAGCCGAATATGCTGTAAAAACTTTTTTTTCCATATGCAGGTCAACTGGTCAACCTTCATCAGCAATAAGAACGCAGGCACCAGACTAGAGATGAGTTCATGATATTTTCTCCTCTAACATCATAATTTCTAGAATGCTTCATCCCCAAGCGTACCTTAGCGGTAATGGGGTGATCTCCGGTGACCATGACGACCTTGATACCGGCGGAACGGCACTTGGCGACAGCGTCTGGGACGGCGGCTCTGGGGGGATCGATCATGGACATGAGACCGACGAAGCGGAGTCCGTTCAGTGGGAAGTTCACCTCCTCGGTGTCGAAGGCGAAGCCCTTGGGGTACTTGTCCAGGGGAAGCTTGTAGTCGCAGAATCTGGAAAACATAAGAAATCAACTCGGGAGATGAAAGAAAACATACGTACAAATTATGCATCAGTTACTGGGGTATGTTACAAATCCATTCATGCACTTTGCTGAGAGGTTTGTTCGAAAAAAGATACATACGTACATTGACCGTATCTGGTGACTTGAGAACTTTGAAACGAGCGGACGAGTGTCTAAGTCACTAAGAATGCTAGTTTTTCCTACGAATCGTCAGAATACTACAGGTTTTCATAGAACGGAAGACGTTGAAATGCGTACCCGAGCACACGTTCTCCCATTCCTCCCAACTCGAGGTAGGCGTCGTTGAATTCGCCGCGAAGCTTGTCGGTCAGCTCGACTTCCTTTCCTTCGATCACGATGGTGGCACACACTGAAAAATCAATACTAGTAAAAATTTCAAACAACCTTTGTTCTTTTGAAAACAACCTTATTGACAACAAAGTAGCGTGCTGAAATCCCAAACGAACCATCAAGAATTCTCTCGGGAGCTCCCTTCATGACAAGCAGATGCTGCTCAAAGTCGGGCACATCGTGGATCGATACTTGGTATTTGTTGGTGGAGTTGAAGGGGATCTCGGCGATCTTGGGGGAGCGTTCACGTACAGCGATAACGTTACCCTGCAAAACGATGACAAGTTTATGAAGTGGAAAACTTAACAGATTTTTGTTGTTTCATTCAAATCGACTGGCATCAAATTTTCTTCACTCCAGTAAGGTCCCGACTATTTAATGACTTTGAATCGAAATTAGCAAATTCTACCGTGCTCAACGAAGAAGTAGTCGGTTTTTCGAACTTTTCCGACTAGTCGGATGGCTTTATTGGTGCATGAGTATAGTTTGTTCCACCCACTTATAACCCTCCACAGTAATCTTCTCAAACTTCAAGGTCAAAGTTTATTATGATAAGTTTTTGGATTATGTTCAAATTTCGATAGTGTAGTTTTCACATTTACTACTACAGACTCTGAAAGTTTGAAACCAAAATAATGAAGTGTTCATAATAAAAAGCTTCCTAAAAATTCGACGGATTACTGTAGAAGAACATCGACTGGTGAAACACAGTATACTCACCTGAGAGAGTTCAGTGAACTTGAGAAGAGCGATCTCGGAGGCATCTCCGGTACAGTCACGACGGAGCACGGGCACATCCTGTTGGCCGGGCTTGAACTCGGCTCTGCAAGAAAATTTTATATGAACCACGATTCGAGAACTTGATTCGCAAACTGAATTCAAGATATCGCACTTACTAGAGTTCATGAGTAGAATAAAATAGCTCTCTGATAATATTGAATGAATCCGAAATAGTCTTGTTAGCAGAAGAAACTGAGTACGTCCTCAAACAACGCGTAAAGTCAGCTGGCTCTTTATTTCTAACAAACAAACCGACAAGAGAGACCCCAATTTAGCGACACCCTTTGACCCAACCCCGTGACCTTATAGATCCGAGGCATCTGTCAGAAAACCAACAGAAACGACCAACCTGTTACAGAGGGAGGCGATACGGACGAGCGAGTCGAACGTCTCTCCACTTCTCTTCAGCTGAGCTCCGCTCGACTGGTTCTCGGTGGTGTCACATTCCTCGATCTTCTGGTCGTACCTGGAATACAATCTTACGTAATCACGTGGGTAGAGAAAGAACCAGCTCTCAATCAGAAGGTGTACCAGTCAATTAGACTCAGAACATATTTTCTACCGCCAACTCGCAAAAGTGTAATTCCCATCAACTAACGGGATAACACTAAGCACACATCCCCCATTGGATAAGAAAGCTCTATAATTACCTCCCCCGCCAAAACGTACCACATATGGGCGACGGTCATTCTGTTCTGTGTGAGTGTTCCTGTCTTGTCGGAGCAGATAGTAGATGTGGATCCCAGTGTCTCCACAGCCTCCAGATTCTTTACCAGACAGTTCTTGCTGGCCATTCTCTTGGCGGTCAGGGTCAGACACACGGTCACGGTGGCAATGAGACCCTCCGGCACGTTGGCAACGATGATACCTGGAATCGAACAAAACTTATAAAATGGACATACTCTCAAAACTACCTTTTTTCCTAATGCTCCCGGTAGTTATTCGAACCTAACGCCGTTTTTGCTTGATCTAGGATTTTTTTTTGCAGTAATTTCTTAAACGCTGTTTCACGGACGTTCACACTATTTCCACTGACACCTAACCGTGTTACCCCATTTCCTAAAATTCAACCTTCACTCCTCCCTGACAAAACGTACCGATAAGGAAGACAACGGCGGTGAGCCAATGGTATCCGAGAACGAATGCAATGATGAAGAAGGTGACTCCGAGGAAGATAGCTACTCCGGTGATCAAGTGGATGAAATGCTCGATTTCACGGGCGATGGGGGTCATTCCAGTGTCCAGGCCAGACGCCAAATGGGCAATACGTCCCATGACCTGGAAAGCCCTAACGATCATAACTCAAACTCATCAAACAACCGACTAGAATAAGGAACAAATCGATTTAGTGACAAATAAGTCGAGAAAGACCTGTCCCATTGTCCGGAACAATATGTGACATTTCTACATTCCGCAGTTAATAAAAGAAGAAGTGCTCGAGATATTGCGGTTCATCAGAATTCCGAACCATATTGACCACCAACATAAAATAACTAACAGTTCTGTCTCCGGTGTAGACGACGATTCCCTTGCAGGTTCCCTCGACGGCGTTGGTGGAGAAGAAAGCGACGTTCTTTGTCTCAAGGGGATTCTCGTTCGTGCATTCGGGAGAGCGGGACTGCGGCTCAGATTCTCCGGTCAAAGAAGAGTTGTCGACCTGTAGAATAGAAGAAGTTATTAGTGTTTACGAGATTCGACCAATAGTGCTTGAAAAAGTTTGGTTCAGTGCCAACAACTGTGTAATCAAGCTATCGCCAGCCAGCTTGTACCTAGTATTTTTCAAACAAGCAGGGATAATATAGTTCAATTTTATAGTTAAAAGTTTTATATCATGAAATGAAAACTGACTAGATTTTATCCACAACGTAGAAGATACCATTTTTAATTTTTTGACCACTCCAATCATCTATCATTCAGCACAACAAGAACAAACCTTGAATCCGAAGGCAGAGATGACTCTGAGATCTGCGGGCACTCTGTCTCCTCCCTTCACTTCGACAATGTCACCCACAACCAGCTCCTGAGAACGGATCTGCTGCTTCTGACCGTCACGGTATACCAGGGCGAACTGAAACATTCAGATAAATTATGATGCCAGAGAGCAAATCAGCCTGAAATTCGTAAACTTTTTTGTGAAAAGTATAGTATATGTACCAATTTTCGTCTTTTTTCTGATCTTGTAAATGCATTTTGTTTTATCATTCAGCGCTCTTCATACGGCACATAAATCAAAGTTGAACAGTCGTTTAATGAGCCATGTTGTTGCTAGAATGCGCCATGTGGAAAAAGCATGTGGTCTGAGTCATGCTCCTCAGCACCAATTCCGTCCACGACAGAATTCGACGAAATCGCCAAAACAGTCGAAAAACGGCCCGACTGTCGGGGTGCCTGAATCAGGCCCGACATGTCGCGACGGCGGGAAAAATCTTTTCAAATTCTTGGCATTTCTTCTCAAATATGAGTGAAATTTTCAGCATTCCAAAAGTGTAATGAACAATAAAACGATATTTCACTTTTTTTCGATAAATTCCAACATTATTCCGGCAAATACTAGATTTGTAAATGAATTAGCGTGACTTTGTTTATTCAGAACCATTATGTACTTGATTCTATTGGAATGCCTTTTTGGCCTTAAAAGATGAGAATCTCTCTCTTTTCTTGAAATTCGTGTATTATGAACGTTTATTCATATGTATAATACTATATTGAAGTGATCGGGATGTGTTTACACCTAAAATCGCCGCAAAAGTGCTAATTTTGAATTTCGTCGCGACATGTCGGGATATGCCGACAGTCGGAATTCTGTCGTGCGCCCCGCGCATCGCTGAGTCTATGCGGAAGAGAGTTGATTCTGCCACTTGCCAGCTATTCCCTCTCTAATCATAACAACCGGGTGACTAAACTCTTGAATAAAAATAGTCAAATAATGCCAGCCACTAAACTGACACTACAATCTCTACGTCTCTAACTATTCTGATGCTCGGTTTTGATGAATTTACTGCAAAACACCCGAATATCACTAAATTTCACTTTCTCCGGGAAAAAATGCCAAATACCCACAATTTTCATGCACAAAAGCACCGAAAACTAACCGTGGGAACCATGTTCTTGAAGGAGTCCATAATCTTGCTCGACTTGCTCTCCTGATAGTACTGGAAGCAACCGGTAATCACCACGACAGTCATCAACACAATTCCGAGGTACAGGTTATCCTTGGACGGGTACTCCATGGTGAAGTAATCCACAGAGTAGGCCACGTAGCACAAGAAGGCTCCAGACTGAAAATAGTCAATTTTAGTGAATCGCACGAACTAGGGTTTTCTCTTGGTGAAGGAAAAGGACAGCCAAGTTAGGCCAGATGCTAAAACCTCGCATTTTCAATTTCCAAAAAAATGCAATATTTTATTCTATTCTAATATTCCACGATTTGTTTAGAGACAGACGAACAAAGCGTTTTGCCCATCGCTTTGAAGGTAAATATTAATGGGTCTAACTGTTTAATTAGCTTCTCAGTAGCAATTCCTTACATTTCCTAAATCTTGCAACACTTGTTTACGTTTAAAATAACAATCGATCTCTACAGCAAACTGAGACCTGGAAAGAAATCAATATCCCCTCCTACAGTTTAGCCAATGAACAATTTCTTACCCATAGAAGCAGGGCGAATCCTCCGAACAGATTCTTGCAGAACTTGATCCATTCGGGGGTCGTCTTCGGGGGCGACAGTGCATTCGGACCGTCACGGGTCAGAATCTCGGCAGCCTTCTGGTGCGTCAGACCCTGAAATACATGACGATTAGTTTTAAGTACTGACTAAAATCGTTTTCCCCTTTACCTCTCTCAACACCTAATTTGTCATTCAAGAAAAAACGATCCCTTGTAAGCCAAGCTTGTTCTGTTTTATCACAATTGTGATTACAGACGTATAATTCCTAGTACCCAGTACGCAAGCATATTGCCTGTTCCACTGTAATTTGAATGATTCATTCCCAGCCCTCGTCATCTCCCAAAACATAAACATCAAAAGTTTATCTACTGTGAACTGAAAAACACATTCATTTGAAACAAACGTTTGTTTACCACATCTATCCCATCGAGATGCGTTCCCGGGCATACAGCTAGATTGATTGATATTATTGATAATGAATCATTATCACATGGTGTTTCCGTTTCAATTCAGTCATTGCAAACCCGTATCATCTTCTATTTTTAGTCGGCGGCGCCGCGCATTTCTTTCTTTTATCGAAATGTAAATGGGTAAGAAAGAGGCGGCTCGATAACATTACACCAGCGATAAATGTCCGGTATTTCAAAATGTACTAGAAAAAGTACAGCGGCAAGTTGAAAATGTACTAAGACAAAGATGTAGATGAGTAAACAGTGAACCCAGTCTACAATGTTCAATCAGGAACCAAAACTGCAACTCTCATTGCAAAACCTACAATCTAAACTTAACAATCTCACGATGGAGATGATGTGTGTTCGTGATCGTACGTGAACGATCATGCTAGAAATAAATGAATTTTCGATTTCTGAGCAAATAGAACACCCCCCAATCATTACATACTTGCAATGTATTTCGTATATGGCATCACTACCCCTAATACCAGCTCTTATCTTTAGGTCGTTCACTGTTATTAATAGTGTCAGTGTACGTATATGCCAAAAGAATCTCCTATCACTCTATCTCCCTTAGTTCATTCGACCACTACGTAAGCACTTAAGATAACGCTAAGTAGCAATTTTTCCTGATACGGCATGCGGCGCAGATTAGTGTGATCTTCGAAAATCACTGTACACTGTACAAATGCAACTCAAATACTTATTCCATTTCCAAGTTCCAACTCAAGAAAACCGCAACCGCAATCAGCTAATGAAAACTCGAAACATAGATATCAAGAAAAACCCCGTTCACGATCAGAATAGAACATGCCTCTATTCATACAACCAATTCTCTCTACTTTCTCTAACTACAAACTCACAAAGGGTGAGGGCCATTACAATATAATTCCGCGCATTACTACCCCAACTACTCAGAACACCCTTTTACCACCTCACCAGACAGCCACTCCATTTTGTAATGGATACCTATCTACACCCCTGCACTTACCGTCTCAATGTTGGTTCCGTATCTAGTCGCCAGCTCATCGAGAGGAATGACGTGCTCGTCCTGAAAAGAGAAATATTTAAAAAGGTCAAACTCAATTCAGAGTATTTAAGTGAAATACCGTATCCTACTCTTTTCAAGTTTCAACTATTCTCACATCTAAAATATTCCAATTTACTGGAGTTAGCTTAACATCTTAACATCCTTAACGGCTTCTTTTCTGCGATTTTGTTACATACACTTATGAAATTAGTGGTTTTCTAGAACAAAATATGAAAATAGGACAAGAAACTGACCATTTTGACCTCCTGCTTGAGGTCGGCCATGTCGTCGACCTTTTTGGCCTTCGCTGCCTTCCCCATGTTTAACTGAAAACATTGAAAATTGGAATGAAGTTCGATTACTGTAGGTCTACAGAAAAACGAGGCTGACACATTCAAATGAGGTTAAACTATTGTAGTTCTACAAAACAAGGGAGCTGATGGGAAAATGAGTAGACGAGAGAGACAGACGAAGGAATTAGATAAAACGGCGCAGGGAGGGTAAAGGGGAAGAGCTAATGTAAACATAACACGGCCAGTGGGAGAGAGATAGTGGAATGAGCACAACCGAGAGATAAGAGAGAAAGAGAAGAGAGGAGAGAATGTGAGAGAAATATGGAGAATAGAAAAAAAGACAGATAAGAGATTGCAACTGCATATTGCAAAGCAAAACAATTCGACTTTGATATGAAAATAGGGCAGTTGAAAATTCGAAACCCCCTTCAATGTGAAGGTGGGAAGGCTAGGGCAAAACCAATAGCCAAAGCACATTACGCTAGAAGAAGAAAACTAATCATGTCAATCCCAACTCTTTCCAACTCATTACTTGAAACTTTATTATATTCAACCTTTGTAGATTAGTGATTCCATCTTCGAAAAGAGTTTGAAAAACGGATTCGAATCCTCGGAGAAAAGTGGAAAGTTGATAGAACAGGGGGTGGATGGGTGAAAACGACACGCAGACAGGGCGAGAGACGTCTGATAAGTGAAATGTATAATGGCAGCAGCCCAGTGAAGATAGTCGGGACGATAGAGACAAGACGCAGACGGTTAGAGCACAAAACCATCTTCATTCAAAGTTCAAATGGACAGTATGTTGATGGAAGAAAAGATGAGCAGCTGGGAAAGTGAACACTTTCTTTATGCGTTCCAGTCAAAACTAGGAAGTTGTTAATCGAAATTTCACATTTTGGTGGATATTTTCATAGTATTTCACAGATTTCAGGATAAGTGAGAAGTACCACATATCATGTCTTGAAACCTCCCAATTATAATCTTCGTTCCACTGATTTATAAAAAAGGTTTGAAATAATTTGGGAATAAGAATATGCCAGATTAGAGACTACTATCCAACCATTTGAGTTAGGTATAAGGTAAGTTTTATAAAAGTTCAAAAGATCACTACTATTTTTAGTGAAGTCGAATAGTTTGCGAAAGAATGATACCGAAATGGGTTGATGGCAGTCTCTAATCGGGGGTCACATCACCCAGAAACTGGCTTGGCGAAAAGGGGAAGAAAGGACGAGCGTTTTAGACAAAAACCCAAGAAATAGGTACATTTACACCCAAGGAACACGTGAAAGCCACGAGTTCTATTGTTTTACGCCAATTACAATTTTTTTTAAGTCTGTCATCTCAAACGTTCTGTTAATTGATAAGATTCATTCAAATTAGAATCAAAATAGAAAGTTGATCTGAGATGCAATAACAAGGCCAGTGCGCTGGGAACAGTAATGTCCGAAAACACAACGACCATGAAGTGTCTGAGTTTTCGATAAAATCTCACTGTAGTGAACTGAAAAACATCTTCGCTGAGCGATGTTATTCACCAATTCGGTTCTCCAGAGAAAAGAGACTAGTAAAATTGTGAAATAACCCGAAAATCTCGAGAATTACCACTTGAATGACTTCGAACTTTGCGAGAGCGAGTAGTTTGCTTGCTTAGTGTATATTATTACACACAAGTTGGGGAAAATCTGAAATTTTGAAGAGATTTCGTAGATTTTATGAGAGATTTGTCGTTTCATGGAGTTAGTTGGCCCTAGAAACGAGGCCATAAAATGGAGCGGATACGGGTTGTCCCGGCCAGAAGCCCTAATCGATGAAAGCCGAGGCGAGAGGAGGCCCGCAGAGCAAGCCGACCGAGCTAATCAATAATGGGAGTAAGCTGCGGTGCTAGTTGGGCTGAAATGCTATACAAATGGCGCCTAGCGACAGCCGTTGCTAGGAAGAAGTCTACCACACATAACTCGAGAAAAGGTAGCCAAATTCCCACAAACGGGTATCGCATAAGAATAACTCGCCCCATATCCGAAGAGTATGTTTTGATTATAAGAAGCCTGAAGCACATTTTATTTCACACAAGGTTGCTAGGAAGAAACGGCAGTAGGTTTACGAATGACCGATCATTGACCTGCGCAAAGGTGGTGAGAACGTGAAACGGGTGTCTCATATGAATAACTCGCCACATATCAGACAGCTTTTCGATGGTTAAATCAGTGAGGGTTCACAATCTAACACAATAATTGACCTGATTCTTACCGATAAAATAGCTAGAGACCTAATTTATCCGGAAATAAGCAAGTTGAGCTGATGTTTGAAGAAAATGCTGGTTCAAATCAATTGCTTCGCTGTTTTTTTGACCAAATTTGATCGAGGAACACTGGAATCGCCGTATCTTTCCTATGTAGTGTCAATAAACGCTGTGGAAGAAGATTGTCTATCGTTTGTTGTAGTACAACCATACAGGTAAAGGAAACACATGAAAACTCAAGAAGCTGCATGCTTTAGTATTAGAAAACTTCCATAATTAGAAAACGTATCCTTCCTTCCCTATGTACAGAAAACAGGGACCCAAAGAAGAAAAATTATGGTGCAAATCAAAATATCGACGTAATGTTGTTGAAACTAAACGGTGCAACTGACTTTCAACTGAAATATCGCAAATTGCATAACATTTTTAAATTTTGGGATCGCCGTGCACGATGCCGCACGGTTTTGAAGATTTTGCAACTGTCGCGTGGAAGTTGGTAAACTCACGACGTTTGCTCAGATTGTAAAACCAGGGCACACTAATTGTAATTCTATTCTTTCTGAACATTCGGTTTTGAATGGTTTTCATAACATGTGTGTTTTTGAAATTTTAATATTAATTTCTACCTCTTCTGTCATATTTTTGTGTTCGGTGAGCGTCTGTAGGTAGCTTCTAGGTACACATTTTGTTGTTTGCGAGCCCGTCACCTAAGCCTGTTCAAATATTCGATAGAAGCGCAGCTACTGGCAATAGAATTAGGTGGAGCGAGGGCAAGGGCGCAAGGGAAATGGGTTTCGACAAAATAATTCGGAAAAGCTCTGAACAAGACTGCGTGTATAGTAATTGTCATCAACACGTGCAATCCTACCGCCTCCAGTAGTTTGTGTAGATTTTCATGGTCATCTAATGGCATAGTTCATGGAATAAACATTGAAGAATGTTGTAAACACCATACATAACTGGCTATTAAAGTTTACAATTGTATTTGGCATGTTTGAAAACGCTCTGGAAGATTAAAATTCCTACTGTAGGAGTTCTCAGGTGTGCAACATAGACTATAACTAGCATGAAAAAATCCTGTGCATGGAACTCATAATAAAACTTTGCGGTAATCTGCCCGTGTTTGATTTGGATCTTAAATTCAGTTCAAAACCATTCAGTACTCCTAATTTTTGACTTTGACTCGATGACTCTTGACTCGACATGGTTCTTGACTTTTTGACTCGATGAGACAATCTTTATAGTACAGTTTTCTTTATTATTTCTCGGAGCCAGTCCGCACGAATAACGACATTTGAATACATCTATAACATGAACAATTATCAATAATATTATTTCAGTATTCATCTCTGCCAACCATCTTTCTTCGCATATAATCGGTATTGTGAATGTTCCGACATTCCTGAGTCATTTGCTCGTGCGCCAGCGGATGAATTGTGTTGCCAATTGAATGGATTTGGCCAATGTTCACCCTCTGAAAAGAAAATTTGAACAAAAACTCAAACATTTGTAACTTGAGGGATCCTGTTAGCTGTTTCATGTTTTATCACAACTGGCGTTTCTGAGGAGGGAAAACTCGAGACGTCGACTACTTGGTCGAGTAATTTAATTTTCTGTTAAAGAAGGACGATTTTGTGTTCCAATCCCAAAGCTTCAGTCCTTTAAACTGAAATACATTTTTTAATTGCAGTTTAAAGGACCGTTAGCACGGGATTGCTCCACATAATCGTCATGCTTTAAATAATTTCGTGTATTTGGTTTTAGTATTCAATAACTGTCACCTTGTATGGAATATCCGTAGGGTGTTTAAAGGCGAAACTACACTTCATATGTGTTGCCTATACTCACCAGTAGAACGTCGCTAGCTTGTGGACAGTCCTCAACAAACTCTTGGAAATAGCAGATTGTCGAACATTCCAACGAACTAAACGGAAGAATACTTTTTGTTTCAATTTCCCAAATGTTCATCTTCTTGTTCGAGAAGAGAAAACGTGCACTTTTTTTATTTTTGTACAACGTTTTCACGTTATATTTAAACACTAAACGACTAAACCTCGATATACTGTAGCAAAACATGGATGAAAATTACACAAACGCAGATGTTAGTTATAGAATAAAATAAATGTACCTTGGGGCTTAAATCATTGTTGAAGTCAAATGTAAAAGAAAATTTGAATAATAATATCAGTGATCCCAATTGTTGAAATAAACTCACAGACAGCCTTCCTTCTGCTTACTTTCCTTCGAGGCGGTCTTTTCCACTTTCGTTATCGACTTGCATTTGTCTTTGCAAACTATAAAAAAGTACGATAAACCAAACTACTGGCTCAACATACGTATACCAAAAGTTAATAGGTCAACCGAATTAGAATTTTACATCCTAACTTAACAATTGTGCACTTCATCGTTGCCGGTTAGCGAACTAATAGGTTTCACATATTTTAGATGACTTTTCGCTTGAGTATACTTCGGTATACTTCGCAACAATTTTAGTAAAATTTATAGTTGATCGATTGCACGGTGAGTTTTTGCAGTCGTGAAATTTAAATTTGTGAAAGTATTGAAGTGCAAAAATTCCAACTAAATGGATTAAAATGAAGGACTGAGTAAGCAAGTAAATAGAGCATGACCGTAATGTATTCGCGTGAATGGCGCCGGTCTAGTTTTTGTACGGTGATAAAGGATAGCGACTTTAAAAAAATAGAAATAGGTTTAAAAAGGACCTGGTAAAAAATAAACATTTTAGTGACCTACCATCATCGATGTCTTTCGCTGCTTCCTTCAAACACTCCAAATGGGGCTCGAGATCTGGAAACTATAGTCACTAACCTTATTTTTTCTTTCTAGCGAGTATAGGCCCAACAACTTGGTCTAATAGCTTCTCTCAACCGATGATTCCGATTCGTATAAATCGAATTGACTTCAACGAATCGCGCAGAATGTTTGAATTTCAACTACCTTCCGACGAGCTTAAACTTCCAAAACGCAAACGGATCTCTAATGGATTTTGGCTGTGTTCCTAAGATTTGCGAGTATGCGAAACGAGAATATCGACTGTAAATTGCCAGAACTTCGATCAATATTCATGTTTGGCACGTTTTCATCTCCGCTACTAATGAATCTGTTTGATACCGAGTCTAAGTGACTAGTAGATTCTACAAAATAGAGACCATACCATCAATAGTTACCGGTATCTACCAGTTACCGTTACAGAATCTGAGTCATAGTTACTACTTGTAGTGCAGAGTCCGAAATGTGAATTAAATCAATAATTAACTCTATAAATTGTATTTATTACTCTAATTTTATCGGTTCATTTATGTGTTAACTCCATTCCAATTATCTTATATTTATCTAATCTTACTCTGTTTATTTATTACCTTCTTCATAGTCAATGCAGTGAATCCTGTAGAAAGTGGTGTACTGATGGAATTTGTTCTGATCTTCTTTTTCACATTTTCTGACACAGAAGGCTCCGTCTTCTAGCACATCGCAGACCTAGAATAGAGAATGTGCATTCTGACTTACTTAATTTCTCTACTTTCTTAGACCTCAATTGGAACCATCATCAGTAAAGTGAGGGTTCAGGAAGTGTGTCAGTTGGGTTCGGTTTCACTGAGTACACCAAAATATATAAAACTATACGAAGTTGTAAATGAGTGTACAGTTGGGAAATACTATTTCATACCGATTATCTAATTAGTCTTGAATCTGGAATCTTGTGCAACCAAAATGAACTATTACAACGGAAAGTTGAACCACTGGTCAGACATTGAGGTGGAAGTATGAAAACTTTCACGGATGAGCTACTACCACTGGTTGGGGGTTTATATAGTCGATTTCACGCAATCATGACCCTCTACAGTAAGATGTTGAAACTTTTATATGGATTTCCAACGTCGAAAATATTTCAGCCACGGGAATTTTGTTCTTTGCTCTCATTGCCACAAACGGACAAAACTTCTTTGATCGGAACCAGGTTATTTTCCAGAGAAGTTGTATTTGGATATTGAACTGGCTACTGTAAGAGGTTACGTATGGGTGGAGTCGAGTAGACTTTTCCTTAACTGACCTGCTCGAAATGATTGAAAATGTAGCTGAAACTTCTTTCCAAATTCGCCAACGGAAGAATACACTTCTTCAAACAGTCGCTCACAGCGTTTTCGTCCGCACAATTGGCTAAAAATGAATGAAAAATATACGACTTCAAAACTCACACAGTTCGGAGAGAGAAAGTGATGTGGTAATCGGAACATTTCCAAGTATTTGTCTCGTTGAACTGTTTTGCTCATAAAATTTCGGTAAACTTTTCGTTGAATTTTGTGTATGTATGCAATTTTTGTAACATTCGAATCAGATATGAAATATGTAAATCTTTCTAGATATAGCATAATGTTTATTTACGTTTTTTTCGTGACTTTTCAACGTGCATGTGATGGGAATTGATAAAACGAACCGGAATGTAAAAGTACGACCGTCAAGAAAAGGAGAACGCGCATTTGTGCGGTGAATACGGGTCACGGCCGCATTCATTAGTTGCGAAAACTCATAACCGGCTTAGGTCACAAATTGAACCGAAATGATAAAAAGTAACCGAAATAATGAAAGTTAATGAAGGTCAACACACGTGAATCACGTGGAACGTGATCAGTTATGAGATTTTGAGAATATACATTTATTCAATGAACAAGTGCATGATTTCAGACATAATATTAAAATAATAGCCTTGTAGGGTTTGTAGAACGGATATAAGGTTGGCCAATTAAATATCTAACCAGATTTTTTAGTAACCTAAGCGGTTTTCGGTAACCCTTTTGTCAGGTTACCTCAAAGGCAACCTGGCTAACCTAACACTAATTTCCGCTTACCGTATAAACTAACGGTAAAACACATTTTGCCTTCTCAGAAAAACAGATAACGGGTTCCTCATTTTAGGTTACGAACCGGTTACCTACTGAGGTAACCTAAAATACGTTAGAAAAACCGGTTAGAGAAGGACGATTATGTGAACCAATTCCAACGCTACGGTCCTTGGAACTGCAATACATTTTCCAATTGCAGTTTAAAGGACCGATACATCGAGATTGGTCCTCATAATCGTCCTACTTTAAGTCACAAAAACACCCGGTTAGATATTCACCTAGAAGGTTGTTTGAATCAAACAATACCAATTGGAATATTTTTGTCCTACTGTCAGAATTGTTTTATTTTTCCACTCTTCAATTGAAACAGTCCTCGTCATGAGAACGGGTTCTCTGGTGTAGCTTACGGTTGTCAGCTAGGAACTCCGCTCAGAACGTAGCGTCCGTGGTGTAATGGTCAGCATGGATGCCTTCCAACTTCCAAGCATTCTACGGGGGTTCGATTCCCCCCGGACGCATATATTTTGCTTTTGGTTCCCGTTTTGGTATTTCGTTACACGAAACGTCTGTAATGAAGAGAGTGATCATCATTACAGAACATTTTCTACCCCCCGAGGTTTCTATTAGGTTATTTATTTGAACAAAATATATTGTGTCACCAGGACTTTTTGGATGTTATAGTTCTATGAATGTGCTCAGTAAAACATGAACTCAGAAATCGTTTTTTTTTTTGAGTTCATATTTTACTGAGCACATAACTACAACATCTGAGGGTTGTAAATACGTTATTTACCGTTAGTTTAGTGAAAAAAACTTTGTATGTCGTGGTACCTGTTAAAGAATCGGTCCTGCTCTAATTTTGAATTGTGAGTTAACAATCTGACCGTTTGGCAAATGAAAAACCATTATCAAAAATATATACTTTTATATCTCTATCTCGCTTCGTTTTCTCAGAAAAGCGGTTTACGTAATGACACCTATGGGGGAGTTGCGAACGGGGTATACTCAAAATAGCTTATATTAGTACAACTTTTTTTTTAAAAATTATCTATCATATACGATGACACAATTGAAAACTAAGAACTGAAGATAAATCGAAACGTAAATGAACCAAGTCAAGTTGCGTCACAGTGAAAATATTCATGTCCTCTTCTGTATTGCTCGATGTTCTGCAAATTTTGCAAACTTTTTATCAGAAAGTTTTTTCATGGTATGTGGGAAGACATTGAGAGACTTTTTTGAGCTTTTGTAATTTTTCGTGGAACTCAGATTATAGCGGAACGGTTTCTTTAACTTGCAGTGAGTTCTATCTCTCTCTCTCTCTCTCTCTCTCTCTCTCTTTCTATCTCTTTCCCTCTCTCCATCTATCTCCATCTCTCTTTCTCTATCCAGTGCTTCACTCTCTCCTATAAATTCTCTGTTTCTCTCTGTATCTGTATCTATCTCTTCCGTTTTCTTGTCAGTCAAAAACAGGTTGATCTGTTTTCCACCACGTTTTCAGACAAGTTTTGACGTATCGGCAAAGTGGAACTGGTTAATTGTCCTTTTTGTTTATCCTGGGTAACGTTTCAACCAAAAGTTCTAATTAGAATACACTTTTCCGGGTATAAAAGAGAGGCACGAGGGTGGAAACCTCACATCGCAGCAGCAATGGCCCAATCTGTACCTCCCGGAGACATCAACACCCAGCCTGGCACGAAGATCGTCTTCAACGCCCCCTACGATGACAAGCACACCTACCACATCAAGGTAAATATCTCTTTCTCTCTCTCTTCTCTCTCTCTTCTCTCTTTCTCTCTCTCCATACCCTTTCTGCTCTCTGTCCTAATCGCTTTCTTTTCTCTCGTCCTCTTTTCCTCCACATTCTCTTTTACTCATTCGTACACTGTCTTACTAACTCTATTTCTAGGCCTTTCACTGTTTTCTAGCACATCTAGCACTTCTCCTTCCTAAACATGGGTTTTTCAGATCACCAACTCGTCTGCTCGCCGTATCGGATGGGCCATCAAGACGACCAACATGAAGCGTCTTGGTGTTGACCCCGGAAGCGGAGTTCTTGACCCCAAGGAGGCCATCCTCATGGCTGTGTCTTGCGACGCCTTCGCCTACGGACAGGAGGACACCAACAACGACCGTATCACCATCGAGTGGACCAACACCCCCGATGGAGCCGCCAAGCAGTTCCGCAGGGAATGGTTCCAGGGAGACGGAATGGTTCGCAGAAAGAACCTCCCCATCGAGTACAACCCTTGAATAAAGCTTGTATTCCGATATTCTGTTTGTTGTCGAAGTTAAACTGAAATCAAAACATGTCATAAAATATGAAAATAGGTTAGCTGAAAAGGACATTGGGGCCCGTGAAATTATTTATCGGGACTTTCAGAGTTCGTGGTTTTTCGAATATCGTTGCTTTTCCTCTGTTTCAAACTTGCTGAGAGTTGCAGTTGTTCGTGGACCACGGAGATTGAGTATTACCTTTCTGATTATGTTGAGTACCGTTCAGTTTTGACCCATCCTCCCACCGAGGGGTGAAAATACAGTTATTTGCCGGCAATGCAAAACTTTGAGGAAAATTGATGAAAAAATTAACATTTCGTTATTGAATAGTGAACAAGCCTAAAACAAAGCTTTTTCGTTTTTCATCTGAGCATACGAACGGGTACGAATGATACCCAAAACGGTTAGGCATGCCGTAAATCAAATAATAGGTTAGGTGAAAAACACCCTGTAATTATACTAGAAGTAAATTGAATAGTCTTAAGTCCGCATTCTGCTGAGGCATCGTGCACTTTGTCATTACACGTTTCTGAGTTCTGCTGTGTTAAATATGTTTCACGTGACTGTGCAAATGACTATCAGTATAAGGAACTCTGGTTGGTAATGGAGCCTTTTATGAACAACGCGTTGAATCTTCTAAAGGATGCCGACGATGGAAGTGTGCACAACTGGATGCCAAAAAAGAAACGAATGTTTTTTTCGTTTATTTTCTCCGCTTCTCGTCAAACATGCAAAAAAAAACTTTCTATCATTTTGCGAGTTTTCTATAGCGAAAACGAGCCTCCGAAACGAGTGTTGGAAATATATAAATTGTCGATTTTGATTCAGTTCTCACATTTGTAGCATGGCCAGTCCGCAAACATGTCACGACAGATTTTCAGGAAAAAAAACACGGGTTTCGCGGAAAAATATGTGTTTTTCATTTTTGTGTTGAATGAAGAAATTCTTACATTAAGTGTTTTGAATAACAGCAAAAAATCGTTGGAAAGCTGTCAAAGTTCATGAATAAAGAAGACAGAAAGAGAACAAATCAAACTATTAGTAGTGTATTGCGATTTGAGATCAAAATGGTAGAAAATGTACCCATTTTCATCACTCTTCCTTTCTCTACCTCCTGTATATGTCTCTCTCTCTCTTCCTTGCTTCGTCGAAAACATGTTGGTCAGGTTTCCGCCGCGTTTTCAGACAAGTTTTGACGTATCGACGAAGTGGAACTGGTAAACTGTCCTTTTTGTTTATCCTGGGTAACGTTTCAACCAAAAGTTCTAATTAGAATACACTTTTCCGGGTATAAAAGAGAGGCATGATGGTGGAAACCTCACATCGCAACAGCAATGGCCCAATCTGTACCTCCCGGAGACATCAACACCCAGCCTGGCACGAAGATCGTCTTCAACGCCCCCTACGATGACAAGCACACCTACCACATCAAGGTGAATGTCTTCCTCTCTCCTCTCTCTCTCTCTCTTTTCTATCTCTCTTCTCTCTCTCTTTCTTTTTCTCTCTTCATACCCTTTCTGCTCTCTGTCCTAATCGCTTTCTTTTCTCTCTTCCTCTTTTCCTTTACTCTCTCCTTTACTCATTCGTACACTGTCTTACTAACTCTATTACTAGGCCTTTCATTGTTTTCTAGCACATCGAGCGCTTTTCATTCCTAAACATGGGTTTTTCAGATCACCAACTCGTCTGCTCGCCGTATCGGATGGGCCATCAAGACGACCAACATGAAGCGTCTTGGTGTTGACCCCGGAAGCGGAGTTCTTGACCCCAAGGAGGCCATCCTCATGGCTGTGTCTTGCGACGCCTTCGCCTACGGACAGGAGGACACCAACAACGACCGTATCACCATCGAGTGGACCAACACCCCCGATGGAGCTGCCAAGCAGTTCCGCAGGGAATGGTTCCAGGGAGACGGTATGGTCCGCAGAAAGAACCTCCCCATCGAATACAACCCTTGAATAAAGCTTGTATTCTGATATTTTGTTTGTTGTCGAAGTTAAACTGAAATCAAAACATGTCATAAAATATGAAAATAGGAATAAGGTTAGCTGAAAAGGACAATGGGGTTTTTCGAATATCGTTGCTTTTCCTCTGTTTCATACTTGCTGAGAGTTGCAGTTGTTCGTGGACCACGGAGATTGAGTATTACCTTTCTGATTATGTTGAGTACCGTTCAGTTTTGACCCATCCTCCCACGGAGGGGTGAAAATACAGTTATTTGCCGGGAATGCAAAACTTTGAGGAAAATTGATAAAAATGAACATTTCGTTATTGAATAGTGAACAAGCCTAAAACGAAGCTTTCTCGTTTTTCATTTGAGCTGAGAATGGGTACGAATGATACCCAAAACGGTTAGGCATGCCGTAAATCAAATAATAGGTTAGGTGAAAAACACCCTGTAATTATACTAGAAGTAAATTGAATAGTCTTAAGTCCGCATTCTGATGAGGCATCGTCCACTTTGTCATTACACGTTTCTGAGTTCTGCTGTGTTTAATATGTTTCACGTGACTGTGCAAATGACTATCAGTATAAGGAACTCTGGTTGGTAATGGAGCCTTTTATGAACCACGCGTTGAATCTTCTAAAGGATGCCGACGATGGAAGTGTGCACAACTGGATGCCAAAAAAGAAACGAATGTTTTTTTTGTTTATTTTCTCCGCTTCTCGTCAAATATGCAAAAAAAAACTTTCTATCATTTTGCGAGTTTTCTATAGCGAAAACGAGCCTCCGAAACGAGTGTTGGAAATATATAAATTGTCGATTTTGATTCAGTTCTCACATTTGTAGCATGGCCAGTCCGCAAACATGTCACGACAGATTTTTAGGAAAAAAAAACACGGGGTTCGCGGAAAAATATGTGTTTTTCATTTTTGTGTTGAATGAAGAAATTCTTACATTAAGTGTTTTGAATAACAGCAAAAAATCGTTGGAAAGCTGTCAAAGTTCATGAATAAAGAAGACAGAAAGAGAACAAATCAAACTATTAGTAGTGTATTGCGATTTGAGATCAAAATTGTAGAAAATGTACCCATTTTCATCTCTCTTCCTTTCTCTACCTCCTGTCTATGTCTCTCTCTCTTCCTTGCTTCGTCGAAAACATGTTGGTCAGGTTTCCGCCGCGTTTTCAGACAAGTTTTGACGTATCGACGAAGTGGAACTGGTAAACTGTCCTTTTTGTTTATCCTGGGTAACGTTTCAACCAAAAGTTCTAATTAGAATACACTTCTGCGGGTATAAAAGAGAGGCATGATGGTGGAAACCTCACATCGCAGCAGCAATGGCCCAATCTGTACCTCCCGGAGACATCAACACCCAGCCTGGCACGAAGATCGTCTTCAACGCCCCCTACGATGACAAGCACACCTACCACATCAAGGTGAACAGCTCTCTCACTCTCTCTCTGTCTATCTCTCTCTATCTCTCTCTCTATTCATTTACTTTCACTCTACCTCTTCTTTTCTCTCCCTCTCTCTATCTTCTCTCCATCTTTTCTTATTCCTGTCTCTGTCTCTCTATCTCTCTCGTTTTGATCGGTGTGACACTCTCTGTGCTCTGTTTCTCTGTTTTTCTTACAGTTTTCATTTTTTCCAAATTCAATTCATAACTACTGTCTTCCAGATCACAAACTCGTCTGCTCGCCGCATCGGATGGGCCATCAAGACGACGAACATGAAGCGTCTTGGTGTTGACCCCGGAAGCGGAGTTCTTGACCCCAAGGAGGCCATTCTCATGGCTGTGTCTTGCGACGCCTTCGCCTACGGACAGGAGGACACCAACAACGACCGTATCACCATCGAGTGGACCAACACCCCCGATGGAGCTGCCAAGCAGTTCCGCAGGGAATGGTTCCAGGGAGACGGAATGGTCCGTAGAAAGAACCTCCCCATCGAGTACAACCCTTGAATAAAAGATTGTATTTCGATGTATTTGTGGTTCTGCTAGTTCATTTCAAACACTTTCCAACTCTCAAAAAATTCAAAAAAGTTCACTGAAAACTCGTATTCAAAGAGTTTCAGAAAAATGTCAATGATTCGATATTGATTTCTGAGATGAAGAGATTTGGATTTTAGAGAGATGGGGTGATTTCATTGTTACAATACATCTAGGGGTGAATACAGCTAGATTGAAGAGAGAAAAAAACTGAAACATATTCTTTTTCGTTCCTTCTGCCATCTGCTCTATTTTATTTTCCTTCAGGACGGTTTTTTGAGTGAAGAAATTTTTATAATGTTTTCCTTTCTTTCAAGTTTCACGACAAGTTTTAACCTGAAATGTAATGGTTTCTTTCTTTCTGTGCATATCAAATGCTGTTTCCTCCTTAGTCAGTTCTGACCAGATGTGTTAGTAGTTGTATCCTGTTGCTTTACAATCGAAAATCGCGAATATTGGCCTGGCTCGAGATCAAACTACAACAGAGTGTTGGTCACTCTTTCCAAAGACGTCTGTCCATAGTCATCAATCATTCTGCACCAATCTTTTGTGGTTGATGTGCGAGGTTTCTGTAGTAATATTCTGACCCTATGTAAAAACAAACACCGCAAACAAGAAGTGACTAACGGACTTTCTTCTCTTCTCTTCTCTTCTCTTCTCTCTTCTCTCTCTTCTCTTCTCTTCTCTTCTCTTCTCTTCTCTTCTCTTCTCTTCTCTTCTCTTCTCTTCTCTTCTCTTCTCTTCTCTTCTTTTCTCTTCTCTTCTCTTCTCTTCTCTTCTCTTCTTTTCTCTTCTTTCTTTTCTTTCTTTCTTTTCTTTCGTTTTTTCTTTTCTGTAGTAGTCAATATAGTTCTTACGTTCCTCAGGTGAACCTAGAGTCCCAAAGAAATGTCAGTGCCGCTGAGATTCTTTACACATCAATTAATCACTGAGAGAGGGGGCCGCTGAGATTGCTACTTTGCCAATGTCTCTAACATGTGTTGCGTAGCGTTCGCAACATCTTTTTGCGTTAGTATTGTTCAGTGTGCTGATGATTTTCTTTCTTGTCGTTCCAGTACTGATATCTGTACTAGTGTAGTAGTTGTACTCTATTAGGTTTGTGGTGAAATTCGAAGACATTGTCCGAGTACATTAGCATTCATCAAAATGTCGGCTCCTACCAGAACTGGAACACGACATTCTGAGCATTTCGATAGCATGAATGTTTGATATACTTAGATATGATTTCTATACCAACTGTCATGTTTGTATTTGCCACAAAAACGGAAATTTCGTCCGTTTGCGGTTCCGGCTGTTAGTCCTTGAATGTCAGTCGAAATTGTCTCGTGAATTTCGCCATTGTACATTTTCCAATGTATAAAACCGTGGTTCCCGTGTCAAAGAGGACATTAAATTATTGTACATTATGATATAGTCTTTTTCATTCCTACTGAGACTCCTACAGCGGGATTTCAAAACTTCTAGGTCGGTTTCCCTCAAATAGAACAGAATCGTAAAGGTAGAGGACCGCACTCTCGTCCTCAGGTACAATGAATGTACGAGAGGATTTTCGCTAAATTGAGTTTTCAGCCTTTCAACAGCCTCCGGAAAGCTTGTTAGGTTACTGTAGGAGTCTAAGTAGGAATGGTGTGAACTATATGTTTCTTTCCTCGGTACGGCTGCATTTATTTTGATTTACTCAGTTTCCGAATAGTTCCATTTCGCACATCATGAAATTATGGAATCAGCATGCACAAATACGAACGGAAGGGCTACGAATGGGATAATGTGGTCACGTACCGATGCTTCAACTTTTTCTACGCTAATAAATACCTCTTGCTTCATTGCTCTTTCGTGCATTTCCTCCAGTGACTTCCAGACGTTTGTAGTAATTCTCGAGAACTTACTGGTTTCCATCTCATTATGCTATTGCTTTTCTGCATAAAATTGTACTCTAGTGCGGACCATGCGCTGCTCTCCTCAGTGAGATCACAGTCGGTAGTATTGGGTTATTCAAGTTTGAGACGAGGATCTAGTAAACGTGACACCACTTTTGGTATAAAATCTTCCATACACACTATCAGTGTATTTTCATGAGTCCTTCATTATAGGGACTCTAGTGTGTGAGTGATATAAAAAACGTGTCATCTGAACTATCCGTATGCTCTTATTGGCAATTGAGTGTGAAATTGAAATGTTTCTTTTTAGTTTTCAAACCCTTTAGTTAGATTTGTTGGGACTGGTGTGTACCCATTTTGATATACTGATGTCTTGATTTTCAAAAAAAAACATGATCTATTTTTGAGCACTGCTTTTTTAGAGTATGGATGAAAAGACAGCTTGAGAATATGAGAAGTAGTGTTGGTGTGAAGTAATTCTTCTATACCGTTCGTCAATTGCACAGTCACTTTAAACATGATAAACACAGCAGAACTCAGAAACGTGCAATTAGAAAGTGCACGAATCCCAACTCACGCGACTATCTAATTTACTTCTAGTATATACTGGCTTTCTTGTTGCCCGTGTATTGAACTAGTAACCACGGACTGTTCTTGTTTTCTTCGAGAATCTCTTTTTTGCATCCCAATTCTGAGTTTATACTTCCGTTCCCCCTCCAAGATCATTTGTCCAACGCTATCATTAATTTTCCAGACTCTCAGACCGCGGCCAACTGTTCGCCTACGAATGTTGTTTGCGCCAGTTTCTCGAAGAAATCTCTTTGTTCTCAAATTTTCGACTATTCACATCTTTTAAGTTTTCTACCTTTTTCCTTGCAACGATATATTATGATCTTCAATACAAACTGAATACAAGCAATTATAGGGCAAACGGAAATTGACATACGTTCAACAGAGGTCGACATAAATTCGACTACGGACCATCGACGTCAAACTTCGACATAAATTCGAACATGGACGATCAACTACAAACTAGTTACAATGACAGGTACGACGAGGCTAAAGTTCCGTTGTTGGAGATGATTCTTCCCAATGAAGATGCACCGTTTCTGGCTCACACAGTATACATCCACCGCTATTTTGTCCTCATTTCGAGTAATAGCGGTAATGTCATGAAAAGCAAATGGTCCAACTAGATGCGGAGAAAAGAGCGCAGGAACAGTTTCATTGAGCCTCGCTAACAAATCAAAGACTAGCACGAACGGGAAACTATACTAACAGAAACTACTTGGGAAACACTTCCCATCTCATTTCAAGGAATAATTCATGACGTGCATAGTCAACCGATATTACAGATGAGAGACGAGCGAGACGAAGAACAAGTGCACGGCCAAATTGAATTCGAATTCGACACGTCATCCCAAGTGCGAGATGAACCGTACCTTGAAGACACACTGGGACCACCACAGACTATGTACCAACCACGTACCTACAAAACAAAAGGTTGGTTAAATAAAATACGAGAAACTAGGATGAAAATTAATTTTTTTCCTTGTAAAGCTGATTAAACCAAACAGAACATGTCACTGTTTAGCTGGTAAATGAGTATTTCGTCTACTGAGGCTATCCTCTCTTTTTTGCGATCATTTCTTGCCTTAGAGGAATACTCATTTGGCGAGATGGACGATCTCAATCTAGAGACGTTGAAGTTGAAGAACTCTTTTCTGGGTTATTCCGTCTTTCATTCATTGTTTGTGACATCTCTTAAAAGACTATCTACGTTTCTGATTTGCGTGCTGCTTTACCCCAGGAACTTTCCCTTTTTTCAACCGTTCTATTCATTTCCTGATTTTGAAGGGGTTTACTTGTAGGTGCTGTCTTGCGGAGGCAGATCGATCTTCTCGAGATATTCCTCCCTCTTGGTGGTTATCCTTACATGTCTTTTGTGATATCTGATGTACGTTATTATTTGCCGCTGATGGCGGAAGATGGACACGTGATGGACTGGAGTGGATCGGACGCCTTCTCTGAACAGCCTTGGTGTTTGGGTTTGGGGGCCGGCCTTTTTGAATTTTCCATTCCTCAGATTATAGTTCGATCTCAAGATTTTTCCGTTCCGATACCCTTGTACCTTCTGTACAGTTTCAAGTTTCTACATTATCGTAGTTTGATCTTTGAAAATGTGTATCTAACCCCCGAATGGGTCCGTCTCTTTGCTGATATTGCACCTGAAGTGCTCCCGTTATCGGATGATCGCTTCAGGCAATATCAGACATCCTCAAGCACTGGTAACTTTGGCCGCTGGGCATTCTCATCGTATTTTCCTTGAGTGTTTCATTTGCATGTCTTTGTTACTTTGACGTTGGTTGCTGGTTGCTGGATCTTCTGTTCGTTTTGCTAGTTTATGACCTTCTTCCCTCATTTGCTTCTACATGTTATATGTTATTTCTAGCTTGATGCTTACTGCCCACTATAGCAAATTTGAATAAATGTTATATTTTCAAAGCTGACTACTATCTATTCACGTTCTACGCACTATCCTGTTTGACTATACGATTTCGGAGAACTTACGCACTTGGTTGGAGTGCTTTGTTTTCAGTTTTCCTTTTCCGTCTCGTAAGGTCAAGTTAGGATAGTCGGTTGCCATTACAATGTGTGGCTCGCTATGTTGTGGCGATATCTTGTTGATTCTGTTCAATTTTGTTACCACATTCTCACCTACTGTGAACGTAGAGAATTTTGTACGATTTCGCCTAAAAATTCTTCAACTTCTAAAAATGCTCGCACATCTGTGACAGTTTTTGGTTCTGGATATAAATCAATAGCTTTCGTTTTCTCCGGGTTTGGTTGAATTCCCTTCTCACTTAGTACGAACCCTAGAAATTTCACTGAATTTTTCCCGAATTCGCATTTGCTGGCTTTCAGTTTCATTCCAATTCCTTCAATTTTTCCTGATCCTCAGTAGTTTCTGATGTTACTATTAAATCATCAATATAAATGAGAACTCGTGCCCGGACGGTTTTTGCTAACGTATTCATTATTTGTTGAAAACTTAGAGGGCTTCCTTTCAGACCCATAGGCATCATGTTGTCTCAAATTGGCCTAGGAAACATGCGAATGCTGTTCTTTTCTTTTCTACTTTTCTACTAGGTTCAATCCGGAAGGTACTTGTTTTGTGGAGACAAGTGTTTTATCCAGTCGTTTTCGCTCTGTAAACAGTTTTTGCTAGAAATGGGAGGTTCCCCGATTTGGTTTCATTACGCTCAGTCCAGCAGAGAAAATAAGCTACGAAAAAGAGAGATTTCTGACAATATGCTGGGAACCGAAATTGAATGTACATCGCCACCGAGAGGTGAAAACAAGTTTGATACCCTTTCCTTGTTGAATTTCTGTCAAAATGCATTGTTTTTAGATTCACATGGAGCCGGAGGAGTTGCACAACCTGGAAACCATCAAGTACCGGGTCGCAAAAATGATGACATCAAAAACAACTGGAAAAGTGAGTGTACATTTTCTACTTCACACGTTCTATCAAAAGAGACCGGAGAGCAACGTGGTTTTTGCAATGTAATGTGAATGTCACGTGGACTGCTCAAACTAGTATACGAATTATTTGTGCTCTCTGATCTCAATACAGTTGAAATCAGCTCAAAACAGAACCTCTGCTCAAGTTATGTTTCGGTATCCTTCAAAAAGTTGACAAGAAATTCGGAAAACAGTTTGTCATGAAATTGATTTGATTTTCTGGACGTTACGGGTTCATGTTTTCAAAAGCATAAACATGTTTTACAGGTTTCGTAAGGCCAGATTCCAATCCAAAGACAAATGGTTGGAGATATTCCAAAACGTACCAGCGCGTGCTAGAAGGGAAATTGTGAAAGAAATGGGAGGGTGGGTTCATTCTTCATTTAATCGACAATAATGTAATAATTCCGATTTTTAATTTTGGGAACCTATTTTAGGTTTAATTGAACACATCGACATAGCAATTTAGGTTTGTGTCACCGATTGGCGACAAAATTCAAACAGCTTTGTAGATATACTAGCAATTTTTTTCTAACGATGGTGTTGCAGTGTCAATATAACGGGTACGTGACGTATACATCAAGTAACATACTACATAAATATAGTTCGTTTCAACCATCGATAGCAGCCAGTTACAGTAGATTTTAGTGGGCGGAGTCCATTGTGTTGGAAAGTTTCCAACAGCGATCAGACTAATCAAAATTGTGCACCAGCTGGGTATTGAACTCAACTGTGATGGCTGGTGCGGCGCCCACAAGCAGGCGGCCATCTGAACATGGTGGCCCAAACTAAGAATAGTGATATCCGACCATCTTTTCTGGCTGTTTTTCAATGCTCATTTTATCGCACAAAAAGTTGTTTGAATTACTCCCCGATCATGTGGCAATCTTTTGAAAACAAAAAAGTTGCAAAAATCTTAAAATAACCAGTTTTCGAATTTTTATTTGCAATAAAAAAACTGGCAAGCTGCCAGATCACTCAACTGCAATGTAGGGTGCGCTCGGCCAGCATGGCTGACTGCTATCGATGGGTGAAACGAACTATACCCACACTTGTGTTCATGTGACTGTTAGAGTACCATTAATCGGGAATTAACTTTTTGTTAGGCTCGGAATCGTATTCGTTCCCTTTCAAAAGCCCTACACGGACTTTAACTTGGACTATGAACAATGGAAAGTGGTCAGCGAGGAAGACATAGAAAGAATTTGGAAGGCTCAGAAGCAGATGACTCGGAAGCGAGTGTCGGTGATGGTGAGGAACTACTTAAGGATGAGGTTGGTTTGAACTCAGTTTTTAAGTTTCTTCCGTCATTTGTTTAACCATGTTGTAGTGGTGTTCACTCTATAGTCCCTCAGAAAAATCATGCCACTTTTGTTTCAGTACTACATTGGCAACATGACTTTCAATCCACCTGGTTCGTACAAAGAAGCTGGTCTGGGACGAACTAATCAAAAACTGGCTGAAGAAGTGAAAACAGCTGGCCTAAACAGAAAACTTAGAACAGAGGATCGTCCCTTGTTGAAAGCCATGTACGATTATGCAATACGTGCTGCAACCTATCCAGTTCTCAACAAGGTAGATTGGTCAGTTTAACCAATTTGGCTTCTTTCAGCAGATGTTGAAACACATTTCACATAACAAATGTTTAGAAAGTCAAAAACAAATCCTGAGAAACAACAGAGAAAAAAAAGAAAAAATATTCACAATAGTCTTATAAATTTGGTTGCATACTATCTTCGAAAACTATTCCCATAAATGGATGAGACTCATCTTACCACAACGGAGGCCCTATTTTTGACATATGTGTGTTGCGATGCCGAGGCGGAGCTAGCAGCAGCGAAAGCGGCCACCAGAAGAACCACAAAATCGAAATGACTGGAGACTATGTGAAAATAATCGAACGCCTTACACGGTAGTACCGGGAGAGACAACACACTTGCTGGAATCGATTCGGGCGATTTTGTGGAATCACAAGAGCATGAGAGACATGATGAAAGCAGAATCCATCTACAAATCGTGCAAGATACGCAGTCCTTTCACGAACCATAAATGGGAGAACGCAGTCCTACGCCAACTACTTCAGAAAGAAGCAAGACGAACAATATTTCGTCTGTGTAAGAAAAAGTATACCTGGAAATTCATACCGAAGGATTCGAGAACGGAGTGAATGTGGAAATGATTGGAGAAGGAACAGAAAGAGGACACTCATTCGAAATTAGGCATCTCGACTTCCTAAGAATGGGAGATGTATCAGTAGTGAGCAGCACAATCGACCGGAAAACATCATTTCAAATTGAGAGACTCATAGAAAGATTGTTCCTCACGAGTATTCTACTTTCGAGAATCAGAGAGAAAGAAAAGGACAGCCTGAAGTTGCCACACAAAACCCCTATCTTCTGGTAACCATCAGTGACGGCACAAGCAAGGCCAGGAAAAGATGTCCACAAGATAAGAACCGAAAACAGCCCAGAAGGTTATTGTTAACTGAACTGTGTCAGCCAATAGGAAATAAAATTAGAAACAATAAAGTTAATGTAGTCATGGTCTTATAAATTTCGTTGCATAATATCTTCGAAAACTATTCCCATAAATGGATGAGACTCATCTTACCACAACGGAGGCCCTATTTTTGACATATGTGTGTTGCGATGCCGAGGCGGAGCTAGCAGCAGCGAAAGCGGCCACCAGAAGAACCACAAAATCGAAATGACTGGAGACTATGTGAAAATAATCGAACGCCTTACACGGTAGTACCGGGAGAGACAACACACTTGCTGGAATCGATTCGGGCGATTTTGTGGAATCACAAGAGCATGAGAGACATGATGAAAGCAGAATCCATCTACAAATCGTGCAAGATACGCAGTCCTTTCACGAACCATAAATGGGAGAACGCAGTCCTACGCCAACTACTTCAGAAAGAAGCAAGACGAACAATATTTCGTCTGTGTAAGAAAAAGTATACCTGGAAATTCATACCGAAGGATTCGAGAACGGAGTGAATGTGGAAATGATTGGAGAAGGAACAGAAAGAGGACACTCATTCGAAATTAGGCATCTCGACTTCCTAAGAATGGGAGATGTATCAGTAGTGAGCAGCACAATCGACCGGAAAACATCATTTCAAATTGAGAGACTCATAGAAAGATTGTTCCTCACGAGTATTCTACTTTCGAGAATCAGAGAGAAAGAAAAGGACAGCCTGAAGTTGCCACACAAAACCCCTATCTTCTGGTAACCATCAGTGACGGCACAAGCAAGGCCAGGAAAAGATGTCCACAAGATAAGAACCGAAAACAGCCCAGAAGGTTATTGTTAACTGAACTGTGTCAGCCAATAGGAAATAAAATTAGAAACAATAAAGTTAATGTAGTCATGGTCTTATAAATTTCGTTGCATAATATCTTCGAAAACTATTCCCATAAATGGATATGACTCATCTTACCACAACGGAGGCCCCATTTTTGACATATGTGTGTTACGATGCCGAGGCGGAGCTAGCAGCAGCGAAAGCGGCCACCAGAAGAACCACAAAATCGGAATGACTGGAGACTATGTGAAAATAATCGAACGCCTTACACGGTAGTACCGGGAGAGACAACACACTTGCTGGAATCGATTCGGGCGATTTTGTGGAATCACAAGAGCATGAGAGACATGATGAAAGCAGAATCCATCTACAAATCGTGCAAGATACGCAGCCCCTTCACGAACCATAAATGGGAAAACGCAGTCCTACGCCAACTACTTCAGAAAGAAGCAAGACGAACAATATTTCGTCTGTGTAAGAAAAAGTATACCTGGAAATTCATACCGAAGGATTCGAGAACGGAGTGAATGTGGAAATGATTGGAGAAGGAACAGAAAGAGGACACTCATTCGAAATTAGGCATCTCGACTTCCTAAGAATGGGAGATGTATCAGTAGTGAGCAGCACAATCGACCGGAAAACATCATTTCAAATTGAGAGACTCATAGAAAGATTGTTCCTCACGAGTATTCTACTTTCGAGAATCAGAGAGAAAGAAAAGGACAGCCTGAAGTTGCCACACAAAACCCCTATCTTCTGGTAACCATCAGTGACGGCACAAGCAAGGCCAGGAAAAGATGTCCACAAGATAAGAACCGAAAACAGCCCAGAAGGTTATTGTTAACTGAACTGTGTCAGCCAATAGGAAATAAAATTAGAAACAATAAAGTTAATGTAGTCATGGTCTTATAAATTTCGTTGCATAATATCTTCGAAAACTATTCCCATAAATGGATATGACTCATCTTACCACAACGGAGGCCCCATTTTTGACATATGTGTGTTACGATGCCGAGGCGGAGCTAGCAGCAGCGAAAGCGGCCACCAGAAGAACCACAAAATCGGAATGACTGGAGACTATGTGAAAATAATCGAACGCCTTACACGGTAGTACCGGGAGAGACAACACACTTGCTGGAATCGATTCGGGCGATTTTGTGGAATCACAAGAGCATGAGAGACATGATGAAAGCAGAATCCATCTACAAATCGTGCAAGATACGCAGCCCCTTCACGAACCATAAATGGGAAAACGCAGTCCTACGCCAACTACTTCAGAAAGAAGCAAGACGAACAATATTTCGTCTGTGTAAGAAAAAGTATACCTGGAAATTCATACCGAAGGATTCGAGAACGGAGTGAATGTGGAAATGATTGGAGAAGGAACAGAAAGAGGACACTCATTCGAAATTAGGCATCTCGACTTCCTAAGAATGGGAGATGTATCAGTAGTGAGCAGCACAATCGACCGGAAAACATCATTTCAAATTGAGAGACTCATAGAAAGATTGTTCCTCACGAGTATTCTACTTTCGAGAATCAGAGAGAAAGAAAAGGACAGCCTGAAGTTGCCACACAAAACCCCTATCTTCTGGTAACCATCAGTGACGGCACAAACAAGGCCAGGAAAATATGTCCACAAGATGAGAACCGAAAACAGCCCAGAAGGTTATTGTTAACTGAACTGTGTCAGCCAATAGGAAATAAAATTAGAAACAATAAAGTTAATGTAGTCATGGTCTTATAAATTTCGTTGCATAATATCTTCGAAAACTATTCCCATAAATGGATGAGACTCATCTTACCACAACGGAGGCCCTATTTTTGACATATGTGTGTTGCGATGCCGAGGCGGAGCTAGCAGCAGCGAAAGCGGCCACCAGAAGAACCACAAAATCGAAATGACTGGAGACTATGTGAAAATAATCGAACGCCTTACACGGTAGTACCGGGAGAGACAACACACTTGCTGGAATCGATTCGGGCGATTTTGTGGAATCACAAGAGCATGAGAGACATGATGAAAGCAGAATCCATCTACAAATCGTGCAAGATACGCAGTCCTTTCACGAACCATAAATGGGAGAACGCAGTCCTACGCCAACTACTTCAGAAAGAAGCAAGACGAACAATATTTCGTCTGTGTAAGAAAAAGTATACCTGGAAATTCATACCGAAGGATTCGAGAACGGAGTGAATGTGGAAATGATTGGAGAAGGAACAGAAAGAGGACACTCATTCGAAATTAGGCATCTCGACTTCCTAAGAATGGGAGATGTATCAGTAGTGAGCAGCACAATCGACCGGAAAACATCATTTCAAATTGAGAGACTCATAGAAAGATTGTTCCTCACGAGTATTCTACTTTCGAGAATCAGAGAGAAAGAAAAGGACAGCCTGAAGTTGCCACACAAAACCCCTATCTTCTGGTAACCATCAGTGACGGCACAAGCAAGGCCAGGAAAAGATGTCCACAAGATAAGAACCGAAAACAGCCCAGAAGGTTATTGTTAACTGAACTGTGTCAGCCAATAGGAAATAAAATTAGAAACAATAAAGTTAATGTAGTCATGGTCTTATAAATTTCGTTGCATAATATCTTCGAAAACTATTCCCATAAATGGATATGACTCATCTTACCACAACGGAGGCCCCATTTTTGACATATGTGTGTTACGATGCCGAGGCGGAGCTAGCAGCAGCGAAAGCGGCCACCAGAAGAACCACAAAATCGGAATGACTGGAGACTATGTGAAAATAATCGAACGCCTTACACGGTAGTACCGGGAGAGACAACACACTTGCTGGAATCGATTCGGGCGATTTTGTGGAATCACAAGAGCATGAGAGACATGATGAAAGCAGAATCCATCTACAAATCGTGCAAGATACGCAGCCCCTTCACGAACCATAAATGGGAAAACGCAGTCCTACGCCAACTACTTCAGAAAGAAGCAAGACGAACAATATTTCGTCTGTGTAAGAAAAAGTATACCTGGAAATTCATACCGAAGGATTCGAGAACGGAGTGAATGTGGAAATGATTGAAGAAGGAACAGAAAGAGGACACTCATTCGAAATTAGGCATCTCGACTTCCTAAGAATGGGAGATGTATCAGTAGTGAGCAGCACAATCGACCGGAAAACATCATTTCAAATTGAGAGACTCATAGAAAGATTGTTCCTCACGAGTATTCTACTTTCGAGAATCAGAGAGAAAGAAAAGGACAGCCTGAAGTTGCCACACAAAACCCCTATCTTCTGGTAACCATCAGTGACGGCACAAGCAAGGCCAGGAAAAGATGTCCACAAGATAAGAACCGAAAACAGCCCAGAAGGTTATTGTTAACTGAACTGTGTCAGCCAATAGGAAATAAAATTAGAAACAATAAAGTTAATGTAGTCATGGTCTTATAAATTTCGTTGCATAATATCTTCGAAAACTATTCCCATAAATGGATGAGACTCATCTTACCACAACGGAGGCCCCATTTTTGACATATGTGTGTTGCGATGCCGAGGCGGAGCTAATTCGAGAAATTTGAGTAGTTATCAATAGTTTGTGAGCACTGAGTAAGCCGAGTAAGCCAAGTATTCATTGCATGATGTACAAACATGAATGTTATTTTTTCAGGTACAATCTTGTACTTACCAGCTTGTGACAGTCGTAAACAACCGGGCCTGACTCCACTAAAGTAGATATGTACTAAGAGCGATAAATCACTTGTGATATGTTTTGTTTTTCGACTGGAATGAACACTATGAAAAATCAACACAGAAGTAATAAAATAGTGTATGAGAAAAAAGCAAGCCGAGAAAAATAAAATGAGTTTAGTGAAAATACTCTGTTAGTCGTGGTAAATACTTTTTAACCTTTAGTAAGCTTTAACTACACTTATTATAATGTGAACAAAATATAGTAAGAATCAAAGGCACCAATCGCTATTAACATATTACCTATGAACGGTTTTCTATTTCCGCAGTTCAATCGCGCGCAGCGCGAAGCGCTGCGTGTGAGTTGTGTTTGGTTTGGCCATTGCGCACCCATTTTTGGCTTTCAAACCACAAAAGTCTTCAAATAAAACATTTTTTCGAAACTTAAAAAGAGAGAGAGCTAGATATCTATTGAATACATGTTGTGTGAAAAAATTAGGAAAATCGGTCAAGGTTGAAAAAAGTTATGCTGTCGTGTCGTTATGAAAATTTCCGTTGTCCCTCGTCCCTCGTCGCTCGTCCCTCGTCGCTCGTCCAATGTCCGCATAGAAAATTATTTTTTTAACTACTGGACCAATTCGGCTGAAATTTGGCACACATGTGTAAAACCCAAAGTTAGCGCGGCCCAAAAAGTTTGGTGATGTCACGTTTCGTTTGGCGCTTGGCGCGGGCGCCAATAGGCGCCAGTAGCAGGAAAATATGTGTTCCCATGGATGAAATGCTCCGAAATTTTGCACAGAGGTTAGATTAGTGAATCCCAGCCTTCTCTGGGAATTTGGTGTCATGGTTTATAATTGGCGCCAAACGCTGGCGCCCAGTGGCGCCAAATTAGAACAACGCCAGGCAAGTAAGGTAACGAGCGAAATGTTCCACAGATGTTCGAACTATGAACATAGTTAACGAATACGGCTTGGATAGCAACATTTCTTCGACATTCTGCGCCAAAACGGTACTTTATCCGCCAATTGGCGCCAAAATTGAAAATAGGGTTTCTGAACCAAAAAACAGTCGGAAATTGTGCTAATTGGTCGAGGTCTTTCATTCCAAGTTATTTGTTACCAATTAGAGTAACTTTATATTTGGCGCCAAACGCTGGCGTCCAGTGGCGCCAAATTAGAACAACGCCAGGCAAGTAGGGTAACGAGCGAAATGTTCCACAGATGTCCAAACGATGAACATAGTTAACGAATACGGCTTGGGTACCAACATTTCTTCGACATTCTGCGCCACAACGGTACTTTATCCGCCAATTGGCACCAAAATTGAAAATAGGGTTTCTGCATCAAAAAACAGTCGGAAATTGTGCTAATTGGTCGAGGCCATTCATTCCAAGTTATTTGTTACTAATTAGAGTAACATGTTCTGTATCTGGCGCCAATGGCTGGCGCCCGTTCGCGCCAATGGAGAAAATATTTTCTTACTGTAATGACGCAGATTTTTCACAATACTCAGATTTCAATTACCGAGGCGAAAAAAAGCTGTTTTTTTAATGTTTCAGGATCACATCGTTTGAAAACCTGGAACTTTCAGATATCAGGATGTTTTATAGTCACCACTATTCAAAAATCGTTTTTCTAAGTCAACTCTAGAAGTGGTTGTACTAGTACAACTAGCAAAAAGAGAACAATTCGTAAAAAGTGGGGGACCAGGAAGTGTGTGAGTTCTGTTCGGTTTCACCGTTTTCTGCAAAAAGTGAACAATACGATGTTGTGAATGAGTGTGCAACAAAAAAAGAACAATACATTTGTTTGCACAACGATTCACAAGAAACAGAATATACAAAGTATAACTTGAACGTAAAAGTGCATAGTGGTTTCCCCTAAGAACGTTGTGAACCGTTGTGCAAACAAATGTATTGTTCTTTTTTTGTTGCACACTCATTCACAACATCGTATTGTTCACTTTTTGCAGAAAACGGTGAAACCGAACAGAACTCACACACTTCCTGGTCCCCCACTTTTTACGAATTGAAACTGTCTTCGTCATGAGAACGGGCTCTCTAGTAGAGCTCACATATCCCAGCTAGGAACTACGCTCAGAACGTAGCGTCCGTGGTGTAATGGTCAGCATGGATGCCTTCCAAGCATTCGACGGGGGTTCGATTCCCCCCGGACGCATGTATTTTGTTTTTGGTTTCCGTTTTTGTATTTTGTTACCCGAAACGTTTCGAAAGGAGAAAGTAACCTTTGAATAGCTTTTACGAAATATATTCAACCGAATGAGAGATGTAAATACTTTCTTTACCCTGAGTTTAGTGAAAATAATCTGTAAGTCGTAGTAATTACATTGTAAATACCAGAAAGCTTCCAATACCTTGTAGAAACTATAACATGGATGAAAGTTAGTTTGAATAAACGAAAAAGAATCCCAATTAACATATTTTTGTTCTACAATATGAATTGTTTTCTTTTTTCGGATGATCAATGGAAAGTGTCTTTGTCATGAGAACGGGTTATCTGGTAGGGCTCACATATCCCAGCTAGGAACTACGCTCAGAACGTAGCGTCCGTGGTGTAATGGTCAGCATGGATGCCTTCCAAGCATTCGACGGGGGTTCGATTCCCCCCGGACGCATATATTTTGTTTTGGTTCCCGTTTTGGTATTTCGTTACACGAAACGTTACGAATGGAGAAAGTGACCTTTGAATAGCTTTTACGAAATATATTCAACCAAATGAGAGATGTAAATACTTTCTTTACCCTGAGTTTAGTGAAAATAATTTGTAAGTCGTAGTAATTATATTGTAACGACCAGAAAGCTTCCAATACCTTGTAGAAACTATAACATTGATGGAAGGTAATTTGAATAAACGAAAAGAATTCCAATTAACATATCTTTGTCCTACAATATGAATTGTTTTCTTTTTCGGATAATCAATGGAAAGAGTCTTTGTCATTAGAACGGGTTAACTGGTAGGGCTCACATATCCCAGCTAGGAACTACGCTCAGAACGTAGCGTCCGTGGTGTAATGGTCAGCATGGATGCCTTCCAAGCATTCGACGGGGGTTCGATTCCCCCCGGACGCATATATTTTGTTTTTGGTTTCCGTTTTGGTATTTCGTTACACGAAACGTTACGAATGGAGAAAGTGACCTTTGAATAGCTTTTACGAAATATATTCAACCAAATGAGAGATGTAAATACTTTCTTTACCCTGAGTTTAGTGAAAATAATTTGTAAGTCGTAGTAATTATATTGTAACGACCAGAAAGCTTCCAATACCTTGTAGAAACTATAACATTGATGGAAGGTAATTTGAATAAACGAAAAGAATTCCAATTAACATATCTTTGTCCTACAATATGAATTGTTTTCTTTTTCGGATAATCAATGGAAAGAGTCTTTGTCATTAGAACGGGTTAACTGGTAGGGCTCACATATCCCAGCTAGGAACTACGCTCAGAACGTAGCGTCCGTGGTGTAATGGTCAGCATGGATGCCTTCCAAGCATTCGACGGGGGTTCGATTCCCCCCGGACGCATATATTTTGTTTTTGGTTTCCGGTTTTGTATTTCGTTACACGAAACGTTTCGAATGGAGAAAGTGACCTTTGAATAGCTTTTACGAAATATATTTAACCGAATGAGAGATGTAAATACTTTCTTTACCCTGAGTTTAGTGAAAATAATTTGTAAGTCGTAGTAATTATATTGTAACGACCAGAAAGCTTCCAATACCTTGTAGAAACTATAACATTGATGAAAGGTAATTTGAATGAACGAAAAGAAACCCAATTAGCATATTTTTGTCCTACAATATGAATTGTTTTCTTTTTTCGGATAATCAATGGAAAGAGTCTTTGTCATGAGAACGGGTTATCTGGTAGGGCTCACATATCCCAGCTAGGAACTACCCTCAGAACGTAGCGTCCGTGGTGTAATGGTCAGCATGGATGCCTTCCAAGCATTCGACGGGGGTTCGATTCCCCCCGGACGCATATATTTTGTTTTTGGTTTCCGTTTTGGTATTTCGTTACACGAAACGTTACGAATGGAGAAAGTGACCTTTGAATAGCTTTTACGAAATATATTCAACCAAATGAAAGATGTAAATACTTTCTTTACCCTGAGTTTAGTGAAAATAATTTGTAAGTCGTAGTAGTTATATTGTAACGACCAGAAAGCTTCCAATACCTTGTAGAAACTATAACATTGATGAAAGGTAATTTGAATAAACGAAAAGAATCCCAATTAGCATATTTTTGTCCTACAATATGAATTGTTTTCTTTTTTCGGATAATCAACGGAAAGAGTCTTTGTCATGAGAACGGGTTATCTGGTAGGGCTCACATATCCCAGCTAGGAACTACCCTCAGAACGTAGCGTCCGTGGTGTAATGGTCAGCATGGATGCCTTCCAAGCATTCGACGGGGGTTCGATTCCCCCCGGACGCATATATTTTGTTTTTGGTTTCCGTTTTGGTATTTCGTTACACGAAACGTTACGAATGGAGAAAGTGACCTTTGAATAGCTTTTACGAAATATATTCAACCAAATGAAAGATGTAAATACTTTCTTTACCCTGAGTTTAGTGAAAATAATTTGTAAGTCGTAGTAGTTATATTGTAACGACCAGAAAGCTTCCAATACCTTGTAGAAACTATAACATTGATGAAAGGTAATTTGAATAAACGAAAAGAATCCCAATTAGCATATTTTTGTCCTACAATATGAATTGTTTTCTTTTTTCGGATAATCAACGGAAAGAGTCTTTGTCATGAGAACGGGTTATCTGGTAGGGCTCACATATCCCAGCTAGGAACTACGCTCAGAACGTAGCGTCCGTGGTGTAATGGTCAGCATGGATGCCTTCCAAGCATTCGACGGGGGTTCGATTCCCCCCGGACGCATATATTTTGTTTTTGGTTCCCGTTTTGGTATTTCGTTACACGAAACGTTACGAATGGAGAAAGTGACCTTTGAATAGCTTTTACGCAATATATTCAACCAAATGAGAGATGTAAATACTTTCTTTACCCTGAGTTTAGTGAAAATAATTTGTAAGTCGTAGTAGTTATATTGTAACGACCAGAAAGCTTCCAATACCTTGTAGAAACTATAACATTAATGAAAGGTAATTTTAATAAACGGAAAGAATCCCAATTAGCATATTTTTGTCCTACAATATGAATTGTTTTCTTTTTCGGATAATCAATGGAAAGAGTTTTTGTCATGAGAACGGGTTATCTGGTAGGGCTCACATATCCCAGCTAGGAACTACCCTCAGAACGTAGCGTCCGTGGTGTAATGGTCAGCATGGATGCCTTCCAAGCATTCGACGGGGGTTCGATTCCCCCCGGACGCAAATATTTTGTTTTTGGTTTCCGGTTTTGTATTTCGTTACACGAAACGTTTCGAATGGAGAAAGTGACCTTTGAATAGCTTTTACGAAATATATTTAACCGAATGAGAGATGTAAATACTTTCTTTACCCTGAGTTTAGTGAAAATAATTTGTAAGTCGTAGTAATTATATTGTAACGACCAGAAAGCTTCCAATACCTTGTAGAAACTATAACATTGATGAAAGGTAATTTGAATGAACGAAAAGAAACCCAATTAGCATATTTTTGTCCTACAATATGAATTGTTTTCTTTTTTCGGATAATCAATGGAAAGAGTCTTTGTCATGAGAACGGGTTATCTGGTAGGGCTCACATATCCCAGCTAGGAACTACCCTCAGAACGTAGCGTCCGTGGTGTAATGGTCAGCATGGATGCCTTCCAAGCATTCGACGGGGGTTCGATTCCCCCCGGACGCATATATTTTGTTTTTGGTTTCCGTTTTGGTATTTCGTTACACGAAACGTTACGAATGGAGAAAGTGACCTTTGAATAGCTTTTACGAAATATATTCAACCAAATGAAAGATGTAAATACTTTCTTTACCCTGAGTTTAGTGAAAATAATTTGTAAGTCGTAGTAATTATATTGTAACGACCAGAAAGCATCCAATACCTTGTAGAAACTATAACATTGATGAAAGGTAATTTGAATGAACGAAAAGAAACCCAATTAGCATATTTTTGTCCTACAATATGAATTGTTTTCTTTTTCGGATAATCAATGGAAAGAGTCTTTGTCATTAGAACGGGTTAACTGGTAGGGCTCACATATCCCAGCTAGGAACTACGCTCAGAACGTAGCGTCCGTGGTGTAATGGTCAGCATGGATGCCTTCCAAGCATTCGACGGGGGTTCGATTCCCCCCGGACGCATATATTTTGTTTTTGGTTTCCGTTTTGGTATTTCGTTACACGAAACGTTACGAATGGAGAAAGTGACCTTTGAATAGCTTTTACGAAATATATTCAACCAAATGAAAGATGTAAATACTTTCTTTACCCTGAGTTTAGTGAAAATAATTTGTAAGTCGTAGTAGTTATATTGTAACGACCAGAAAGCTTCCAATACCTTGTAGAAACTATAACATTGATGGAAGGTAATTTGAATAAACGAAAAGAATCCCAATTAGCATATTTTTGTCCTACAATATGAATTGTTTTCTTTTTCGGATAATCAATGGAAAGAGTCTTTGTCATTAGAACGGGTTAACTGGTAGGGCTCACATATCCCAGCTAGGAACTACGCTCAGAACGTAGCGTCCGTGGTGTAATGGTCAGCATGGATGCCTTCCAAGCATTCGACGGGGGTTCGATTCCCCCCGGACGCATATATTTTGTTTTTGGTTTCCGTTTTGGTATTTCGTTACACGAAACGTTACGAATGGAGAAAGTGACCTTTGAATAGCTTTTACGAAATATATTCAACCAAATGAAAGATGTAAATACTTTCTTTACCCTGAGTTTAGTGAAAATAATTTGTAAGTCGTAGTAATTACTTTGTAAATACCAGAAAGCTTCCAATACCTTGTAGAAACTATAACATTGATGCAAGGTAATTTGAATAAACGAAAAGAATCCCAATTAGCATATTTTTGTCCTACAATATGAATAGTTTTCTTTTTCGGATGATCAATGGAAACAGTCTTTGTCATGAGAACGGGTTATCTGGTAGGGCTCACATATCCCAGCTAGGAACTACGCTCGGAACGTAGCGTCCGTGGTGTAATGGTCAGCATGGATGCCTTCCAAGCATTCGACGGGGGTTCGATTCCCCCCGGACGCATATATTTTGTTTTTGGTTTCCGTTTTTGTATTTTGTTACCCGAAACGTTTCGAATGGAGAAAGTGACCTTTGAATAGCTTTTACGAAATATATTCAACCAAATGAGAGATGTAAATACTTTCTTTACCCTGAGTTTAGTGAAAATAATCTGTAAGTCGTAGTAATTAGTTTGTTATCTGCAATAAGTGAGTTTCATTACAAAACAGTATAAACTGTCGGAGATTGATCAGTGATCTAGTTGTGATAAGGGTTAGAAGAGAAGTTGGTTTCAACCTTGGAAACAAAGTTGAAATTCAAGTCGAGAACCAAACTAAATTTAAATCGGTTTTCAAATTTCCAAGTTGAATTTTAGTGCTCAGTAAACGAACCCGGCAACCCGCGAACTCGGAAAAGAAAGAAACCTGAGAATCCGTCGAAAAAAAAAGAAGAAAAGTTAAGCCGGAAACGCGGAAACCGGTAAACAGGATGGTGCACTCTACGTTCACGTGGAATGTGGACCAACGTCGAAATAGTCTGGCTCTTCTTTCATTCTACCCCTCCACTCGCGTACTGACGGCCTGCTTCTACCCTTCGCTCAGCACTGGTTCGTTTTACTATTTGACTCTGAAGTGAAGACTCAAGTTTACTTTTTAGGTTCCAGTTTCAGACTTTTCAGCTTTGTTTGATAGAAACGTTTCCTCTGCGTTCCCTTCCATTTATGTCAGTCCTAACAGGGTTCTTTATCGAATTTGTTTCGTGAGTTTTCGAACGAGTTGGGTTGTTGATCTTAGAAGTATTGGGTCAAACCCTCCCTCATTTCTGCTCAACAGAAAACAGTGCATAGTGGTTTTAAGCAAATTTTCAACTTATATTTCTTTTGAAGCCTACAACTTTTACAAAATTAGCATTACATTAAAACAAAAATATTTGATCATTATAACAAAACTTTTTATTTCCAGATGAGTAACAGCTATCGTGGAACCCAATCCTGTCACCCAAGTGTCAATGACGGAAAACCCAGATCGAAGGTAACTCTTTTTTTTTCATTTTTTGATGAATTTTGATTTTTGTAAAAGTAGCCAAGCTTGACAATTAAAACCTGTTCAGTTTTTCCTTGATTTTACCTCTATTTTCTGCACTCCATAATTATTATTTTTAGTTTCTTTTATAGTTATAACTCATTCATTATTTGAAATTATGGAAGTCATAGAAAATTAGATTAGCAAATTCGCAAATCGTTTCTGTTTTGTTTGTACTCATTTTAAGATTGCTAGAGAGTTGCCTGTTCTATCACACACATAAAAACTCATTTCCTGAATGTTGTCAATTATTTCAGAGAAAAGATCATCGCAAACGACCCAGCAAGCACACGCCTCTGCTATCCGAAGGCATTGTTCTAAAGGTAACAGGGACCGAATGTTTTTTGTAGTTTGGTCCCGATTCACAAAATTCACAAACTCCATTGGGAAAACGGGATCAAACTACAAACAAAGCGAGATGGGTAACATACCCCGCAAGGCCTGCTCGGAGAGAACAGTATCTATTTACTTCGTTTCAATCATTCGTAGCCCCTCAGTAAGATCTAGAAACCCGAAACTTTACAAAAACTGTTTCTGGTTTGTGAACTGATGAGATGGTATGCAAAATACGAAAGTTCGGAAATCGGTTTTTACTTGCAAATCACATTTTTTTTCAGAAAAAGTACGAGATTCAGAATATGATTGGCGCTGGTGGATACGGACAGATCTACAAGGCATACTACCCGGTAAGTTACCAGTCATCCGAAACTGTTTCTCAGGGTAACTGGGAAAAAGTTGAATTGAAATTGTTGTTTTCAACTGGAACGGTTAGTCGAAAGTCTTTGCACTGTGCTAGAATGAAATGAGAATAAAATCCATATTAGTGAGTACGCGGAGTATATTTTTTCCCACTGAATGTTTCTCTCAATATTTCAACCATTGCAAAAATTTCAATGTTTCGAACGTGGATTCGTACCAGTGGTTTGGAATGTTCATTTCCCTAATGGGAGTCTCAGTAGGTGCAAACTTTGTCTTCAGTCTGTGTCACAGTCTTAGTTAAGTCTTAGTTAAGTTAAGTTAAGTCTTAGAGTGTGCAAACAAATCTCTATCAAAGTTTGATCTGACTACAGCCATAGTTTTTTTTGGCGAAAACGCAGTGGTATCGAACTACAAACACAGGGTTCAAACTAAACATAGCTTCTATTTTTTCATCGATGATCAAACTACAAACCCCAATTGCGATTCCAGCACGCCGACGTGCATGTGGCCGTGAAGATTATGCAGCGAGTTCACGATCCACAAAGGATGATTCTCGAGCAGCAGATTTTACTACAACTCAAGGGCAAACCAGGATTCCCCAAATTGGTTGGTGGTTCTAACCTTTGTTCTCCGCCTTTTTCGTAATATAGTTGTCGGAGTACTTTTTAGAACGAAATAAACCATAGATTCCGATGTTCAGTCCAGAGAAGTTCAACGTTGAAAGAGTAGTTGTTATGATAGTTTTTCTACTGTAAATGTTTTACTTTTTGAACACAAAACATCTGATATTCATTTGCCGTGGAAAGTGTCTGTCAAATATTCACTTGAAAAACAAATTATTGGTAAATTGTCCAATCTTAACTACAATTCCAGTGCGGCAGTGGAAGTTTGGACTCGTTCATGTACATTGTAATGGATCTTCTTGGAAAAAGTTTATCAGATCTGCGCAAGCGGAGTAACAAAAAGAGGTAAAATTCTGAATAATACAGTTTCAGATATAGTCAAACCTATCACGGAAATTTAGCTGTTCGAGAAAATTTGAGCACGATTTATAATTTCACGAATCGCGAGTACGTGAGTAAGTGAACTTTAAGATGCGGGGTTTTTCAACATGGACAATACTAGTTCCTCATCCATATATCAATTTAGTTCTAGTTTCCAGATTTCTTAATTTTAGATTTGATCCACCCACGGCCATTCGAGTTGGGATACAATCTCTCACCGCTCTTCAAAGTATGCATGAGTTGGGATTTGTGCATCGGTGAGCAATAATGAATTCTTTTGAGCCTAACAATATTTTACATTCAAAATAACATGACTTGCTGTGAATTGAACGTTTCCTACTGTACGAACAACGTTAAAACCTGGATCAAGTGTGTTCTAGGTTAGCTTAGCTCAGGATGTCATCTACTGTTGAAACGGTGTCTGAAAAAAAAACATTTGAGAAAAAAAACATTCGTATTTCGGCAAAATCTTTTCTTGTTCAGTGACATCAAGCCGGCGAATATGTGTGTGGGTGTGAAGGACGTACAAACCATCTACTTGGTAGACTTTGGCCTGGCTCGACAGTTTAGGGTGTGTTTTTTCGAATACAGTGTCGATCTTTCGAAAATTCCTTTCATTCAGAATGGATACTAACGGACTGTTTCGTGATAAGTTATACATACATCGTCATGTTGATTCCTGGGGTGATCGCTGATTTTGTGTGGTTATGCTACAGAACATTTTAGTTGCAGTACAAATTCACATTCAGGTTGAGTAAATGAAGTAAAATTCAAGTTAAAATTTAAGTCTAGTTTGATGAGTTGACGTTTTTAGGTGAATGGAAAGCTTTTCAAGAGATCACGAGCGTCTTTCCGTGGTACGTTGCGCTACGTCTCCATCAATGTACACGACAAAAAAGATCAGGTCAGGCTTTTCATGAGAGAGAAATTGTGTTCTCCAACAAACGTTTCACAGTTTTATTTCATTGAAAACTAGACAACCTGTCCGATTTGAGCCAGTTTCTTAATCAAACACTTCTTTAGGGGCAGTTATGTATCAAAGATTGGTTTAACACATTCGAATCACCCTTTCCCTGAGGTCCCTTTCAGTATCTATCAATATCTTCAAGAACGCCACATTACCAGAAGCGTTTTATCCAAACACTGGGTGCAACGTTCACAATATTGAATTCTATGAGCAACGACAGAAAAACAGTTATGTACATCAATAAAGTTCCGGCTTTGTAAAAAAAAAAACAAGTTTCAACAGTTCGAACCAGAATTTCTCTCTCTCTCTTTCTTATCTTCTTATCTTGTCTTATCTTCTTTCACTTTTTGGAGTTTTTTTACTAGTTGTGAAATTAGTCTATTTTCATTATTTATTACGCCTGTTCATACAAGCACAGTATTTTATTAAAATAATTCTTTCTAAATAATTGTTCTTATAACCTAATGTTCTATTTAGTTTTGTTGAATTCACTCTCATTTCAGACTCCCGCTGACGACCTGATCTCACTCTACTACACAATAGTAGAATTGAGCGAGGGAACGCTGCCATGGACGAAACTGAAACAGCACGACTTCAAGGAAATCGCCTATCAAAAGAAGACCTCAGTGTTCGCCGATATTTGCACGTGAGTCAACTGGTTCCTATAATTCGGAATTGGGTCGTATAATTGCATTGTACAATGTATAATGTATAATTGGTATAACTGGAGACCAAACAAGCACGTGTGAAACGTGAACAAAACAGACCTAATAAACAATTGAGTTCGGAAACTAATTTGCGACTAGTCGAAAACTGATATCTAAAACTACAGTTGTCTAGTATTCAAACAATCAGTTCTCATTCAAAATTTTCTCGAACTTTGTGAAAGTAAACATTATTTCTAGTCATTATTTCCACATATTGTTTCAATCTTATTATCTATACGTAATATTAACATTATTTTTAGTCAGCAACCCGAGTCGCTCGGCGAGTTCTACTCGTTGTGCTACGATGAGTGCGATGACCCACATCGGCCTCCGTATGAAAATATCCACGAGATTCTGAAGGTGAGTCAAGCGATTGATAACTTCATGACTAAGTTCGGTTGAAATACCATTGCATGCTGTGAAAGTTGTCGAGAAAGAATCGAGAAAGTGGATATGAAAAAAAAGCCGTGAAAATCGAGAAAAGTCGAAACTCTATCTACACTTCAATGTATCTCTCTATTCCATTTGATTCACCTATTGAACTTTATATTATAGGGAGTAGCCAAATCTTGTTTGTAATTTGCACCGTATCTTGATACACCGTATTCACCCTGATGGACCAATTTCGACCGAAACAATCGCGAGATCAAACTACAAACCCAGTGGTATATTGCAACACACCCCGTAAATGTTTGCTCTACAGTGTAGACTTTCATGCTCAGAAGAATGAAAATGTAATACGTTTACACAATTGTACATACGGCACTACAGGTATTGATTGATTTAAATTGAACCTGTTCGATCATGAAACCATATGGATCCTTTTGAAAATTTTAATTTATTTTCAGAAGTGTTTGCCATCCGACTTCGACCCGAAAACTCCGTACAGCTACGAATATCTGCTGAACAACGAGAAAGAAACGGAATCTTCTGAGAAACGACGAAACGAAAGTACGAAACGGGAAAGTTCTCGACGCCGCAGCGGCAGCGACAGGAAAGCCAGCGACCGGAAGGAGGGCTCGAAGAAAGATTGATCAATTATCGATCAATAATCCATACTTGTACTGGCTTTCGACGAAAAAGTGGAAATCAATGCGATATTCTTGTGTAATACTAATCACTTCAATTTAACGTGTTCGCATCGTGTTGAATAAAGATTATGTGTCGAATTGTCGGGAGTAGTTTACATTTGCCCCCCACCCTGGTCGAAAATGGGTCGAAAAGGGCCCGTACTACAATCGCCCCCCCCCCCCCCCTTTGGGGGGCGATTATACACCATGCTTATTTACTGCACGCTTGGGTTGAGTGGGGGGGGGGGTGATTGTTCATCAGTTCCGGGTATGTACTATCACCCCCCCCCCCCCATTTTGTATTGTGGGGGGTGATTGTTCATCGTCGAAGATGTACAATGTCACCCCACCCATTTACCAATTACCCCCCACCTTCGCGCGACTTTTCTGGGATTTCAATTAGGTGGGGGGTAATAGTACCATGAGGGGGGTTGGGTGGGGGGCGATTCTACATTTTCTGATTGGGTTCTGTGTCGGAGCTGCCGCAACTACGACTCGAGGGATACGCCATGTTGGTTTTTCTCAAATAAAGACTGGGAAATTATTTTACCGTAGATGAGTTTAATGACACTAATCACCCCTGAGGGCAAATATCTGGACGCTATCTGGACGCTGTAGTAAACAGTTCGGAAATGTTGATGATTTTTTATGTATGGTTTAGCAGTTTGTAGTACGTTTGCTGAAATTGTACGGCATCTTCATATTGCTCGTTTCTACGGACGCTCTCTGCGCACTATTTTCGAAGACAAGAGAAAAAAAAGAAAAAGAAAAGAAAAAGAAAAAGAAAAAGAAGACAACGGACGTTTCAGGGGACAGTGTATAATATAACGATCGGTAGTTTCTTGAATTCGGCCTCAAAACTACGCTGCACACTTTAGCAACAATAACCGTTCACAAGTTGGATATTTTAATCTTTATGTACGTCAACATTTATGAGGAACTGTCGGTCCATGGTACAACAATTGAAGGAAACTACGAAAAAGTTTTTTTATGTAGAAAACTATTTATTCTCGTACTGTGCGACAGAACTTATTACTGTAGTACTGTGCGACATAACTGGAAAGTGAAACAGAGCTCGTAGAATTGACCCTTGTAGAGTTAAGAGTTGAGAACGATTGTAGAAATAAGTGACGGTAGCTGTTACTCTACTTTTTAAAAACAAGGTTTTTTGAGCAGTTTATTGATCATTTCACTATCACCACATTGCTGACGGTTTTTCACAATAATGTATGCAGTATTCTAGTTTAAAATGAATAAAGAGCATTTGCGTAGAATTTTACTGCGACAGCTTCTTCTTTTCTCTATCTTCTCTTTTTCCTCTCACTCTCTTCTTTTGCCATAGCAAGTTTCTGCGCCTGAAAAGATGATATTTGTTAAATTAGGCTGTATTCATACTTTTCACGTCGACGTTTAACGCCAGCGTTAATAGTTAAGAAAACATGCGTATCGATTTAGTTGGCGTAAACGCCGGCCGGAATGCATTGTATTACGACGGCGTTTAACGTCGACGTAAAAAGTATGAGTGCGGCCTCACATGTGTAATAGTTACACGTAGTGTAAAATGTAAAATGAATGTGAAATGTAAAGAGTTTTCGACACGTGTTTTCGATGAAACAAGCAATGTTTTCAAGATGTTGCATTACTCTCCAAAAGTATATATTCTCTGGAGAGTTTCGCGGTTCGGTTTGTGTTAAATGTTTCACATTTACTTCACTATTTCAACAGAAAAATGAAGAAAAATGAATGAGTTGAATGTTATTACGTATTTAAAGCAGGACGATTATGTGGACCGATTCCGTGTCAACGGTCCTTTCAACTGCAATTGAAAAATGTATTGCAGTTTAAAGGACTGAAGTGTTACGATCCTACATGGCAAAACATGTTTCACTATACCGGTTTCAGTTTTGCCGATGGCTCCGCCATTTTGCTCTTTCCTTTCTGAAATGTCGACTTTTAGGTGGACGATTCGGTTTTCTATTCGAGTTCAAAATCGTTAAATCACATTCGAAAATATTCAACAACAGCAATTAGAAGAAAATACAAATGTCTAATCGATTTTCGAACAGGGTCACCTGGAAAATATTCATACCAACAAATTGGCATGATACTGTAAAAGATCACCAGTGCATAATTGATAAACTATACTCTATTTTTGTAAGTGCAAACTAATTATACTAGAACTCAATTGAATGGTCACGTAAATTTTGCATTCTCATGAGGAATCGTGCACTTTTAATTGCCCATTTCTGAGTTCTGCTGTGTTTAACATGTTTCACGTGACTTTGTAAATTACCAACAGTCTAGTTAGATGCCTTATCAACGCGACGAAACAAACAAACAACAAACAACAAACCAACAAAAAAGGACAAACAAAACAAACAAAATCACCTTTGTTCGACCCGTCTCTCTGGTAGTCTGAAAGAATAAAACATGTTGAAAATATACATGGTTTCACTTACTGAGAGGTAACAGAATCCAAATCTTCAAGAAAAGAAAAGATTGAAACAATAATTTCAGGACTTCCAGAGACATTTTTCAAGTTTTTCAAGAACTAAAATGTTTCCCACTTTCACCTTCACCTGCGGTTTCGTTCTTCCTTGTGTACACGCACGTTTAATCTTTTTTCTTATAGTAATCGTTGAACTTGCTGAACTTCATTAGCACACTTTTCTTAATTTGCTGTTTTTACACACTTTTCAATATTTTCCCCAGATTTTCAATGACTCCCACCCTTTTGACTTTCTTGCTGCTGTTGCTCTCCTTGGCGGCCCCAGCCTTCGCGTCAGGCGCGTCTCCCGACTTAGCCTTCGCCTAAAAATATTTGAGGTTGTAAAAATTGTATTGAAAGTATTGAAATTACTATTGAATTATTGAAAGCTATTGGAAGGAAGTGGAAGTAGGTACAAAGAATCGTATTAGTAGAGAGTGGAAATTAGAAAGCTTCGAAACAGTACTGAAAGAAAGAATGGAAATGTGACATTATTTTTTCAGTCTAGTTTAGACTGTCCTACTAATTCTGTGTTTTATGTACTGATTGGACAGCAACGCGAGGGCCGCAACCTAACTAAATGCAAAAAAACTTTGCAAAACAGTTTTTAACCCTTTGTTGTGTCAACGGGTATTATACTAGAAGTAAACTACATACCATTCTAATGAGGAATCGTGTATTTTGTCATTGCACGTTTCTGGGTTCTGCTGTGTTTAACATGTTACACGTGACTGTGAAATCGACTAAAAGTATACCTCAGCTGCCTTTCCCCTAGTGCGAGTGACTTTTCTGCTCGAACTGTCGCCCTTCTTGCTGCTCTCCTTGTTAATTGCAGTGACAGCCGGCTTGCGGCGACTGAAACACTTTTTTAAAAGAAAAAAATGAACAAATTGTTATTGCTAAGTTAATGGAAGTTCAGCCTCTCATCATTGAAGTTCAACGGTTCGCCGATCCAAGTGGAGGAATAGTAAATGTCACAGTAAACTTCGATTTTCATATTAGTACCCCGTTTTCAAAACGAATGCTCTCGAGAGCGTTCTGGGTTTATTACGCAAAACATACTGAAAACCAAATCAACTTTATGACGCATTGTCTGCTGAATCGAAAATTTCCGAAATGTAACCAACTTCTTCCTGTATTTGGTGAGTATTTGACAGGCCATTCTCATGGTTATTCTTATTTCGGGCCTCGCGTCCCACGCGGACAACATCAGGGCTTTGATCTCCGCTGGAGTCTCGGGGGCAGGCTCCGGACGGAATGAGGGCTCTTGCAGCTAGAACATTTTAAACTTTAACAGTTTGTATTCGAAAACTTTTGATCTTTTTGTTTAAACGATAATCCAACTTTATATTAGTGAGTTATCGGAAAAAATGTACAACGCCAGCAATTTACAAGAAAGTTATGAAAAGCAACGTTTGAAATTCCACAATGTTGTGGATGAAAACTACTCCGCGCACCTCTGCGCACCATGCGGATTGAATCTCAACCAAACCTTGGACAAGGTTTTAATTTTCGTGAAACCCAGTAGCACTTCTGGTAACACATACAAAATACACTTGGGTTGTAGTGTGGTATTTGAAGAGATTCGAACAGAACTAATACGTACGGGTCAAACTGATTACTAACATAACATAAAACTGCAAACATCAACCAACCCTGGCTCGAATGGTCTTGTTGGGAATGCCGGCAAAGGGTACTTGTCCGTTGCTGAATATCTCGTACATGGTCATTCCGAATGAGTAGACGTCACATTCTCTGGTGTAGAGGGCCGTGCGCAGGACCTCGGGGGCTTGCCCGCAATGACAAAGTAAAAGACACAAACAGCAACACAGATCAAAACAACAACAAAACAACAACAACAGAACCACTAAAGATAACACACAGCATTTGCCACTTCTACATGGTTCAAGTTCAATTTCACTAGCAGAGCACGAACCAATATCAGAATGTAAAGCACAGATCAATTTATTGGATATGAAAAAGATGAAAGTCCATCCCTCAGAGAGTCGCGTTCAAACTGCCCCCACCAAATCTTGTTCTCTGTTTTCTTCCTTATTATTGCATGATTTGGGTATAAAATACAATTGTGCATACCATCGAATGGGAGTCCGTTCCGTGGCCTGAATCTTGTAATTTTCGCCCTGTTTCGACATGCCGAAATCGGAAATCTTGACAGTAGTTGTGGCGACGTCAATCAGACAATTTCGAGCGGCCACGTCTCTGAAAACAAACTATTAATAAAAAACTGATGCGTTTGTTTCGCTCCACTTTTGATAACTCGCGTTGCGTGTTGCCCGACGTTGACATGTGAATGTCACATGCAGTGATCCTCACTCTAATCTATCATTTAAGCTTTTCATGTCAACTCGGTAGTGTTATCATAAAATAGCTAGAGCGGTTCAAAACAGACTCGCTTCTCGAAATGATCTTCAATTTCATTCTAGAAGAAGGAAGTTGAAGCATACCTGTGAATGTATCGGCGGGAGTGCAGATAGAACAGACCAAGCGCAATGTCAGAGCAGAAGCTTGACTTGTCCTCCACAGAAACCTGCAACGAAACAGTGGTTCAGGACACCAGATTAGAAAAACTCTCGTAATACTTTGATTATTATGGTATTTTTCCGATTTTCTTCCTGAGTTTACAAACAAAGTTAGTAGTGTTTTTATTAGGAAATTACTTCCTCTCAATTGAACTAGGGTTTCGATTTACTTCTCATGTAATCGTTTCCATTTGTAATCATGAGAAAGTGGCGCATTCTCCGAATGTACATAGATAGATACATGCTTCTCATCAGTTCACCTGAGACTCCTACAGTAACATGCGACACTTATATAATGTTACCTTGTTGTTCTTGACGTAGTTGTCGATGGATCCGCCCGTGACTAGTTCCATGACAATCATCACCTCTCCACCATCGGAGATCATACCGAGAAAAGCCACCACGTTGCTGGAATGATACAAGGTTCATGTGAGAAAATCAACTTAATCAATAATTTTCCACTTGAAAGTCAAGTCGAGACATTGACGATACGAAGACGTAACGGTTGACGGTAACAAAAACACTACGTTACCGCACGTTGGATGTGTAACGGAAGCGGTGGCAGGAATATGTTAAAGAACCAGTGTATCTTATTACGTAGACGTAGTACTACGTAGGCGTTTAGGTAGAGGTATAAACCAAATATGGGAAAGTTACGGATACAAAGTGTAACGAGAATGTAAAATTTGAAGTAAAGAGGGGGGTAAAAAAGGTTTTCAAATTGTTTTACTAAAAATACAACAATATTCACGGCAAATAGGTGGTCGAAAGAGTAAAACCTACATGTGTTGTAGTTGTCTCATGAGGCGAGCCTCCACCAACATTTCCTCCATTTTCGCCTTGTTCTCTTCGCAAACTTTGGTCTGAAAATAATTATCATAGGGGTGATACTCAATAGTACTTTTTAGTTATAGTTTGTTCTCTAAGCGTGAAAAAAGTTCTTCAGAACTGCACCCGTAATTCCACAAGAATACATAACCAAGTTTTTTCTAACTTCATTTTGACTTTTTCGTCTAAAAGTTAGGTAAAACGGCTATGATTGCTGTAGTTCTCCTAAAATTATTCGTTACCAACCACTTTGACTGCAACATCCTGCGGAGGTTTTCCTGGTTTTTCCGGCTGCAGTTTCCCGCTCCACACTGAACCAAATGCACCCTCTCCAATCTTTGTTTCAAGAGTTACCGAAGATCTGCATACAGAATAGGATCAAATAGGATGTTTCAAATCACTAACCCGATTGTTACTGTAATTTTTCTCATAGATAAAAAGAGAGCTCAGAGGAAAAGAGAGAGGGGGAGAGAGCGAAAGACTGAGATAGAGAGAGATTGAATGGGGACAGGAAGGTACAGTTGAGAGACAATCATTTAGAGGAAAAAGGATGCGGTCAATAGATTAAGATAGAGCAACAGAAACGGAAAGAGACACAAAGACAGTAACAAAACGAATATAAACGTAAAAACAGAAACATGAATCCCCAGTTATTCGAGAAACTTACTTTGGAACCTCCCATATCGGTCTCGCAACTCTGGTGATAAGCAGCACGTCCTTGTCCAGCGGGATCTTGTTTATGACATGGAAACTGGAAAAAAAAAGTTGTCACATTTCATTAGGTTAGTTATCTCTATCCAGTACAAAAAATTTAAATTCAGGAAAATTGAAGTATCGCCTCCCACTTTAGTTGGGTCCCCCCCCCCCCCGTAGCACTTCAACCCCCCACCCAAGCTAAAACCTGAAAATCTAGGAGAGGGGGGGGGTCAAAATTTAACTTCGACATTTACTATTTGCCCCCCTCTTGGTCGGCGGGGGGGGGGTATAAATTCAATGATGGGGGGTCAAACTTGAACGAGTGGGGGCTGAACTTCAATACCGGAAATGTTTACTTTTTACCCCCCACCCTCAAATTTTTGTATTGCAGGCGATAAATTGAATTGTCACCCCCCCCCGGTGGGGGGGTCAAACTACAATTCCCCAAAGGCAATACAAATTCAGAAAGGTGGGGGGTAAAAAGTCAATTTCCCTTAAATTTTCGTTGGCTATGTGGTGAGTGGGTATCCCGTGTTTGCAATATGGGAATGTTTCATCAGTAGGTATCCGACAAAAACTTTATCTTCGAACAATAATAACAGAAATCTTTAATACCCGGTTTGAATCAAACAGTTCATTTGTCATGTAAAATGAGTTCTGAAGTTCTGTCAGCCAAGCGGAACTATCATTCCGAGTAGATTCTAAGTCTACTGTAAAGTCGCGCATAAGTTTCAATAGACTAACAGCATGAGTTCCTTGATGGAGGATTTGACGACATTTCCATTCAGTGTCACGAGTCGCTCTTTCTCGCTCAACGGAAGAAACTTGAAGGGAAATTCACGTATTTCACCGTTCCAACGTACCACCACGTACTGAAAGTATCTTTTTCAACTAAACAAGATAACTAATCAAATAAGTTAGAGAAAAATCCTTAATAACTTTTTTGCTGTGGTTCTGAATAATTAAAAACGATAGAAGAACCAGTGCAGAACCATCGAACAAACATACGTTTTGATGTTTGACATCTGAGAATGTGAAAATTATTGAAATTTGTCTATTATCACATTATTGCCGACAACCACGTTAGAAACCGAGTTCCAGAGCAGCATTATTCCAAAACAAGGCATTTGTTTCGTACTGATGTATTTGTAGTTCGATCCAGCTCTGATGATCGAACTACAATTGAGCTAGGAATAGACAAACTAACCAGATGAGCCTGAGCGGGCATTTGGTTTTCAGGGATTCTGACGGCGAAATCTCCATTGACTACCAGTATATCGGACATATCGGATAGTTTCACCGAACCATGGTAGACCGGGTCTTGCACTATGTTCTGGAAAGAGTTATCACATTTCAAACCGAAAGTTCGCAAGTAACTTGAAATCAGGCAATTTCCAATATCATTAGTGCTAATCTACTAAAAAATTCAACTAAGTCGCCTAGTTCTGGACTGGTAGTAGCAACCTTAGAATAACTTAGGACAAGGTTTCAGAAAAAAATACATTACGTCTGAGTGGAGGACAAAATCTTGCAAAGGTCCATCCCTTGGGGCTTAATAATTATACTGTAATGGGCTGAAAACCGCTAAAAAGCATTATGGGACCGCGAAATTGAGTAGAAGCTTTGGTGAAGTAAAGTACTGTAAAAGAGATTTTGGAGGTCAGAAATGAATATTGTGTTCACCGAAATGAGATTCTCCACAGCTTCATCGACAGCCACATCCAGACGGAGTTCCGCGCTGTTTTTCTGAAAAAAAGGATTCGCCAAACCGTTGTGGACACCGTGCCATCGATTTTGTGATCGGCGGAGTTTGGCGAGGGACCCGCCAGTCTGCGTATCATTGATCTACACACTCTCAAGTGCTGGCAAGTAATCAACGACCGCGCGTACCACATTGCTCAATCAATCAAGCCATTGGTATCTTTATGGGGAAAATGGCGACTATAAACGTTCATCTGGTCCAGTTCAAACTCAATAAAATATTTACACCGATTCAAAAAGTTCATGTGATTCAGCTCAATCGTAAGTTGAAAACTGTCCTATTCAAACTTGTTTAAGTTAAAGTTGGATTTCTCCTTGTTCAGCCAATGCTTTTCTAGCTACGGAAAGCGATAATCATGTGAACCTTTTTCGAGGTTGATAACGATTTCAATTGATGTGAATTCAAACTTCAAACAGAAGCGGTCGTTTACAGTGTGAGAGAGGGATGGGGGAAAATTTTACTTTCGCCCCCCACCTTACAATCGACATTGTACAATCACCCCCCACTAACGTAAATTGGGGGGTGAAAGTAACATGCCTGGCAATCTTTAACAATCGCCCCCCACCCTTGTAATTCTTAGTTGAAACGGAGCCATGTTACTTTCACCCCCCCCCATGGTGGGGGGTGAAAGTAACACAGGACCTATTTCGGTTGAAACGAAAAAAGTGGGGGGCGAAAGTAAAATAGTCCCAGGGATGGTAGAGAAAAAACGAGTCAGATTCCATCCAGATGTGTGAGAAAGTACCTGAGTCTGAGTGAAGGTCGATAGTGCGTCCGTCGCAAACGAAGTTGGATCCGGAGATGCTGAGAAATTAAAAAATTCATTAACAGTTGATCGAATAAGCTGAATCAAACTTGCATCTTGGCCAACTTCAAAAACACTGCGCACGGGCCTCTGCCATAACATTTAAGTGTAGATTTTTGGAGAACTTCTTAATCTTTACTAGCGGTGCAGTCACAAGTTCAAAATAATGAATAAAGTTACAACTATAGTTCCAGAGAGCTATAAATACGTTAGGATTGGCAAAATTTTTTGAATAAAGTAAATTGCTGAAAACTGAATGAAAATCAGAAAAAAAATTGATGAATTGAAGAACTCGCCTGGCGGAAGTGCCCCACCGGACTCCTTGGAACCCATTCTAGAAATGAGGCAGGAAAAGAAAATCGTCGAAAGTCAAAATTTTTTTAACACGTCTCACGAGAATATGGCGCACTTTCCGTTTTGTCTTGGAAAAGTTGAGAAATTTCGGGAAGGTGCGCTAGTTTAGACACGTCTGGGGGTTTTCAGGTTTCACTGAGACGGTAGGACGGAGTCGTTTTCCGGAGCCAACACGTTGGAGACGTTTCTCCACTAAAGTTCGACCGTGAAAACAGAACGAAGTCCTGGAAAGTTGAAGTGGTACTAGGTTTACAGAAAAAGTTTCATTGTTTCGTTCAGTCGCCTTGTTTTCGGTTGCGGGGATGATTGTGAGTTTATTTTTTGACATTAAACTAGGTATTTTGCTCATTTTCTTAATACCCAAACAAGATACTTGATCAAGCCTCAATTTTACACATTAATTTTTCAGGACAGTCAATTCATATTACTCGCGGTCAAAATCGCTGCAAACCACAACTTTGAAAATCTAAAACAGAAGTTTGATCATTCCAGGTTTTAGCTGCATTTTTGTGCCCAATCCTCTCATTTGCACTCATTTTCTGTGCTAAAAAGCCCAAAAAAGATGCCCCTCCGAAACAAACTCTACCATCGGAGGACTCCAAACCATCTCAAGGAGATATATCCAACGAGATACGACGAGCCGATCCTCACACTCTCGGAGACACGTGTTATCGTAAGTGAATGTTGAAATTCTACATTGATCGAATTGTACGATTGCCCACCCAGGGCTAAAATATTTCGCGGAAGGACTGCTACTCTATGTCGCTTGATCCAACTTGTTGTCGTGGAAGTTACATGATCGGTCTTTTATCGTTTACAGAAAAATTCGTAGCAACTTCTATTTGAAAGTTGTAATGCAAAAGTTTTCAATAAATCCTCCATTTACGAATAACTTTCCCGTTTAAAGGGACCGTTCCTCTTTAATTTGGAGGTTTGAGCTCACCAGTCGATATTGTTCACAATAAAAAACCAAAACCATTCATACAGGTGTCAACTTCCTGTCTTGCTCCGTGTTCTCAAAAATGCGGCGCGACCACGCGCACGTACATACACCGCCGAGTTCACCTACGTACAAAATTTTCAAAATGGTCTTAAAATTACAAAACCATATTCAAAACATGGCCAAAATTACCAATATGAAAAATGTGGAGAAAGATTCGTAAATATCATGAAAACTACAAAGCAGTGATAGATTAAGGATTGCTGCATCAAAGTAACCCAAATCCTGTTCGCATCTATTTTGCTCCGTAATAATGTGGTTTTCTGAACTCTCTGTATGTAAGGTATGAACTTTCATCTAAAAACAGAATAAATGACTTTTTTCATTCTTCAAAAATTACCTACATTGCACATTATAGAGGTACGGTCCCTTTAAACAATAAATATTGGAATCGATTGATCGCGGAATTAAGAGTTCGTCTTATAGTGCACATTGCACATTTCGACTTCTTCCAGCATCTTCGGTGAATGAATGGTCAGAAAAAGCTACTGAAGAGGATGCGGTCCGAGTTCTCAAGGGACAAAAACTGTTGAAGAGACCGGTCAGTTCACATTTCATTTCAATATGTTCATTCATTTGTATGTTTGAAACATCCTGAAAAGATAGATATTATGTTTTAGAACAAATTATTGTAACCCTTCGTCGCTTCCGCTGTTTTCGTTCAGTTTTTGGGTTTATTGTACAATTGTCCCCCCCCCCCCCTTGAGCCGAAATAGGTTGGAATCCGATCCGTAGTACAATCACCCCCCACCCGTAGGGGGGTGATTGTAAAACAAACCTTCTTTACTGCAGGTTTGTATTGAGCGGGGGGCGTTTGTTAAACAGGTCCGGGGTTGTACTATTGCCCCCCATTTTGTATTGTGGGGGGGGGTGTGATTTTTAAACGTCGACATTGTACAATTACCCCCCCCCCCTTACAATCACCCTTCCCCCCCCCATTTACAATCACCCCCCTCTCTATAGGGAATCGTATTGGGTATTGGGAGGGGGGTGATAGTACTACGGGGGGGGGGGACAAAACTTTCTGATTGAAAATTTGTGAAATTTGCATAACATCAAGCAATAAAAAAGGGGAAATGAACATTTTCACTGTGACGCAACTTGACTTGGTTTATTTACATCCAGATTTATTTTCATTTTTTAGTCTCTAATTGTGTATTCGTATGTGATTGAGTGTTTTGCAATCATGCTATTTTGAGCATACCCCGTACGCAACTCCCCTATCGGTGTCATTACGTAAGCCGCTTTTCTGAGAAAACGAAGCAAGATAGGGATATAAAAAATATATTTTTGATAATGGTTTTTCATTTGCCATAGGGTCAGTTTGTTAACTCGAAAGTCAAAATTAAAGCGGGACGGATTCTTTAAGGTGAGGGGGGGGGGGGGGGGGAATTGTACAATTTCACCCAGTTTTTAACGTGTCGCGTGTCGCAGCAAACCTTTGCTCTCAATTCACGCTATAATAATCTTGAGATCTAAGTGATCAGAGAAGTTGATTCAATCTATTGTTTGGTTTTAGATGAACCTTGTTGTTTGTTTCTAGTGTAGTGCATACTCTTTGGCGGTATAGTTTCATGTTGACACTCTAGAAACAAGAGGGAGACGTTGAATTGAATATTATTTGAATAAAATATTGATTTCATCTTATTACTCGTCTTCAGGCTTACAAATGTTGTCTCCAGCTGAGTTGCACGAAAGTCGAAGACCACATGGATGAGTATGGAAAGGAAGAGGTTGGTTTTGAACTAACTTCACCGTTGAACTATGAACTTATTTTTTTGAATTTATTATTCTTTTCAACATTCCCACCCAGAATGAACACAAATTTTGCTCCGAAACGAGAACAACTGGTTATTCTTTTCTTCTCTCCAAAACAACCGAGAACCAGAAAAACTGACAGTTTATCAGCGGTCATTTCTTTGAAAACTCCGAATCATATTTTACGTTTCACGTTTAGATTTGTAAACGAATTCTATCATAAATCGAACCAAAACACGTAAACTAATTTAATCTTTCAGTTTGGTTACCCGCAAGACCCGAAGGAAGGACAAAAAGCCAAATATGTGGTTACCCCGGCTCTAGAAGCAATCAACGACCAACAGTGGAAGGACTTCAAGCAACAGCAACGAGAAATCAAAAAATTGCTGAAAGAGGAAAAGGGTCAATAGTAAATAAGAACCACATAAACAATTTAACTATTTCTCGATAGAACTACGTATGTTGCATTTCTCTGCTTTGTCTATACTAAAATCTGAATAAAGATTATGATCAAGAGGTGCTCAAACGTGATCTCAGAAAACGCAAAAATATATTGTAAATGCTCATGCCTACTCTATGTTTTTTTCTATCTTTTCAATCAGTAAAAAATGTCAGTTTTGAACAAAAATACTTTCAAAGCTTCGAGAACTCAGGTTTCTAGTGTAAGGCGTCGTTTTTAGCTCTCTTTCTCTTTACATTTGTTAACGAAGAAAGTGCATTCTGCAGAATTGTTCAATAGGTGCTGATCTCTAATCAGAAAAACATTCCTAGTCATTTGTATAACGAGCATGTAGATGTAGAAGTTTTCTGCAATTAGTTTGGTCATCCAATCAAAACTGAACTCGCAGAAAAGAGAGCAAGAATTTGTTCGGAAAATTACATTCCCACGGGAACTTGTCTAATGTCACTGAAATGTCGCAGTGAGAATTTAGGAAAAAAATGCAAACGTAACCTGACTAGAGCACTCCTGTTTCTGTGATCCTGAGTTCGGTAATTCCCATGATATTTCAGCGTCTAGCTAATCGAATAATCTCCTAACTTGAGAGGGATATAAAACGAACAAAGTTGATGAAGAACACATATTGTGCTAAAAGTTATTAACTCACTAGTTTTAATCTTGTTGAACTTTCACTTTGTCAACGATGCCTAAGCAAAATAATCTGACGATTGAGGTATTGTTCGAGAGATGATCTCAGGAGGTTTACGAGTATTTTGCTTTGGAGCAACTGTAGAGATTGACTGTTTTTTCAATATTAGTTTATAGCTACTTTTCGGTTGTATAGGGTATGTTTATCATATCCACTAAAGTTCGACCGTGAAAACAGAATGAAGGCCCATCAGGATACAACTGATACATCCCATCAGGATACAAGTGTCACAAAACAGTGCGCAAAGCTAGAGACGCAGGACGGTATAGAACTGCCAGAAGTTTTGAGCATACCGCATACGTACGTGCTACGCAGCTCTTTAGCATACTATTTTGATGTATTGCCCTCTACCATTAATTTATATATCTATTCGGCACTCATCTTAATCACATATGAGAGAAAACAGAAAAGCCCAATAACACAATGAAATAGTACAACAGTGTATGTACAATGCGTTTTCTTATAGTTCAAATCAGGACACACAGTTACAAGCTAAAAATATTTGGTTAATTGGCTTCTTGGGTGGTAAATTGGCTTGTTGGGGAACAAAAACGTGCACTAAAAATGCCCGTTTTTATGTGGTTGTTAAAAAAGAGCTGAAAGGAATGCTATATCAGGTATGCAAATTTGATGAATTTGACCGCAATACGAAAATAAGTTGCTTTCTGTCCTTCTTTCTGTTTTATCCACATAGTCGAAGTAAAGCTTCGTGTTAGCTCACATTTTTCAGAAACTTTGCTTTGAGTACTTGCGTTTGTGGAAAGTTTCGCAAAATTACACTCTAGAGACATCTAATCATGAATTTGCGCTAATATTTTACAAAGAAATGCAGCCACGATTCGCTTGAAAAACTTCATTAATTCAATAACCTAGGTTCTTGTTGTTGAATAGAACATTTAGGTGTACATCTTGGAAATCATTGAACACATTGATGATGTTACGAACTCCAGACTTTTATAAATATGAAACACTTGAACTTGTGCACTTTTCCATTGATAATTGTGACTATACACTCTACATGACTTACTATTTAATTGGCAGAGCAATTATTCACTAGTAAACAGCGAGTCATACTTTTGTATTTTTGTTGGAAATTATAGACAGAATACACCAAAAACATATATCACATGAATATCATCATTGCACCTTCGAATTATACCCTGAGTTCTTTTCCTTGTTCAACTAGAACGCAACATGTTTCACATCTTTGATCTTGCTATTTCACTCTCAATATATTTTAGCTGATCAATTGAGTACTTTCCTTTGCGACTATGGACCATTCGAACAAGATCTCGCACTCTTTTCGGTAGTAACCTTCAAAAAATGATACAATAAATTGATGTTTTTAAAATAGTGGAGCTCACGACATTTGTGTCCATCAGCACGTTAAACAAATTTTAGTAGTCTAGATTTTTACCGTGACGAAAATTCCAGTGGTGGGCTGTTGCTCTAATTATAATGTATCAAACTTTTCACGTGCCTGGGATTTCAGTCGAAACTAAACTGTATCTATTGTTTCAGAAATGCCTATAGCTTCCGCCAAGTTCATAATCACTACTACCTATGGCATGATTTCCATGGTTGCCTACGTTGTGGTTTGCACGATTTTGTTAAGAAACCGGAAACAGTTCAAGGGATCGTTTTTCATTCTCTTCATGGTGTCTACGTTTATTGTGAGTCCTCGAATGTATACAAAAGAATCTTTAGTTTCTATTTTCTCGTAACCTTTTTATGAGGAAAAGCACGATTAATTATCGGGCAATTGTAACGTAACCTAATGGAATGTAGCATATTTATACACTACACGAAGGTACAATTTTTCGAAGTATTTGCATCTGTGCGTCAGTTCACAAAGGCGGTGAGAACAATAGAAAGTACAAGAGTAGCTCGTGAAATAGGTTCTGAGTTCTTTGTTTCCAGAATGTAGTTACCTACCTGAACTCCTTCATTTCCCTTCGACTCCCACAATCTACCTGTCAGAACTGTACTTTGGCGCCATTTTTCGAACAGGGTCACATTTTCGGTCTGGAATTCTATCATTTTCTGTATTTTCACTGCGCTTATTTACAATACAACATCATTTTTGTAACGTCGCTAAATCGATGCAGCATGATATTTTATCCGATGCAGTTCGAGAAGGTAAGAATTTATAGTCAAGAAAGAAAGAAGTTGCAACACCGTAGCAAAGCAAGAGGTGAGCTCAACCGACTCGAGAACCTGATCCCAATCTGGCCACAGTTGACAACTGAACATGGCAAAGCATTGGCTACGTGATCAGAACCTGGGTCAAGTTGTGACCGAATAGTTCAGCATGAAAGACGACCTTTCCATGAGACTTTGCAACGGTGGGTGAGTTCGAGTTGTAGTTTGGTTAGTCTTATGCATCGAACGACTGAACTTGGACAAAATGTGCCGGAATGAATATATGCGTTTTCAACCAGTATCAGAACAGGCTATCAAAACACTTTTTTGAAATTATTCGTACTGCCGAAGTCTATTCTGGGAGTGGTGAGCCTTAGGCTGCATTCATACTTTTTACGTCGGCGTTTAACGCCGGCGTTAATAGTGAAGAAAACATACGTATTGACATTCTATTCTATTCTATTCTAATAAACATTCTATTCTATTCTATTCACGCCGGCGTTAACGCCACAAAAATCGATGCGCATGTTCTCTTCACATTAACGCTGGCGTTAAACGCCGACGTAAAAAGTATGAATGCGGCCTTACACTGGTCTCATTTCAGTTTTGGAATCACCGTCACATGTTATGGATTGTACTGGCTGTGTTCATTCTTCCCTTCATCGCAACTAGATTCATATTTTTCGGCCATTCAGAGTATGTGTACCTGCCAGACATAGACGGTTTCGCATTGTACACATCCGCGGTGAGTATGTCATTTTTTAGGGGTTGCCTGAGGCGTATGTTACACTATTCTGTTGTATTTGTAGTTTGATTCCCATGCCTTCAGACATGATTCGAACATTTAGATTGAACCACAACGAAGATTGGTTCACTTCCTTTAGTTGTATTTTGTTATGTACCCGTGATGGCCAAAGTATCACAATATCAGAGAGACAAGTGATGGAGCTTTTAGATTATTCCAAACTTAAGTATTTCAGGCCATTTCCACCATTTACAACTATCTCATACCATTTATGATCATAATCACAATCTTATCCACGTTGTTGAATATACTAGCAGTATTTCGCCTCACAGTTGTAAGTACATTCTTATTATAAAAGGAGCACGGGTTCTTAATGAACTCAAGAGTCGTTCCAGGTTGGTAAACCTGTAGTAGTGTGTATTTCCTAAACGGACAAATGATTGGAGCAATTTTAGTAGCTCTAGAAACCAACTACTTGACGAAACGAGCTATTACTGTAATACGTTACGGATAGCTTAGACGCAGTATGTATGTAACTTAAACTTTCATTCGACGTTTTTTACGAGAATATGCAACATTATTGATTATATGAAAAATATTTCAGTTCTCCAAGCAGTCGAACCAACAAACGTCCAACCGAGCCGATTTAAATCTTCTTTGGATGAGCATCGTCAACTTTGTCATTCAATTCTTAGCGACGGTCGTCACTGTCAGTTTTCTCATACCCATCCATCATTGAGAGAGCATCTAGATTGATGAGATCGCAGACAGTAGCAGACAGTCTGTTCCTTGGGGCTTAGAAATTTCCCAGACAAGTGAACAGCCATTTTTCTACGGCCTCGACGAGAAAGTGTACAGATCTCGTAGACGGAAACGGCTCTGACCTGCAAGGGTTTTTTGAAATTTCGAAGCCTTTTTCCCACAGTTTAGCTTTGCCCTTTCTAATGTGTGAACGCTTTGTTTCTCTTAGTTGAAGTCATGACTTGGTGCAGAACACTAATAGACAGTTCAATATTATGGTTCCAACGAAATTGATTTTCTTGCTTGTTTCAATTTTCAACCTAAACCGTAAAGGATGAAAGTACCATGACTAGTTCTTCTTTGGCGGTAATTGGAGAAAATTGCGCTCCCTAATTGATTTAACGAAGTTTTTTCTTGGCAGATTTGAGGTTGGTATCCTTCATATTATTTTTACTGGAAGTGAATTGAATGATCAGGTAAAGTTAGCATTCTAATGAGGCATCGTGCACTTTGTAATAGCACGTTTCTAAGTTCTGCTGTGTATAACACTTTTCAGGTGACTCTTCAATTGACTAACAGTATAGTCGGTCTTTGCAGGTAATGCTGCGGATGGGTCGAACTGAAGTTATAGGTTTGAGTAATTGGCTCACCACCTACGGGCAACTGCTCCTGCCCTTCATTAGTGAAGGTCTTACCCTGCTCTCTCCCTTTCTCCTCATGATATTCAGCTCAAAGTTGAGAGAACTCATGGTATTGAGGAAGAAACCGGCAGTTCACCAAGTTAAAGCCACTAGTCGGACGAAGTTTTGATGGTTATTCTCAAACCTCAAGTGTTCGTACGTGTAGATATTATTTGTGTGGGAATGTGACTAATTTTTTTTTCAAAAAAAAAGAACTCTGTAGATTATTTATTGTTGTTCAATGTTTATCATTAACACCACATTATTGTTTTTTTTGCGCGATAGTGTCGATATCACATCAGTTTTATCAGTGTATACAGTTGTTTGTTTTAGTCACAACATGATAACTTCATTCTGAATTGAAATACGTTCACCTTTAAAATGATCTGAAACCAATTTAAAGTCACCAAGTGCCCACGTAGGGTTAGCGATGCTTCTATCCACTTGCAAATATTCACGTCAACTTTTTGTACATTTTCTAGTCTTGGTTGGGGTACGTTATGTTTAGGGTTCTTGAGTTAGCGTTCCTACTGGAACACTTCAATTATTTTGATATATTTAACACTTCCATGTTTTTCTTAATAATCTTATGTACGCTCGCAAACTTTTTGAAATAAAAGTTGTATATTATTATAGCATTCAGATGTTCTTTTTATTATTAATTGTGATGTTTCTACCAAACTCTATATATTCTTTTCGTATTCTGTTCAACGCAATGCACGCATCCGGCAGCCATGTAGCCAGCATGATGCCGCTGGCTACCAGGTTATTTTTTGAATTAAAACACAAATAAGAGAATACAACATAATAGCTGAAAAAATTTGTGACTTGAAGAAGAACATCTGTTTGAACATGTGAAACAAGAGCAAGACAGTTCAGATCAGAACCTACTAAAAGTTTCTGTTGAAACCAACTCATTCAACCATGAGCATTGGAGAAAATAGAAGAAATTCCGACTTGTTTTTGTGTACAAATCATAGGGCTAATGTGTTGTCGAAAACACATTAAGATCAAATTACGAACACGGAACAGAATATAATGCTGGTGTCAGTTGTTCTTTCTATGAACAATTAGACTCATCGAAAAAGAAAATTATTTTCACTGAATACAATTACGTCCTGAATTCTGATAATGGACCTTCAAATAATAAGTTCTTGGTTAGAAATTGTAATCAGTTGTTTTTGGTATATAGCTAATTTCCAATTCAGTTTTTCTCATTATACAAACCTTTTAGCGCAACATTCACTTCTGGGTAATTCATGAATCATGTGAAACGAAAAAGAAGTTAGCTTGCATTTTTCTCTAATACTGATTGGTTAAACGCATATCTCTAGAGGGACATAGTTCAAACAGTTTGCAAATGTAACAATGAGAGAATGGACTCGAAGTTCATTATGGTTGTTTTTAAAACGCAACGTTCATAAATGTTTCAGATTGGTACAAGATAATCACTATGTGCATGTTTTGGAGAGTAACGGAAATTCAGATCATTTCAACTACCCAGAAGGCATCAACTACACGTACTTTCAGCTACCTGGTGACTGAATAGTTTCAATTTTGTGTTTCTGAGGATCTTTTTAACTCGTTTTACCTGTAATCAAGGTTTTTCTCAGTTCCAAACAAACAGAAAACAGAAGAACATGCCAAAACAAATGTCTCCTCTTTGTTTATATTCTACTTTCCCTTTATAGAGTCCGAGAGGTGAATTATATCTCAATTTTCGTTAATTTTCGGGTATACTACTTTCATAAATAGTTATAACTGTCTCTTCATGAATTCTATGAGGTGAATTTGATTGATATTATCACAATGAGTATTGTACAGACGATCCATTCATTAGCCAAACTGTGATCGATCAAATGTGGACAAACGTCTACGGACCAACATCGTTCGGTGACGTCTGGAAAAGTGGTGACAAGGCGCTTGTGGAAATGTACAGGTTATACCCCGAGGAGGTGATGTTCAAAAACATATGGATTTTCCTGTACAGTGCGTTAGTTTTCTCACACGAAGTTCTGCTAACACAAATCTACACACATTTGATGCAAGAACGAAAAAATCTTATATTTGTTGTTTGCTAACTAAATATTTTGATGGCATTCCGAACAAATAGTTTTAGCTTTCTCTCAGTATTTTGACATAATTGATAAACAACCATTTTGGATTGTGGGAGGGGGGGGGGGGGGGGCATGGGAAAGGTGATGGTCAAAACCTGCGTGCGAGGGGGAGGTGAATCTATCCTTTTATGGTGAAAACAACATTGTTGTAGATTAGCTCTCTGGCCAAGCAGGCGTGGGATCTGGTGGTAGCGGACGAGTTGTTCGCCGTGGCGTCTCACGGTCTGTCGTTGGTTTCGAAAAGAAGAGGAGACAATTTTATCATTCTCAGCACATGTGTCTCCAGTCATATTATACGGTGGCATCTAGCATTAGGTGAGTTCAGCAAGATTTGTTGGAATTTCAAATTGTGTAGTGTTTTGATGTTTCATATTTCATGAAGATCAGTTGGTTCACATAAAACAAAACATTCTGGTGAAGAATACGTGAAACATATGGGAGAAAACATCAAAAAATAGTTCATTTGGTGCTATTTTGCTATTCACGTGAACTTCTTCATATAATGACGACCACTCTCCCGAGACCCTCAGCAACTTGAAAAAAAACTAGAGAATTAAAGAATCGCATAGCGAACCTTAGTCTTGGTAAAAAAAATTCAATCTGTAATTTTCACCAATGAGGGAACTGTGCTGAATGAGCAAAAGGGCACCGAAATACGCTCGTCAGACAAGAAGACTTTGGTGGTTGCACTACTGATTGAATAAACTATTTCGAAAGCAAATGTTTTCATCAATTCATTTGAGATCAAAGTCGGGGTTCCGTTCTATTGCCCCGAATAAGGGTTCTCGGAGTAATTTGATCCGAATAACTGAGTTTCCAGGATCGAACTTCATTCACCGACCCTCAATGTTCCAAGTTGTCGGACAACCTTTTGACCCCTCGTATTTTGCATCTCGTCTTCATGCAACTTTTCACGCAATTTGGATACATATTGATTTGACCTATGTCACTAGTTATGTTGCAATACAAGTGAGTAGCTATAGAATGGCGTACGAACAACTCCATTTTTTTTCTGACACAAAGTACAGCCCTCTCATTCCTCTGCATTCAAGCTGGTTCATGGACTTGAAAATGTGTTACGAAACGTAACACTTTTCTTTCTCTCATATTTTTTTCTAACTCAGTTCATTTATCCGAGCTATACTTTCAAGCGCTTTCTTATGGCAAAACATGAAGGACTCCAGAAAAAGAACAATTCAAGAATGAAATTCATTTTTCGGTTTCAAATTCTATATATTACTCCTTGATGTTTTCAACAGGTTCAATAGTTAGTGTATATCAAAATTCAGGGATTCAAACTAATGGGCATCCACGATTTCAATCTCCCTCAATTGACCAGTCAAACGTCGTATTACTTCGTGGATGACGTCAACCAGTTGGTGTGGCCCTACCCAGGTGACATTCTTCTTCTGTAAATATTTTCATCTGTGTCGACCACTTGTGTTTGTAGTTCTATTGCTCCCCTAAACTTCAACGCAAACATTCCAATCCCTGTGAAGAACTAGGGTGTGAGTGTACCGCTGTAGACATGTTTTTGTTGGTAAAATATACTTTTAGTTTCGAACGAAATAATTAACATCGGCAACAACTGTCCTGAAATAAAAAGTCTACCTGAAGATTTCGCCAAGTTTTTGGAGGATCCACAATCAAAAGGAACGATTCTCATAACCCTTGGGTCCCATGCACATTGGGAATACGCAGATAAAACATTCATCAACGCGTTTGTAGAAGCAATCAATAATCTGACTGAATACAGGTGAGCTGTATTTCATTAAAACACAATTGTTTTTCAATTGAATATACATATTTCAATGTGATTTACGAGAAACGTTATATGAAGCAGCTTATGATTGCACAACTGCAAGAAATCAGAACTAGGAAAAAAATTCAGTCTCACCATGTTTCATAGTATTCACAATGCTCGTCACTGAGATTCGATCACTTTACTTTCACATTCAGGGTTATTTTCACCTACAACGGGAAACGCGAGGCTGTTCAGAGTATTCGGTCACATTGTATGGTCACCAAGTGGTCGCCTCAACGAGATATTCTGACGCACCGCAAAACAAAGCTGTTTGTGAGTCATGGAGGAATGAAGAGGTGAAAACGTACAATTTCACTTTCCCTGAAGTGAGCTTTCACGGCGTACAGCTGTGTTTGTAATTGGATCCCGTTGCTCATCGGTCAAAACTTGTGTTGTAGCGTAAATCGTGACCAAACTGCCACTTGGTCACTCCCTATACAACAAAAAACTTGTTTTGATTGGGATTACGTTTGAGCTCTTGAATGGAACACTTCTATAATTCGGAAAAAAGTCAAATGAGAGTAATTCGAGCTAGTGAACTAAACGTGAGTCTGAAAACAAGCTGATATAAACTGTTTTTCTTAAATTCGCTCTAATAACGTGGAGGTGGGCTAGAACTGAAAAAAAACTAACACAATACACAACGAATCATCGTCACCTTTTCACCATAATATTTTCAGTGTCAAAGAAACTATTTGTGGAGGTGTGCCCGTTATTTACGTACCCTTGTTCGCTGAACAGACTCATAATGCCGAACTAGGGAGATCCGCCGGATTTGCGGAAGTCTTGGACAAATCTAAATTGAACTCGGAAAAGCTGGTTTTAACAATGAGAAAGGTTTCAGGTAAGCACAAGAGTGTCACACATTTCTGTACCGTCCTCGTGCTGTGCCTACGGTAACTTACCATAGCAGGGAGGCATTCCGATGTTCGATAAAACCTAACTCAGCAAGTTCTACAAGGCTGGGAAACAGATGTTATCAAGAGACATTTTAAACAAGCTCAATTTCTTGAAATCAATTTAGTGAGACACATCTACTACGTTTCTTGTTTACAGCCGGTTCAGCAAACTAAACTGTTCAGGTAATCCGTCGTACCGGAATGCCGTCGGAAAGTTGCGGTCGTTTTTCGTTGACCACCCCATACGCCCAATCGACAGAGCCGCGTTCTACGTGCGACGAGCCATAAAAACGAAAACGAGAGGACGATATCCAACTTTCAAGAGGAAAGGAATGTATTTGAACTGTTTCACCTACTTTTTCTGTGATTTGACAGTGATTTTTGTAATTTTGACGATTGTATTGAGCTACAAGTGATAAATATTCACACATATCATTGTTCGCTCAAAGTAAAGAAAGCCCACACTGTTCATGTCACTATGTTTGTAGTTTGATCCCGGTGTGTTTTGGTCGTTATCCGAATTTGTGTCGAGTTTTTTCCAATAAAGCTGTGAATTTGATGTTCTGTTCGAAGCCGTGTTTTTACTCGTCGGTTCAAATTTTTTACGACTGGTTCGGTTTGTTACCGCACTAACTGAGTTCGAGAAGAATCGGATCGATCTCGGTTCGGGAAGTAATTTCGGGAAGAAATTGGGTCTTCTTTTTCTCGTTCCAAAACTGTCTGCTTCTGAGAAGTGAATCTAATGTCCAAAACACGTTTTAGGCAAGCTTGAAAACGTTACGAATAGGAAGCCTTTCCATGAATCGCTCATTTCTAGCAGAAGCAGGCGCCCTGAACGGTGGGAATGTCTTCAGAGGTAAATTGTCCCTCATTCACCCAACTTTTCGTAAATTTCTTCTACCTCATTAGTTTTGAAGTTCGTTCCGTTTTTATTAGGTTGCGTAGTACATTGTTGTCCAATAGGTATAGTCAGGTTGCGTACAGCTAAATAATTCTGGAACGTATTGAGGAAACATTTGTATTGTGAACAATAACGTCCTAGAGAATAATATTACTTGTATAGGGGGTGCCAAATTTATAAGTTTCTGTCGCTCGCCGGAATGGAACCTGCTAGCAAAAGTTTTGTAGCAGGGCTCGAACGGCTAACCACTGCGCTATCAGAGCACATAACCGACAAGCTTTGGAATCGAAGACATGTGTGCGTACACAGCGAAAAGTGAGGTATACAGTACCCACCATTTCGTTCGCGACAAATATGGAACTTCGAAGTGAACAGTAGAACAGTAAATTGAATTTCGTTCCAGACAAAACTGTAAGCTTTCCAAGAAAACTATAAAAAAAAATTTCTAATTACAGGATGATTTCGTGCAACTCCCCACCGACGAGGAGTTCCTTGACTCTATTATTGCTCGTATGATGACAGCACCATTGGCAGTACCAGAGTAAGTTTTTGTGAAAAATACAAATTTTGAGTTTCGATTTTGACTCAACTCGATACACTTGAAACTCGTGAAATAGGATTTATCTTTGTCTTCTTTCAAACCATTCTTTTGAAACTTCTTTAATTAGTGAACAACCGAATCCATTCATACCAATAGTAGACACTTCACTTTAACAAAGAAGATGGGCATCAATTACAGATTAATCATCCACTCTCCCGACGTGGATGTGTTCATCAAACCGGAAGAAGTCCGGAAAATCTGCGAAATTGCCACCGTATCTCTATTGCAACAGAGAAGCCTACTCCGAATCGATACGTATGTTTTCGAAAAATGTTATTGATAAAAAGTATAGTTTAAATAACGTGTTTTCAATCAATCTGGTCAGGCAAACGTTAGGTTGTGAGTCTCAAACATCATCCATCATTCAAGAGTTACTCTGTACCAACTACCCGTTACATCTTCGAAAAAAATGTTTGATATTTCTAAAACTTTGTATTTTAGATCACTTCTACCGGTAATGGTGGTGGGCGATCTCCATGGACAATTCCGGGACCTGCGAATTCTGATTTCAAGATTAGGCGACCCAGAAAAACAGGGATACTTGTTTCTTGGAGATTACGTGGATCGAGGAACTCAGGTAACGTTCGGTGTCTTCGAATGTTTTTCAAACAACTTTCTGAATTTTCCCCCGAAACGCCGACGTTTGCTCATTTGTTAACATTCGCTACATTTGTCACGCGCTTTGATTTCTGTCATCTTTGTATGGAATTTGTTATTTCCAAAGCAAGCCTGTACGGTGTATGTTGATCTATCCCAGTACGTATGTTAGAAGGTATCGGCACCTTCATCCCATCCTGCATCTGCTCAAACATACGCTATTTCTCTCTGCTCTTACATCCCGCCGGGATGTAAGAGACAAGAAATAGTGAGGTAAAGCGAGAGACGCAGGATGAAATGAAGCTGACGGGATCTAGCATACTTACTCCGATGTGTGTGTGTGTTGTTCCTTCCGATGTTCCCAGGTGAAAATCCGTAAATTATTTATATTGAGATCAAACTACAACTTAGATTTGGTCTTAACCTGTAGTACCAACTCTGTTCCAGGGCGTGGAAACTGCCCTTCTTCTCCTGTGTCTGAAGTCCCGTCATCCTTCGAAAGTGTTCCTTCTGCGCGGAAATCACGAAGACTGCAACACCACTGCCACCTATGGATTCTTCGACGAATGCAAACAGAAATATGGACTTCTCGGAGAACTGGTAAGTTATTTTTTCGCTTTCATCCCTCAGCACGAATCGAAACTTGCGTAGTCTTCAGCAAGTTTATACCGAGCAAACAGAGTTGGAGATAAACATTTTACTTTACCCCCCCCCCCCCCCCCCCACTTAACTCATTTTAACTGGATAGTGAAAATACAGTTTTAGTTTTTTAAACGTTAAAAACTCTTTCAGGTGTGGCTGACAATCATCAACACCTTCAACTGTCTTCCCATCTGCGCACTCCTCGGCGAGAGAGTGATGTGTATGCACGGAGGACTATCGCCAAGCATCAAGTCATTGTCAGATATTGAACAGGTTACTTGTTTGGAGAGGTTCATTTATGTGCACAGACGCTGAGACTATGAGACACTACCTTGACAAAAAATATTTCTTATATATTTTTTGTGATTCCAGATCAACCGTCCGACTGTCATCCCACCTTATGGTCTTCTTTGCGATCTACTCTGGTCTGACCCGCAAACTCGAAAGGTGAACTATTATGAAGGACCTGACCAACTCATCTGTAACTCTTTCAGTTCGACCATGTTTTTCTGGTTTTATAAACACATTGATGATGAATTACTACTATCCGTTCAGAGCAAGAAGGGCTACGCGCTGTCGACCCGCGGTATTTCCTTCTCCTTTGACGAGTCGATTGTGGAGTCCTTCTGTGCCACTCACAACATTGATGTCATTGTCAGAGCGCATCAGATTAACACAGATGTGTGTTATTCCGTTTCATTTACACTTCTTTTACATTCAAATTGATCTTACCACACCACTTCAAGGGATACTGTACATTATAGTGTAGCTAGCGGGTAACCCACTCATTAGGTCAATATGAAATCAGGAGTGGACAACTGGAACAAAATGTGTACGACTTGATCGATTTCGTTTATCTCATAAATTCAATCCTCAGTGTAGAGCAAAGGTCAGGATGAATGCTATGCTATTACTGTCGCTGTTAACAACCATGTTAATGCTCGATGTTTTACCAGCAGGGTTCAGTTGTTACACCTTCACCAATGTTCAATTGTCTGGGATAAGTAGTCGTTAATTCACATTCTCATTCTCACCTGATTATAAGTCTGTTTATAGATGTTGCGCGGCGGCTACAAACTGTTTGACAATGGCCGGCTGGTGACTCTTTTCTCTGCTCCGAACTATGGAAATATGATGAACGACTCGACTGTACTCAAAGTGGATCAGAATGTGAGATCTATTTGATTGACGTAGTAGTCTTACAAATTCTCAGCTGAAGATTTTCATGTCATTTGTATTCACGTCGGTTCGAGAATGCCCGTAAACGTTACCACATGGTTTGCACTTTGATTTATTTAATGAACTTAACTTGCTTTTTCACTGAAAACAACGTGACCAGACTACGAACATATAATTGAGTTGAAATTCGTCTGCGCTAACTACATCAACACTATTTTCATCCAAACGAAATACCCACTATGACAATTCTCATAGGACTTAGCCGTGGAAAATCTGGTACCTAGTCTTGCGCTAACGAACTGCGAACTAAGTACCCCCCTAAGTCCAATATTCTAAAAACGAAATTTCTTCATCTTTCAACAAAAGGAGAGGAAATATATGCCATTAGATCTAATTTTCTCTCTAATTTCCATTTTTTCACTCGAAATGCAATTATATATACTCAAAACCGCAGTTGTGCTTCATTGAAGTTTCAAAAACTGGCACGTGGCATCGATTCTTCGAGCCACGCCTGAGCCTGTAAGCCACGCCCTCTTATATCCCCCTCTAACCACCCCAGGTTCTGTCTGAGTAATAGATGTGAGTTGAATTCTTCTGAGAGGTGAGAAACCAGATATTACCTTCTATTGTTTTTATCCGAAATGTATTAACTCCATATTTCCAGCTAACAATGCGGTTCATCGTCTTCAGACCCGAGAAACGAAAGAACTCGCTATCCCTGGTTCCAAGTGAACTTCCAATCGAACTCAGCGAAGAATAAACGAAACTAACACAACAACATATTCAGACTGGAATTCGTGTATAAATCAATAAATATTCGAAGATTTTGTTCAAATTAAAAGTATTTAAACTCATTTCTCAAACTGAAATGAAAGCATTTATATGTTTGAACGTTTATATGTTTCAAAACCGGGAGCAGTAAACAACACAGAAGTAATGTCACAAAATACAACCAACAAAGAGATAAACGAAGATAAGAACAACACTTCATCTTCATATTTCTCAAGAAATCGAGACTCATCGTCAAGGTGTATCTGTTTTCTGCACAAAACTACATACCAAGTACACGAACTTTCAAATGGTGAAGGAATGTGGGCGTGGTTACACTGGAGATGTACTATAGTCGCCATTTTCTCCATAAATACAGCGGAGGGTTCGATTGATTGAGCGATGCTGGGCGAGCGGTCGTTGATAACTTGCCAGCGGTTGAGAGAGTGTGTAGATCAATGATACGCAGACTGGATGGCATCTCGCCAAACCCCGCCCCTATTAAAATCGATGGTACGGTGTCCACAATGGTTTGACCAATCCTATACAGAGTGTAAGCGTACTTCGAAAAAAAAACAAGTGAACTGCACGGACTACCCACATTTCATGAAAATTCTCGCAGTCGGCGATGTATTTTTCTAGCAGACAAGGGAGAGAAAAAAATGAAAGAGCGAACTAGTTTGAGTAATTCAGTTTGTTGTTTGTAGAAGTTTGAGTAGTTTGAGTCTGATCTCTGAACCAAAGCAGAATAACACAAAATGACAATTATTTGAAGTCAAACTGAAGCTGTCAATGAAACAATTACAGATAACACCCTTTTGCCTGATCGTGAGCGGTGACCCCTCTCTCGACTGATTATTATACCCTCTCCTCGTCCAAAAATGGTACCATCTCGAACCCATTTTTCCACCATTTTGAGTGAAATCAAAACACTCAACTCCAAAATCGACGATCTGACCCAATCTCTTCCCACCCTTATTCAATCCGAACTACACCATTTCAACAATCGCCGATGTCTCACCATTTATGGTCTACCAGAGGATTCCACAACAAAAAAAAAGGTGAATGCAATTTTCAATTTGATGTCCATCTCTCCATCTAATGTCTCAGTTCTCCACCGTCTGGGAAAACCACGATAAGATGGTTTATCTCGTCCACTCAAAATTTCTATCAAATATGGTATTTCGTTTCCTCGTCTAATTGATCTATCTACTGCGATGAAATGTGATGCTTCTATGTCAACCTTTCATGTCCGGAAGTTCGAGACCCCGGAACAGCGAAAGGCCGGATTCCTCACCAGACAATCGAAACGAGACGCCACCCGAGCTGAGGTCACCGACCAAACTACAACTTTGCCAAACCCTGCTGACGCCAACCTACAAACTGATACGGAGGTAGTTGAGCAACCTAGAAATGTTCTCCCCCCCCCCCCTCCAGTTAACGAATGTTCTCCCCTTCCAACTCTCTGTGAACCTGAAGCCATTAACATAAAAACTCCTGAGCCAGTTCCTAAACGTGTGTTTCCGCCACCATCTTCTGTTTCCACGGTTATTACTACTTCTCCTGTTCTCACAATAGCCTCTCTTGATTGGCCCTCTCTCCAGAAAGTTCAAAAGGCTGTTTCTCAGTTGCATTTGATGTGTAGAGATGAAACACGCTTCCGTTATAGTGCTTTCTATCGTTACTATAAATGTGGTCCTCATCTGGCCCCATTCATATCTGATGTGTACTTTGCTCGCTATGGTTTTCGTTTTCACATCAACCCATTATGAGAACCCCTACCACCTCGTAAATAGACTAAATAGATTTCATGTTCCTATGTGTTCAGTTCTAATCCAGTTTTCTCTTCAAATTTATGCACTTCTATGTATTGATCTCTGTTTTATTAGTCTTAAACATCAATTCATAAGTTATCAATTCGTCTCTCACTTGATTGTACAGTGTATTGTAAACTCATTATTATTTTAAAAAAATGCAATCAGTTTGAGTTTTGGAGAGTTTGAAAAAAAAATGAATTTTCTCCGATGGCAGTTTTTATTTACACAAAACAAGGGACAATTGCATATTCATTGATATTTTGCCAGTTTACATGTCAGTATCGATTCATTGACATTCATCGATTGAGAATGTATTGCAGATCAAATCGAAAAAGAAGAAAAATCTGAAAATAAAACGAATTATCACAAATTCGTGAAAAAAGTTGTAAAATTCTAGTTGCTACAAATGTTATACAGTTGTAAAATATAAAAACTACTGTTAGGATGAGTCAATCTAACATGCTGGGGAAGGGGGCCGAAAGAAAGGACGGGGGAGGGGGGGGGGCGAAAGTATAAATTTCCCATGTTTTTATACCGAACCATCGATTTTAACTATTCAACTGTTTGAAAGATGTCACTCACATCAGTTTTTCATATGATCTACTTCTTATGGCGAGTGGATGCCTGCTTTCTACAGGTCCTGAAAAAAAAATTACTCTAGAAATATTTTGTAAATTGCAAACATTGTGGATATCAACAAGTACATAAGTGATAAGTACCAAAGTACAAAGTACTCAAGCACCAAACTACAAATTCAATACTTATTAAAAAACCATTGTTCCAACCCTATCCGATACAAAATCGTACAAACAATGAACTGTAAATCATTTAAAATTTTATGGTATCAATTATTTCCATCTATTCTTCTTCTCTCTCTCTGATGAGCGAGTGCCACATTCTTTGAATGTAGATAAATTAATAAACATAATACACCATTCGAGCTTACTTCTTTCTGGCTTCAGACTCTGAATCGGAACCAGACTGCTTGTTGTCCGATGAGGTTGTATCGTCTTCTTGCGGTTTCTGAATAAAAAAAATTGATCATTAATTTCAATTTCAATCGAAATACTTCAGTGTATTTTGTAAAATAGTGTAAAATTGTATTTTTCATTAGCACAATCAGTTCAATGAAAATTGAGCTAATTCAAAGTTATTTTGAACATGAAACACAAATTGAACGAAGGTATTTTTTTCAGATAAAAGTAGAAAATATATTCGAAAATCATTGTGGATTAGCACTTTCTACTGCACGTTCCAACTATAGTAAAAACTCAAATAATACGGTGCAATTTCGAATACGATTTCACTGTCGTTTTGAGTTTGAGAGAAGCTTAACATAAAAGAACAGAGGAAAAAGAAAAGAAAAGCGAAAACAAGAGAAAAGTGAGAAGAAGAAAAAGAGAAAACGCACGAAAGAAGAGAAAGAAAAAAACGTACGCCTTGTTTTAGGTCCTCCTTCTTCTTCAGTTTCCCCAGCCATTCCAACTTCTTGTCCAATGAAATACGATTTTCTCTTGCAATTGCAACCATGGCATCGTTCAGGTACCTACAAAGTTCAAAGTACGAATGACATCAATAATGACAGTTTTTCGAAATCATGAATATTCACCAACATCATTCATGAAATCATTATTAAAAACCAATATTGACCTCACTTTTAGTACGAACAGTTTTTCTCAGTTGAACAGTTTTAATCAGAAAGTTGAAATGTATACTGTAGGATTTCACGTATATTTGACCAGCACTGTATGTAGATCACATGAACCGCGGTAAGGATCTAGTTGCCACAAATTAAAGTATTGTAAGAAGTTCTTCGCACTCGTACTCTGAACTCCCTAGGACTGGGACGTCGTAGCAGTCAACCGTCCGGGACGCGATGTTTACGCGTCCCAGACGGTTTGACTGCTACCGTCCCAGACGGTTGGTCAGGATCAGCCGGGCCAGCGCGGCCCCAGACCATTCCGAAATTTAATTGATTAATAATATTACTGATTCACTCCGAAACAACCGCATTCATTTGGTAGTATATTTTCTATTCATGTTTCATTCATGTTTATATACATTAATCCTGCTATTCATAAAACGAAAAATTCTACGCAAAATTGTGGACGATAGTAAGATTTAAGTTACTATACTAGTATTAATGTATATAACCATAATCACTCAAAAGCAAATTATTGGGAAAAGATGAGATTATTGCTCAACTTTCAATGCTAATTCTTTTTGAAAAAAAATACACTTTTTTCAAATGAATAGGCACAAGCATGTTTTCTCTTTAACACCTAATCGAAGTGAGCACTTCTTTCGTGTGTCAGAGCGGCTTTTAACCTAGCTCGAATGAACTAAATTGGCTGAGTTGCGCAGAGTGGCACCTCTAGCACGTACGTATCTAATTCTGGCCGGACCGCTGATTACTTCACGAGTGGCGATCCAGCTATCATTGCGAGTGCAACGACGTCTGCAACGTTGAGTAATTTGACCCGTACGTCGTCTGCTACCAAGCTAAAATGCGGGTTTTTTTGCGTGACTGCTACGACGTCCCAGTCCCAGGGAGTTCAGAGTAACCCGAAGCTAGTGCAATTTAGACATTTGGAGTGTAAAATATAATATTTGACGTATAATTGACAAGAACTATACCATTCACTTTGCATAGCCTCCAACGTGGTGACACTTCATACAATTATAAAAGTTGCTACTCACTTGTAATCGGGCTCGTCCTCGTACTTCAGCTGATCAATGTACTCAACGAGACGTTGGAACTCCTTCGGCACGATCTTGTAGGCCTTTGGATCTGAAGTTTGGTTTCAATAGAACAAAGTTGAATATGGAAGTTTTCACAATTGAAAAGTAAATGAAAATTTAAAAAATTGGAATCTAAGTGCATGAAAATTGCAGGACTTTTCCCAATCGTAAAGCATGTGACGAATGAAACTTTGAGAACTCAATAAAAGTCGTTTAAACATTAAAGTTCTCAAATCAACTCACATGCATGTTTGAAGAACTTGGATTTGTAGTTGATGATTTCGTTCTTGTCCGCCGCGCGTTTCCAGGGCAAGCCATTCACCTCGTCAAACAGATCAAACACCTAAATATGTGACTGAATTTTTTATTTCTTCTTTTTCTTCTTTTTGATACGCGTTTCTCGTGTTTTTCTCTAGCACATCCTACTAGATATTTTTTCTGAGCGCTTGCTTGTTCCATTGTGTCTCATCATTCTATGAACGTGAAAGCAAAGTGAAAAAAGTGCAAAAATTATAAATTTGTGGCTTTTGCAGGATTAGAAACTGCAAACAAAAATTTGTAGCCAAACGTTAACCACTGCGCTACAAGTGTTTATAGCGAGCAAGCTTTGGAATCGAAGACGTGTGTTCGCACACAGCATATACAGTATCCTCCCGTCTTTCCGTTGGCGACTACTATAACTGGGATCTGATATCAAATCAGAGTTTTGCAAAAGCTGATAAATCCTAGATGTATCAAAATCTTGAAAAGAGTACTGGACAAGTACTTGTTATCAAGTTAACTTAAGTTAAGTTCTGTCAGTTCTGTACCAACCATGTACAACCAGGTTTCCAGATCATCCTTTCTTCCCTGATCTACACATTTGTGACAGGCGCGAGCGGCAAAACGCATGGTACCCAGGAACTTGACTTTGGCGCGAGGTGTCCTCAAAAAAGAAGAAAATCTGTTAAAGAAGGTGATTATGTGGACCAATCTCAACGTTTCACTCCTTTAAACTGCACAAAATTTTTCAATTGCAGTTTAAAGGACCGATACGTCGGGACTCGTCCACATAATTGTCCTACTCTAAACAGATTTCACATAGGTTAGTTTTTTACTACCTAATTGTTCTTTGTACAACAAGAAATGTATAGAATGAACAATTTAACTGTTTTCAAAATGTATTTCTTCGAGTTTTATGAAATTACGTATGTTGTCCACAACAACATCATCAACATTATCATAGACATATTTACTAACGTAACGACCGTTGACAACTTACTTGACTTCCTTGGTGTCGCCGGCAAAGATTTTTCTTGCAATACCAAAATCGAGAAGATACACGATACCTTCGGTCTCTTCCAAACCCACCGCGTAGTTGGCCGGCTTGATGTCTCTGGAACAACGGTTGGTTCAGTTTGAACAGTTCGTATTGTCTTGATGTTCATCTTTCTCACTATTTTATGAATATGAATCTGTCGCAAAACTCGAACAATTTGTAGTAATCTGAGGTTGATTTGAATTTAAACACAATAAAACACGTATACGTGAACCAACAAACCTAGCTTAGTCATGAATGTTAAACTAGATTGCATTACAAAATGCTACGTTGCGTTACGTTACGTTTAAAGTTAGGTGAATAACGTGTTGAGTCATACCTGTGCAGCCATCCGATGGTATGTAGATCTTGAAGTCCTTTCAATGTCTGAATACTTGTCTGAAGAGCCGTTGACTTGTTGAAATTTTTCAGCAGGTACTGTTTGCGAATGTCCTCAAGAGAAGGACCGACTAGACCCATGACCAAAAACTGCAACAATAAAAATTAGAAAACAGTGCTACAAGAACAGCAAAGTAGTTGTTTCATTCGTGAGGTGGATTGAGCTGAGTCTGAGAACTTAGCTCAATCTATTTCTAACGAATGATTCATATGAAGTTATGTAAAGTAAAGTATATGTGAAGCGTTTGAGAGAAGGTCCAACAAGAGTCATGATCAAGAATTGCAACATTCGATTGGAGAACAGACAGTGACCAAATAACATTTCTCTGTATAACCAACTCCCTGATTTTCTATTACACTCATGTATTGTTCCGAATTTGTTAAAATGTAGAACACGCAATGAAACTGTCTCTGAGATTGACCAAATGGCCGTAAAGTTGGCTAATTCTCTGCGAAACACACACAATAGATCATACACAAAAACAAGTAATGGTTCCGAGTGAGTACTCGAAGCCATACTTGAATACTAACTTGGAATGACATGATTTGATGTTTCAGGTGCATGACCTATAGGGAATGAAAACATCTGAGGTGTAAATTGATCTCAATGTATGCTCCATTTTCCAACTTTCAATTGTGATATGGTGGGATCAAACTACAAACACAAATTCTGACCGAAATAAACAGTATAGCCTCGCTCTCCTCTCAGCGAACCCAACTCTTATTTAACACAACACATCACGACACCCATTCATGAGGTAGAGAAATGTGTTTTGTATTGTATTGTGGTTGTCACTCTATATGCGAATTGGTTCTCACCTTGAACTTGTCAGTGATACCGCGATCGACGAATTCGACAAAGTGTTTTCTGTTGGCGGGTGGCTGGTCGTGACACTGCTTCAGAACAGTCACTTCAATCTTCAGCCGAAGCATTCGCTTGTCTCCCTCCACCATCTCGGTCTTCATCGCAAATTGCTGGAATACGCAAAAGTTTTGATATTTCATGATGCTGTTCATCACACTATCATGATGAAATACGAGTGCTGAGAAACTGATTCTTTTAAGTGGTTTTCTGATGAAGTCTACAAATTGCCCGCTGAAAAAAACGAAGAAAATCGTATTCGAATGACCGAAAAAGAAGTTGCGAATTGCATTCAAAGTATAACAACAACAACAATGTACAAATATGAATGTAATAGTGTAACAAACTCGTTTGTCCTCGTTCTGTTCTTTCTGTACGCGATAGACGTCTCCAAAACCACCAGAACCGAGCAGTTTGATGACTTTCCAACTGAAATACATAGATTTCTAGGTTTGTTGAATTTGATACTCGACTCAACTAAAAATGTGAAACCAATACAGATTACTCCAATATCTTGAACTCGATTAGCATACAAAAAACTATGAATCTACCTGAATTTGTTTGAGTAATGCACATAACAATCTTCACGTATTCACGTTTTGTTAATCTTTTTTTCTGCTTTCAGCACAGATTTTTCAAATAAAGCTCGAACTCACGTGAAGGAGTCACTTTTCACGACCATGTTGCTCTTCATTATCTCACGCTTCACCGGCTTCTTCTTCTTCGCATTTTTCTGCCGGTTGGGATCTTTCTGAAATGATTTTTTTTATTTATGTTTTTTTCTCTCAGTCAAACTCTCAGAAGTCACTTCAGCTAATCACCTAGAAACCAAATGCTTCACTAGACTCCTTATTGTGAAATGTGTAAATACGAAACATACAAACTATTAGTGTTTTTTAGTTTGATCAGTAGTTTCAACTTGATTGGATTTTTACGTGATTCAGTTGAACTACTTCTACATAGCAGGAAACACTTTCATGGATGTTGTGATTCCAGCTGAGTCAACAGTTAAAATAGCTTTTAAAGAGCCCGAACGGCGTTTTTTCCACCTTTTTCAAAAAACACACCTTCTTGATTTCAGTAGGCTCGCCAACAGTTGGAGCATGCCCACCTTGCTGGAAAAAAGTTGTTAATGAACGAAATCATATTTCGAATGTTGAGTTTGAAATTGATGAGATGACATTTTGGGGGGGGGATGTTTATCCATTCCGGTTGGAAGACGATAAAACACGTATAACTAGCACATAAACAACTGTGATATACAAAAACAACTCAGAACGTGGTCAGGTCAAGTCAAGTCGAGTCAACTAACCCCCGGTTTGGTGCTGTTTCTGCTCGGCTGTTGGTGTTTCGTTGTGTCAGAGTCCGAACCAGACTGCTTGTTGTCAGAGGATCCGGAGTCCTCTTCGGGTTTCTGCTGAATAATGTTTTCAAGAAACGAAACAACAAAAAAATAAAAAGAGAACAATTTGAAAAAGAAATTTTTAAAGACAAAACATCACATTTGAGACAATTTCAATCTAGAAAACTAAAAAGCCTCTGAGCTATGAAGCTACAAACCTTATGAAAACACCGTTATATTCTCAACTTTGAAAACATCACAGTTCAGTCACACTATGAAAGCTTAATATTAAGAGTTCATAGTTCATATGTTGTTGCCGATCTAGAACCTCAAACATGCAAACCCTAAACATTTTGACATCAACCCAAGTGATTGTTCAAAATGGACAAAAATGTTATAATGTTTCACAGCATCGCATGAACTCACTCCAGATTTTCCATCAGGCTTCTTCTTCAATTTTCCAATCCAATCCAGTTTCTTGTCGAGAGGGATCTTGTTCTGATTCGCAACGGCCACAATAGAATCATGAATGAACCTGAACGGAGGTTTCAAATATAGACAGACATAATACGCTTTTTACAACATTATTAGAAAAATGAGTAAAATTAGGTGATATATACTATTCAAAAAAGTATGGCATACACTTTAATGACGGTTCAGCAGTGGTGGACCACAGGACAGTGTTCGTTAAGTCGTAGTACGGTAATGATCTGATTGCATCTACTGAACACGATGATTTCTAGTGAATATTAACATTAGGCACAGACAAACTTGTAGTTTGAAGTTTTGTAGTTTGTAGTTTTCTCATCGTTCGAAAAACGTTTGCTCACTTGTAATCCGGTTCGTCCTCGTACTTCAGTTGATCAATGTACTCGACGAGACGTTGGAACTCCTTTGGGATGATACGGTACACCTTGGGATCTGAAAACAAACAAAGTTATGAGATTTCTCGAGAAAACACGGCAAACTTTACTTGCATTTTTTGTTCATAGTTTACTCTCGCTGTGCCGAACTTGAGAACAACATTATGATCGAGATCAAACAACAATGTAGATTTGTGTATCCGCTACAATGAAGTTTTACTTGGGCAACACTGATGTAGCGGAATAAAGTTTAGGGTGTTGCTAGTAAATTGACTGAGAGAAAATATATACTGTTGGTCAATTGCACATTCACGTGAAACATGTTAAAGAATCCGTCCAACACAGTCCCACACAGTGCACAGTCACGTGAAACACAGCACGACTCAGAAACGTGCAATGGCAAAGTGCACGACTCCTCATTAGAATGTTAACGTCACGTGACTATCCAATTTACTTCTGGTATATCTTACTTACATGCATGTTTGAAGAATTTCGATTTATAAGTTATTATTTGATCCTTGTTAGCAGCTCGTTTCCAGGGAAGACCATGGGTTTCATCCAGCAGATCATACACCTAGAAATAATAGAATTAAATAGCGATTAAGTTTATATCAGTTGCGCTGCTTCTACATAACGGTAGACTATTAAAACATTCTCGTGCAACGGAACAATAACAAAACTTTCTAAAATTATTATCAAGCATCTTCCATTTTGCTATACATACCACTTTGAAGTACTACTTTTCACTATACAACGAAAAATCTATGTTGAAATACAGAAAGTCAGCAACAAACAACAACAACATAATTTGTAAACAAATCTTCACCATGTACAACCAGGTTTCCACATCGTCCTTTCTACCCTGATCAACGCAATTGTGACACGCACGCGCGGCGAATCTCAAGGTACCCAGGAACTTGACCTTAGCACGGGGAGTCCTGAAATATATGCACAACTTAAACACATTTATAAGTTAAACGACAGCTCAGTCGTCTTGAATCAGAGTCGAAACTATTTTGAGTTGCAACTCTCACTGCTTCTACGAAACCAACTGATTTACAGAAAGATTTCATCAGACAGCTACAAATACACGTGTTTTAAAGTTTAACTAATTTTATTGCATAATGTAATGCGTAACATAAAAAAATAAGATTTTGATGAACGTGAACCAACTTGACTTCTCTTGTCTCTCCGGTGAATATCTTTCTGGCGATACCGAAATCCAAGAGATAGACGACCCCCTCAAACTCCTCCAATCCCACCGCGTAGTTGGCTGGCTTGATGTCTCTGAACATATATTTATCTTCATGTTTCGTTGTAGTTTGATCTCGGTCCGAACCATAACATCAAACTATAAACACAGCAGGGTGGGGTAGCACACAACGTTTAGGCCTGCCTAGGAACGAGCGAACAAAGCAATGATTGCAAGGTGAATCGATAGTTACAAATTTCTAGCAAACGAGCTATACTATCCGTCAATTTCGCTGTCACGTGAAACATGTTAAACACAGCAGAACCAAGAAACACGCAATGACAAAGTGCACGATGCTTCATTAGAATGGTATCTACCTGACTATTCAATTCACCTTTCCATATGCAAGTTTACACAGACTTGAGCGCAAAGCAAACTATTGAATCAGTGTGAATATTTGAGGTTTTTTCAAGTCGCGATCAATTGTAGTATGATTGGTCATTCAGACATTCAGTACCACTATTGGAAGCTACACGATGTCGTCGCACTAAATCTTTGTTGAGATATATCGTCATTTTCCCGGTCGTTGATTATTTGCCAGCAGATGAGAGAGTGTGTAGATCAAAGATACGCAGATAAGCTGACCGCTCGACCAACCCGGCCCTCTAGCACATTGACCGTACGCTGTTCCTAACGGTTTGACGTAACCTATATGAAGTAGACTGTTCTTTACCTGTGCAGCCATCCAATAGCATGTAGATCCTGTAGCCCTCTCAGAGTCTGCATGGCGGCCTGAAGGGCGGTGGACTTGGAGTAGGACCTAAGGAGGTACTGCTTGCGAATGTCCTCCAGAGAAGGACCAACCAAGCCCATGACCAGAAACTAAAAAAAATCAATCGTTAAACAGATTGTTGGTTGATAAGTATACAATAAGTACAGTCTATAATTATTTTGTTCTGATAATAAGTTACATCTTCACGTCTCACACGAACAACGACAGTCCAGGCCTACAATACCACTTTGTTGTTAGATTGTAGATTTTCCAATTTATGGGGTTCATACACGCTTTGTACAAGTTTGCACTGGATGCAAAGTAAATTTGGATTAAATTAGGAATGAAACGGATGAAATACGTACCTTGAATTTGTCCGTGATTCCGCGATCGACGAATTCTACAAAGTGTTTTCTGTTGGCGGGTGGCTGGTCGTGACACTGCTTCAGAACAGTCACTTCGATCTTCAGTCGAAGCATTCGCTTGTCTCCCTCCACCATTTCAAACTTCATAGCAAATTGCTGAAAATATTAGCGTCATCATAGTTCTCATTGGTTCAGGATTACGGATGGTTAGGGTACAAAATGAGAATCTGGACATTGGCTGAAAAGATGTAGTCAATCGCTCATTAAAGGACTTTTCTTCGTGGTGAGAATCTGATACGAGCTTCTCATTTCTGTTTGTAGTCGTACTTGAACAATGGTGTGAGCTTGTAACTGGCTCATTGTTACAGCTCGAGTTGAAAAGTGAGCTGTGACCGTTCACGTTAACAGTACACCAAGACAACAAAGATGGAATTGGGAGAACATCAAATATGTATTTGATCGATAATATTACATTGATCAGCATTTTCAGTAACAACCATTACTAGTGAAAACCCACTCTCTTGTCGTCGTTGTTTTCCTTTTGCACGCGATAAACATCTCCAAAACCACCGGAACCAAGGATTTTTATGACCTTCCAACTGGAAAATGTGGACAATTAGAATGCTTTGCTATTCATTGGTTGACTAAATTTTGCAGTTTTTCACTTTTCAGTTTTGAACGATGATTCTGTATCTACTCGTTACAACTTGTGAAAACTAAGGTTTATTGTTTATACGCCTTAGAGCTTGAAAAAACGGGATTCGATCTTGTCATTACTTGTAACTTTTATACGACTAGTCAAATGCACACTCACGTGAAACGTGTCAAACACAGCACAACTCAGAAACTTGCAATGACAAAGTGCAGGATTCCCCATTAGAATGCTAACTATACGTGACTTATCAATCTTTGTTGGTTGGTAGAGGCTGGAAACTAGTAAGCAAGCAAACAAAAACTTCCAACTCACGTGAACGCGTCACTCTTGATTATTTCATTGTCCTTCACTTTCTCGCGTTTCACCGGTGGTCTTTTCTTGGCTGGAGTCTTCTCTTTCTGAAAGTATTTCATTATTTGAAGAGAGATAATAATAACTTCACCTACCTCAAGTAAGTACGCTAAACGTACGCTAAACTCTGAACAGTCAAAACCCTAACGTTCAGATTTTGTTGGCGAATTCTTTATTTAGAAAATGTGTAACCCTTTTTACAATGGATTTTGGAAGAAAAATTGGGTTACTCAGTGGTTAACAAAAGAGTTAAGCCGGTTAACGGTTAATGGTTAGCTGAGAGGGTTAACGAAATACCGGGTTCCTTGTGGAATTGGCCATTTTTGTTCCCTAATGTCTTATTTCTGCAATTATATTAGGTCGTCTGACTAGCAGTCCATACTTTTGCTATACGGTCAGCCAGCTTCCTTCATCATCATGAATACATTTGTATTTTATAGTTTGGTGTGTGATGTGAAACATCTCCCAGAGAAAAGAACCTTTTCTGTAGTCGCTTTCTTAGTCTCATGGAAACAAACCCGTTTAATTCCCCATGGTAAACTCGGAAACAGGTTGAAGAGGACGGAGTCACACTATTTCACGTTTTAGTCTGGTTAACAGGAAAACAGAAAACGGAACTTTCCAGAATTAAGCTCAACGAAATCAGTAAACAGAGAAAAACTTGGTTGCGGCCACATAGAATCAAAATATATCGATTACGCTAAGTTCGATTATGCGTTGGTATGAATATCGACTATGCTGATCAAAATCGATTACGGCCGACATTTTTCGTCTGAATCTGAATTTGAAGAGGGACAATTATGTGGTGCAATCCCAAAGCTTCAATCCTTTAAACTGCAATACATTTTTCAATTGCAGCTTCAGGAAAGTTCATATTAAAGAGCTGCTCAAGAGAAACCGATATATACAATTGTTGATTCACACTGACGAACCTACGTTGCATACGGTTTACGTTTTTTATCCTGTTTTGGCGAGCGCAACCTTATGTTTAGGTACCCCGGGGTATCTAAACTAGTTTTCCATTCTGCCCTCCCTTAAAGGACCGATGTCTCGGGATTGGTTTCACATAATCGTCCTGTTTTAAGTCAAACATACCTTTTTGATTTCAGTTGGATCTCCCGTGAGGTTCTTCGGAACCTGGAAAAACTGCAGCGGAGGTAAATTTTCGTCTTCTTGAATAAATGCTACATTGTTCATTAATGAAACACACATTATGTTATATATGCTGAGTTAGACTTAGTAAGTTTTACAAGTGGCTCCTCTACTCATAGCTTAATCGGAGTGAATCAGTGAATAAAAAGTATTACAGATTCAAACAGAACATTATGGAACAATACAATATATTGCTATGCAGTAATTAGCCAGACAAATCTGAGTAGTAGTACCAATAATCTGCCATTATCAACTCAGTTGAATATGATTGGGGCAGAGATAGCTTATACTCCATTCATATAATTTAATAGTGATCAACAAGATGTGTTACCTAGATTAGTTCCAAACGAAAAAAATACAAACTTACATCGGGCGGTGGTTCGGCCATCTAGCCAGTCGCTGCCAACGCACGGGGAGAAATGAAGAACTACCGGAAATGAATCGAGAACGTGCAAGATACGAAGAAGGACAAACTTCTCGTGACTTTCAGAACTGGAAACTGGAGCTAAACCTGCAAAAACAAAGAGTGCAATCTTTTCGAGTAGAAGTTGCTGAATCTTGAAAACGAGTTCAAAACAGTAGATCTTTTCATGATTTCAAGAACGTTCAAGCTGAAATCGAAAAATGAAGAGTACAGCCGTTTCGCCTAGACTATTCGGAATTTCGGAAATTTGTCCAAACCCAAACCCAAACCCCCCGGACTCAATGAATTGATTGTTTATGGAATCTAGATTCAGAAGACAATTTATGAAACAAACAAGGCAGGAGGCTCAAGCCGCTGGCGCCCACCTCTCCTAGATTTAGGGAAAAAGGAAGACGTATATGTCCTAATAAACTCAGTTTACATGTCAGATAATTCAGTGGCTGAACGCACGACTATCTGATAGTAACGTTCATTTTATGTTTCTGACAGTTTATTTTTTCCTGCATCATTTTAATGAGAAGTCATTTTTTCTTTCCTTCATTTGGTCCTATTAACGTTCAGATTTGAAGAAAAGGCCTCATGTGCTATTATTTCCCAACATGTTTCACAAACAGCAACTTTTCCACTTTGAAATGATAAACGTTTTGTGAGGTGCGTTGGTGTACAAATAGTGTCTTGCGTGATAGTTATTCTTCCATTGTTTCAATTCTTTGTTCGATTTCTTAATGAAATTTTGGACAGTTTACAAGACATCGATAACGATTCATTGAAATTTATTGGTTCAGAATGTATTGTAGATCAAATCGATATGGGTAGGAAACGACCTGAAAGAAGACTTGACCAGAATTTACTATTCTGATAAATCAGCACAACAACTTTATACCAGCCAAAAGTATAAAAATTGAATACATTGTTTTGACCAGCTTCTTTTTCGATTGTACCGAACATAAAACTACAAAATTTCTGGACTTTAAATTGAAGTAAAAAGCCCTTCAAGATATCACAAAACGATAATGAAATCGTGACGAACCATTGAAACTAAATCAAATTAACAATTTACAGAGAAAAGCAAGATTTCAACACATTTGAGAGCTAATTGCATTGTTTTCACGAATTTGCCATTTTAAGTTAGCACATGACTGCAAACTGAGCTTACCAGGAGCTAGGTCATATGCGATGCTTTCTTTGACCTTTTATGTCGCTTCGAAAGTTCCTTCCTCAGTGTCCTGAAACAATTGTTTAACAAGAACTTGAGACTTGTTCAGATAGTGAAGACAACAGATACTTCAATCCATTGAATGTGAAAGGACTTACTTTTATGTAGCACACAACAAGGAGCATTCAGAACTTGAAATCAGATTTCTTTATGGTTTATAGCAAGCAATTTCATACAAGGTTGGAAATAACGGCTTCAATACTCGACTGGTCCTCCTAACCAAGTTCAAACTGTTATATTTTATTCAAATGCATGAAAAATATGAAAAAGTTCGACAGAAAACATCGATATCAATCCAAAAACCCTCGAAAGACTTACTTTTTCACCTCTGATTCGGACTCGGAGCCCGACTGTTGATTATCAGATGATGTAGTTTCATCCGAACTCTAAAAAAAACGAATATAGTTGGAACATTTAGTAAGTTAATTGAGTCGTGAATCTTTTCTGAAACTGTATCAGTACATGAAAATGTCATTCCAATTGGTTTCAGCCAACATATAAATTAGCAAATGTCAAACTGTGATGTTTTATGAACTATTCAAGAGGTTCTCCTATAGAACAGTTTGGAATCATTACCAACTGAAACCAACTTCGGGCAATCTCTTCTTCTTCAACTTTCCGATCCACTCAAGTTTCTTTTCCAACGGAATTCTGTTTTCTTTTGAGATCGAAACTAATGAGTTTTTGAGGTACCTGTTGTGAGTAACACTTTAGTCATAATCAGTTTGAAATGAAATATAACACCTCCCAGAACCACAGAATAACAATATTCGGTTACAACACAGAATAACATAATCAGTTTGAAAGGAAATAAAACACTTCCCAGAACCACAGAATAACAATATTCTGTTTAATTTGAGGTCGCTAAAAAATGCCAAACTACCTAGAAATCAAGTCAAAATGAGGGCCGGTTCCAAATACATCTATGGTTTTCAATGTATTTCTGAAACATTCTCATATTTTATTTCCATCTGCTCACTTGTAATCTGGCACGTCCTCATATTTCAACTGATCGATGTACTCGACGAGACGTTGGAACTCCTTCGGAACAACTCGGTAGGCCTTTGGGTCTGGAAGGCCCGGTCGGAGAAAGAAAATTACAGAAAAGGTATGACCACACTCCGTGTCCTAATATTCATTGGAAGAGCACATAAATTACATTGTCTATTGGGAAAAGTACGTGCAATTCCGTATATTCAATTATTTGAGTCAAACTTTTCGTCTTTTCCCAATATTCGCTCAACTCCGCATACTGGTTGACACATAAAAACATTGGCAATTATCAATGCTCATTACACAAAATACACATATTGATTAAATTCACTTACACGCATGTTTGAAAAACTTGGACTTGAAGGCGACAATTTGATGTTTGTCTGCCGCGCGTTTCCAAGGAAGTCCCTGAACCTCATCGAACAGATCGAACGCCTGAAAAAGTGTATGTTGACTTGAACTTCGAAAAACGTAACAAACACTTAATTAAATCGATATTTCATGAGTTTTTCTTGCAATTTTCAAAAACGCAAAAATATGTTAGTATGTGAATGACACCAACCATGTACAACCAGGTTTTCAATTTGTACTTTTTACATTGTGCAAACTCAGTCACTCATTGAAGTCATAACACGTCCACGAAATCGTTAGTGAACTTCTTGAATTTTTACGCCGTTTCTCATTTTCAAGCGATTCAATTGAAATAATGTACTTGAAAATTGATGAGTCTCTGAACTCTGCAGTTTCCTCACCATGTACAACCATGTTTCTAGGTCGTCGTTTCTGCCCTGGTCGACCCCTTTGTGACAGGCACGCGCCGCGAAACGCAAGGTACCCAGGAATTTCACTTTGACGCGGGGAATTCTGAAAATGGAATGTTTGTGAAAATTGAAAGTTTGACATTTTCTCGAAAAGTAGAACTTACTGAGTTGATTATGACTTCATTACAACACAATTTGTCGAACAACTTTTCACCAATCAACTGGAAATCTTTATAATTTTAGGTGGTGGTGGTAGTAACTACAAACATATATCAACTCTGAGAAACTTAGGTGGTGGTAGTAACTACAAATATCTGTCAACTCTGAGAAACTTAGGCGGTGGTAGTAACTACAAACATATATCAGCACTAAGAAAGTTAGGGGAAGGTAGTGTTATTTTAATCATTCCCAGTGAAGACATCCCTTTTTTTAATCAACAAATATATGCTGTCTCGAAATACAGCCCAGCGGTTGTGGTATTGATACGGTAGTTAAGTCAGAGCATTTGTCAGAACAGTCGCTTTAGTATAGAATGTATACAATATTATTACATCTTTTTTCACCTATGTTCTTTTCACCATTCTCTTTTTTGGCAACCTTTCGCGTTTCAAACTTTCGTTCCGTTATTACACACTGTGTAATACATATTTGATTTGATTTGATATAATAAACTGGTTTTATGTATTTTCCGAACTTTAATTTTTTATAGGTCTAATACTCACTTCAGCTCTCTCGTATCACCAATGAATATCTTTCTCGCTATGCCAAAATCCAGAGTATAGATGATATTTTCGAAGTCATCTAGTCCAACCGCAAAATTGGCTGGTTTGATGTCTCTAAAAACATTACATGTTTAGTACTACTGAACACACATAAAACTTGATGAATGAGTAAGTTTTCTAAGTGTATTCACTAGAAAACCATACGCAGCGTGCATTACAGAATAACATCCAGTTAAGTTTCGGTCAGAGTACAGAGAACTGTGGAAATGTAAAAATACACCGCAAAACATGTGCAATATACTACCGTGTATTTAGCGGTCAAGTCTTCGTTAATATTTGATCTCGATAAACGTTTTGATTCACGAATTAGGATCGAAAATCAATAGGGTCAAACTCCAAACTACGGGAAGGCGTGATAACCCGTCTAGACCTGTTTTGGAAAGACCGAATCGTTTACCTATGCAGCCAGCCGATATTGTGTAGATCCTGGATCCCTTTTAGTGTTTGAATAGTAGCCTGCATGGCGGTGGATTTGCTGTAGTTTCTCAGTAGGTAGTCTTTTCGAATGTCTTCTAAGGATGGACCAACCAGACCCATAACAAGAAACTGAAACTGTTGTTTTTGTAAGATTACAATTTTTGAACTCCTGTATAATTCTGTTCAGGTTTTGCATAGACACAAACTATGTTCATTCTGAGCACTCGATGTATATAGTTGTGAGCTTCGGCGTCTGTCTAACTCTGGAGATCAGTTCAAATTCGTTACGGGACAGATATCTTTGGTTCCCTCTCTCTCTGTAGTGTTTTCATACTTCCACGTAGCAACTTAACTTGATGCATACTTTCGTTCAGACTCACCTTGAACTTGTCCGTGATACCGCGATCGACGAATTCGACAAAGTGTTTTTTGTTGGCGGGTGGCTGGTCGTGACACTGCTTCAGAACAGTCACTTCGATCTTCAGTCGAAGCATTCGCTTGTCTCCCTCCACCATCTCGGTCTTCATTGCAAAGTGCTGAAACGAACATTCCAATTTTTAGATTAAATGAAATCTAACTTGTTGGAAAAGATTTGTGAATGTGTGCATAGCGAAATAATTTAACACTGATTGGAGATTCATGTGAGGTCGTTGCTTTTTCAGCCAATAACGCAGAGAATTATTGAAAGCACTCTCAAAGTCGAGTTTCGCTTCAAAAATAGTGACCTCTACCGGTTAACGTATTTCAGTTCAACCTATGATTCAATTTGGTATCTTTTGGTTCAAGAGAAATCCTACTCAAAAGTAACCAACCTTTTTGTCTTCATTATGCTTTTTCTGCACACGATATACGTCACCGAAACCACCAGAACCGAGTAATTTTGTTACTTTCCAACTGAAAAACAGATGTGACAGAATGTATACTGATACTTTGTTTATTGTCAACAAAAATGTTTCGTAATAAAACAGTTCAAATTCTTGATTTTACCCTGTTGTGTACCCATTTTAGAGCAATGGAGGCTCTTAGCGGAATCGAACTTGCGAGCTCGAGGACGGGTATGGAAATATTGAGAAAAACGCGAAAAGTTTTGTCAATTTATAAATTTATTCACTCACCTAAATGTGTCACTTGTCACGACGTCATGCTCCTTCAACTTCTCGCGTTTTACCGGTTTCCTTCTTTTGGATGGCGACTTCTTCGTATTTCGATCTTTCTGAAAGAATCCCGCGTTAAAATACCACGTAACTGTATATAGTTCGTTTCAACCATCGATAGTAGTCAGCCATGCTGGTCGAGCACACCCTACATAGCAGGCAATTGATATGGCAGCTTGCCAGTCTTTTCATTACAAATAAAATATCGAAAAGTGGTTATTTTGAGATTTTTGCACAAATTTTGTGCTCAAAAAGTTATCAAGTAATCGGGGAGTAATTAAAACAACTTTTTGTGCGATAAGATTAGCTTTGAAAAACGGTCAGAAAAGCTGATAGGGTATCAATGTTTTCAGTTTTTGCATTCATGGTCAGATGGCCGGTTGCTTGTGTGCGCCGCGCTACCTAGCAGAGCTGAGTTCGATTCCCAGCTCATGCATCATTTTGAGTAGGGTGGTCGCTGTTGGAAACTTTGGCAACTTCCCAGCACAATTAACTCCGCTCACTAAAATGTACTGTAACTGGCTTCTATCGATGGTTGAAACGAACTATACGACGTTTAGTGGATTGAGTTATCAATTCTCTCCGTTTTAAGTTAAAGTAGAATGCATATGTGTACCAATCCCACCGCATCGGTCCTTTAAACTATGATCGAAAAATGTATTGCAGTTTAAAGGACCGAATCGTTTGGATCGGCTCATATAATTGTTCTTCTTCAATATGTGAGACAGTTTGGTTGATATGTGAGAGAGTTCGGTTTACAGAAGGCAGAGTAAAAGAGTTTAAGACGAACCTTCTTTATTTCGGGCACATCATTGAAATTGTTACCCGGCGACGGTATACTGAAGTATTTCTGGAATAAAACAGAGGCCAGAAATAAAACAGCAGAGATAGAAAACACAGATACAAAACTGAGCGTGTTACTAAAATGTCGATACGGTTCCTACAGTTTATTGTTAATGGACAGTTTTCAACGAAGTATAGTATAGTGTGGAGAAAAACCGAATAGTTTCCTAAATTCTCACTGAGACTTCCGCAACGGTGCAACAAAATTTTGAGGTGACTTTTGACGATGTTAAAATTCCTCAAGACGCGGAAAATATTTCGGACCGGTGGTGAATCTTTGTTGCAACAGACGGGTGATAGTTTTTCATGAAACTTGTTGCTTTTTATGAGATATTTTCATTCAAATTTTCATTGGCACCCTGCCAAAGTCTCGGTGGGTATGGCGGAAACTATATCTCAACTGACAATCTCAAAGAAGTCTAAGCAACCTACATTAGAAATCTCAATATAGACTCAAACTGTTAACTGTAACCGTCAACAAAAATATGAATCTGGGTATATCTGTTTGAAATATGAACATTTGTGAATTAAAGAAGTAACTAACATCGGGTGTTTCGTCCATGTGACCGTTTAAGTGAACAATGTGTGAGTAAATGAGAGAAACTCGGTGGGAAAACTTTAACGACCCCGTAAACTACTTGTTAACTAAGTTCATGTTTTCCTCACTGGGAGAATGATGACATGAAGTAAATTGAATCACACTCTTTGTTTGGAATTGACATGAGTATTCTGAAACACAGGAGTAAATAGATCATGTTCTACAAGATTAACAAGATCGAGTTCTCACATGAAATGTACATGATTCAAAGTTCGGTGAACATCAACCAATCAGCCACCCAACATCTAAATTGTTGTTCACCGTGTGTGTGTACACGTTTCCCAGAAGTCTTTGACCACAAGTTCAGATTCAGTCTTTGCCTGTTGGTTTAAAATGCTATTTTCAACATAATTATTTCGTTTCTGCATTGAAAGATGTTTTATCCGGTTTATATCTGATATTTACTCTGATGACTACAAGAAAACAACAAAAACACGAATAATTACATGAACTTTGTGGGTAGAGCGCGAAAAGTAGAACAAAGAGGTTACATTGCGGTGCGATATCGGCCCCTCGATTTGCTGCACTATTTCAGTGTTTCTAACTACACTTTGTTTATTTAAAAACTAATATTCAAAAATCTATCATTTCAATATTTTGTTAACGTTTCCTTCTTTTTCTGTCCTCGAACCAAAGTGAGCAGTATCCATGCGGGATGTAGGAGTAGAGAAATAGCATGTATTTGAGGAGACGCAGATTGGGTGAAGATATCGTGATGTTCTATAACCCGTTTCATTCGCACTGAGACCTGTTAGTGTTAGCCTGAAATATTCATTGGCACGCTGCCAAGTCTCAGTGGGAATGACCAGAACTATAGCATCGTACTCAGTTCCATATTGTCAAGTCCCGTACCACAACTTTTATTTCATTGTTCCGGAATCAGCTTTGCCAGAATGTTTCCCGTATGTAGAAAACCACAATGACCAATCTGAAACGAACAGGAGTTCTCCGACAACGAATTATGAATCCTTTATTATAACTTCTGAAAATCATGCTTACCTCTTTCATCAAATTTCCGCTCGCCTTTCTCAATTGTTGATCCAGTTCAAAATTTCGAGGTTTCGGGTTTTGAGCTCTAGACGATTTTGCGTTACCGAGTTTGGGCAAATCTGTTATATTTTGAGTTTTTAAGGGTCAGGTCGAGTTTTGAGTTCGACGAACAACCGTAAAACTAACCCGTCTCCCACGTGTTGTATCTGCCATGCTAACGATGTTGTGAAAAATAAGTATAACGGATTTGAAGAAAAAGTGCTCAGATAATAGAAACTGACAAGGACTATCGAGAACAAGACAGCTTGAATACAGGTCTGGAAAGAAATCTGACACGCCTTTTCCCCACACTATTTTCCACTAAGCGAAAATAATCAACCACTCATTAGCGCTCACTTGAGGATTACGTATCTACTATATTTATTTCCTTCCATTCATAGCAAAACTAGTTCAGTTCAGAAAAGTTCAGAAAAACGAAATAAAATATATTCAATACAAATTCATTGGTTTCTTCATATTAGGAGATACCTGGAAGAAAAATCGATGTTCAATCTTCTTCCGCTTCAAGTAAATCGAAGCATGTGACGGAAAGTTTGTCACCTGAAACTGATAAAAATGTCCATCAGAATAATTCTCTGTGAAAGGTGAATACTAACTCAGATTCATAGACTGAATTCAACTGGTCGATGAAAAAGCAGACAACATAAGCATCAGGGTTGCCAATTCACCTACTGCCTAGTCTACACGTAGGTTATAGCATTCGTAAAACCGTTGTGGACACCGTACCATCGATTTTGTAACGGGCGGGTTTGGCGAGCGGCCAGCAGTCTGCGTATCATTGATCTACACACTCTCTCAACTGCTGGCAACTAATCAACGACCGCTCGCCCCGCATCGCTCAATCAATCGAACCTTCTGCTGTTTTTATGGGGGAAATGGCGACTAAGAATGAGGAGGTTGACAGGTACAGAAAATGGGTAGCAATCTACAAGGGTTTGCTCTTCTGAAAATTATACTAGTGTGTGTTTCAGAAAATATTTCGTCACTTACTATAACTGAACGGACGTGAAACTTGTTTTTGTTTTACATATTTTCTCATTTTTCCTGTATTATATACTGCCACGGCGCTAGCTTTTTGCTTTTTTGGTAGCCTTCATCAGCATTTTTAATAAAAGTTGAAACATTTTATAACAAACTTTGTTGAACGTGCGTATTCGCTTGAGGGTGATGAGGTCCATCCCGACTACCGCCACCAAAACTCCAACACATGGACAGCAGTCCAGATAGGAGAGGAACATACCACAGGAAGTGTCTGCATATTGCCAAGACCAACAGGACAACGAAAAGGTGAGGTAACAGAATTCCACTAAAAATTATTTAGCGATTTTCTGTTTTAAAGTTTGTCTTTTGTTCATTGTTTGATTTTAGCCAAAAAGGTCAATAAGAACTTGGAGGAGCATTCACTATCTTGCAGAAGAGTAACCAAAAAAACAAACAAATTATGTCAAGTTCATCCATAAGAGCTCACCCCAAAAATGTGGCACAATTTGAACAAAGGCCATTATCCAGGTTACAAAAATGACAGAACCAGTTCGATGTGACCAGAAGGAGGTTGAAATCTGAAATTGGCTGGGCAAAATGGTAGATTAATTGTCAAACCGACTTTTCCCAAACTGATTTGAACCGAATTACTCCGAACCAAATTTCAATCAACAAAGGTTAAATGAACCAACTGCAGCAATCAATGCTGAGACAAGTCAACTGTGTTCCGGTTCGGTGCCGGTCTGAGTACGGAAGTTTGGTTTCTTACCGAACCACTTGGTCCAGGTCCAGAAGGACGACACGCAGACATTTCTATGATTATGGTAGGTATGACACCACAAATGAAACTCACATGCCTGTGGTCAACTCCAGCGTGAAGTGATACATAAAAATAGCGAAAAACTTTTAAATTTTAATATGTACTCTACGTAGAAACAAATCACATATGAATACAACTCACAGGTATGATGCTTGAGAGAGTGCTGAACCGATTCACGGCTACTGTCAGATGAGAAAATATACAAACATTCCAGAAGAACTGTGCTGCCAGACCGAAGTGTCGACTGATGTAGCTCATAGATTCAGAGTCGTCCAATCTGTAAAAGACCTGATTCGCATCCTAGAAGTCCTAGTGCACACATCTGTGTTGTTTTCGGTTTTTACCCACTTTATAACAGGGTAGAAAAGTTTTTTTGAAACCAAAACATCACTGGAGAGCTATTTTTATTCATGTCGTGTGCGCATGATGCCGAAATAGGATTGTTTACATTCAAGATAAAAGTTCATCGAAAAACTGCAGCATTATGTCGATGCGTATAGTTCGTATCACCAATACATGTCCTTCCACAGTAATCCGTCAACTATTCAGGAGGATTCTATCAATGAATCATTTATGATTTGGTTTCATACTTCCAGAGTTTGTAGTAGTAAAGGTAGAAAACACAATACCAAAATTTGAAGTCATTCCAAAAACATCAAACTACAAAACGTTGACCTGGAAGTTCGAGCATATTACTGTAGAGGATTACAAGTGTGTGGAACATACTATATAACTAACTGTACCTCCGCTCCAACTCATTGTGGTTTTCATTGTGAAAAGCTTCATTTTCCGAGCAGTGAATAATAACTGTGGACCAAACTGTCGAGCCACCCAACCAAACGAGAAAAACTGATAAAATTCCTAGATTGGCCAGACAATGTGAAATACAAATTCTGCCGAAACTTCCACGAAGTTGTCTGTTTTTCAGTAAAATTGCCACCGCCAGGACGTTGAATGCTATACCGAACAGACTGAGCTGAAAGAAAAAAACACGTTCAACGAGGAGAAACTGTGAAACTAGGAACACTATCACTACAATTCTACTTTGTTGATCTTTCTTTTGAGTTTTGAGTTGTACATTTTTTGATGGGTTACCAACAGAATATGTTACTTGGTTGTTTGAAGTTGTGGCAAATGTGTGAAACGAACCATGTTGGCTCGAGTCACTCTCTGAACTCTCGAATAAATTTTTTTTGATTTTTCGAAAATTGAAAATCGAAAATTTACTGGGAGGAATAAGTTATTTACCGCCGATAGAACATAAAACATTGGAACTATTATGTATTTATCATGTCTTGTTATGATATTCACGAGTTAAAAATTATTAGGTAAAATACCAAAATCATGAGTGTTGATACCAGTGACGCTTGCCAGCATTCCACATCCATGTTGACGTCTGAAATGGATCTGGACAAGGAATAGGTGGAGCAAAACACAAGAAAATGTAAAATGTTTAGGTTTGAAGACTTTGAATGATAAAGTAACCATTGAGGGATATTTTGTCTAGTTTTAATCCAACGCATGTGTACGATTTGATCAATTCTCAAACAATAGAGCAATACGAATTTCTCGGTGTGCTTCAACTTTGCGTGCGAAGAAAAGAATGCTCTCAAATTTCTGGAAGAAGTGAAATATTGGCTGAATTTCCTGTGTTGTTGATTCAAATATTAGCGCCTATTGCGCGCGGCTTTCTGAAAACTCTCAATAAAAGACTTTTTATTTTCACGCACAACACTCAGTTTTCTCTGAAAATACAAAAGTTTGACTACACTACTATTACCTAGGAGATAAACTAACAAGTAGACTATAACACAGAGAACGTATAACTTATATATATCTGATTATAATATATTATACTATGCACTTATTTGCTTCCTCTATACTGTTAGTCAAATGCACCGTCACATGAAACATGTTAAACACAAACTTGCAATGACAAAGTCACAAAGTGCAAGATTCCTCTTTAGAATTCTAACTTTACGCGACTATTCAATTTACTTCCTTGTCTACAACAGTTCGCGATGGGCGAACAAGTTGAGCAAATACATAGAATACTTAGCTTTCTGTGAAATCAATACTAGAAGCTAACTCACAATCAGAATAGTGCTTCCCAGAACTGCAAACCAGTAAAACTAATCGTTCCTGTAAGACACAGCGAATTTCTCAAAGTAACTGCATATTGAAAAGGACAACATGAACAAAGGAGAAAAATGGACTATCCACAAGTTACACAATCCCTACCTCGTTTTTATGATTTGGATAGAAAAGAGCGTTCATGATTCGTGTTTGATAACAACCTACGTTTCCTTGATTCTATGGAAACAGAACTTCATTGTTTGTGATTTTCCATGCAGAACAATAATATCATGATGTAGAGCTATTCTACACTCATGCGGAATGTCTCTTCAATTCGATTCATACTGATGAAATGTACTTAGTTCGACATTTGCAACCTAGAACGATTATGGAAAGCACATAAGGTTGTAGTATGTTAATAAAAATGAAAACAGTAGTGCACAAGCTTCTAGAACTGAACGGGAGGTTACGATACATGCTGTGCTGTTTTTGTAGTTTGTAGGGGAACAGTCATGTGTTTGAAGTTTGAAGTTATTTTTGAATTTAATACACTACATTTTAACAATGACTACAATAAATAGAAATAGGCACCAGACATCTTCCATTTTCAATAAGGAAGGTTCAAATTTTTTTATAGAGGATTAATAAACTACAATAGGAAGCACTTATCCTCCACAGAGCTATATCCGTTCTCTGCTAATTTCCTGAAAGAGGCTATTATGAATTGTTGTAATCATGCTCCAAAAGAGTGCATGCAGCGAAGAGATCTATGAAACACACTGCAAATATTTCTGAAATGTTGAACATACACGAAAATTCAGCCTAATCGGTTGCGCTTCACTTGATACTCTAATGTTGTTGGACGTTTGACAAAATGAAGTTTCATTTCGTAATTTGAATTTTTTTTCAGAACACAACGTCGAATCTTCGTCGAAAAAGTCAATATTTTCTGTTTATGTGTCGCTTGAGAAGGCAGGACTACGTGATAAATGTCACCTTGCCGAGCTGTCTTTGTAGTTTAATCTCACATTCTTCCATTAAAAATTTGATCAAACCGATGTATACGCAGATCACACTACATATTAAATATTTTTGCTTTCAGCAAACTGTAATGCACTCCATTGTGGGCCATCACTATTTGCTGACCTTGGTTCCAGCTGATTTTCTTATCAGCGGTTTTTCCTCGCCGCAGCAGGCTCGTTGTTTGTCAGTAATATGGCCAACCTGACTACTATTCTGCAAAGTTTTACAACGCAATCAGCATTTCGACAGCACCGGATAATTTCTCGTGAAGGTACGATGACTTCAAATACACGGTCAAGTGAAACGTGACAATATCAGCATTTATTGCACTTTGTAGTTTGATCCCATTCTCCCTCATGAGTAGATCGTATGTTTACCGTTTCACTATGAATTGTTCAAATAGTGTACATATTGAGGTATGAGTTTGTTCCTAGGTTCAGAATGTTATATATCACTGGCAGTTACACTGCCATTCGCAGAGCAAAAATTTACGCTGTGTCATTCGCAGATATAGTCGCCATTTTCCCCATAAAGACAGCAGATGGCTCGATTGATTGAGCGATGCGGGGCGAGCGGTCGTTGACTACTTGCCAGCAATTGAGAGAGTGTGTAGATCAATGATACGCAGACTGACTGGCCCCTCGCCAAACCCCGCCCCATACAAAATCGATGGTACGGTGTCCACAACGGTTTGACAAATCCTATAACATTTGGCACAAATATGATCTGGGAAAAATGTACAATCGCCAGGGTGGGGGGGGGGGGCAAATGTAAACTACTCCCATATTATCTTGTTCTCTTTGATACGGTACCATTATCATTTCAAATACAGGCTGTGCTAGTTTCAAATGCCCATCAAATTTGATGTGAACTACGGTATTATCCGCTCTGTTTTCCCAATGTAAAACCGAGTAGGAGAACTGTAAACACAAAATTTATTTTACATTTTCCATTGAAAACAACGAAAACGTTTATGTAAATTGCATTGTTATTTCAGGCACAGTTTTCTATGTGAACGGTTATTATTTGGCTGAGATTTCTCCCTTTTTCGAACGAGTGTTTTTCGGAGGTTTTCGTGAAACAGACGAGCGATGTTTACTTTTGGAAGAAGAATCATCAACAAACGTCCACACTTATCTGTCAGCTGTTTACGGTACAATCAACGTAGATGGTGGGTTTGACTCATAATGACATATTTATTTGTAATAAAAATCGAGGATTGAAAAATGATTTGGTGGTACATACAGTAAGCTGTGAATTTCCAACTAAACGTGCATTTTCAAATTACAGTCCGATTAGAAAAAATAGGTTTCAATGCTTACTTTGAACGGGGGCAAACAAGGGTAGTTCACGAACATTCAAACAACTTCAAAATAACTGTGGATCACCAGTCCACAATAAACATCGATTGCCACAACAACAGACAAACCCTTTTCTCCTACATCGCTCTATCAAAACCTCGCGAATCCGTTCAGGAGTATTAGAGAAAATAATAGGAAACCACGTTGGGATGTTCGCAATGATGTGATGGAAAACTATCTGCGATTTTACACAAAATCACTTTTTCAGAACATAACTGTGCTGTTCTGATTCGTTACGCAGATGTATGGGACACGCCGTCGTTACGTCTCAAATGTGAACACTACTTGAGTTAGTTCGTATAGTCTCTGTCATTCCCACTGAGACTTGGCAGCGAGCCAATGAATATTCCGACAGACTGAGACAATTCCCAGCCAATTGGCCAGCCACTTTTTTATTGGCTGAGCGAGAGAGTGTGCAGGTCAGAGAGACCCAGATGTCTGCGGCCTCATTGACCTGCATACTCTCTCGCTTTTGTAGCTGGTCAATCAAATAAAATTGGCGCCAATCGTTCTGAGGATTTCTAACCTTTTCGGAGTTTTAAAATTAGCTACAAGCTTGTTCAGTTTCCTAAGAACAAGTCAATGGCGAAAAAATGCTTCAGAAAACTTATACCTGGTTTGAGAAATAACCATACAACAATCTTGGCACGATGCCAATGGGTCTCACTTGGAATGAAACGAACTTCAGATCAAAGTTTCACGCACGTGTACATACAGCGTTTGCTCAGGAGTGATGGAGCAAATACTGTAACTCATGTTCATAACCGCTTTTTTTTGTGATCCCGTCATTACTTCAGTATTTCGTGAAATGGTGGGCAGATCAAACTACAACAAAGATATTGTAACAAATTTTATCTTCGTTTCGTTTCATTCATCAAGAAATGTCCTGAATAGGGTTCAGTTTTTTAACGATATTACCTTAAAGGGGGGCTGCATTGAATGTTAAAATAAAAGATCGAACTGAGACAGTTCGATATATGTCCATTTCTTACTGAATTATCCAATTCAAAGTTCTATTTTCACAATTTCACCAATTTTTTGCGTACTGTCAGAGACGCAGAGGATGATTTGGAGTGAATGAATTTTGATTGCGCGCACTTCTCTGACTCTCGTGCCTTTTCGGCTAACGCCGTTAGCCAAATTCGGCATTCAGTGCAGCCCCCCTTTAACGATATTACCTTAAATGTAAAAAGTGATGCAAAATGTTTCATAGCAGCCTGATTCTTACAGAGAACGAGTTTTGTATGACTTCACCGAGTGCAAAAACAACTGTGGACATCCTGGAAACTGCACTTTTGCACGGATTCAAAGCTCACGTATTCCACGTAGTTGCTCGGTTGGCCGCATTCTCACAAGAATTACTGGAAGACCAACGTTTATTAGAAAGGGTTAGTTGTTGTTTCGTTTTGTCAGGCGGCGTAGCAATCCCTCAAAAATCTCATGAGATACCTCATTAGCCATTCGCATGAGATTCTCATGAGCTTCTAATGGTTGTTATGCTAAAACATTGAGAGTCCACGACTAGCTCATAAGGTATCTCATGAGAAATTCATATGAACTTCTCGTGAGATTGGAGAGATTACTACCCCGCCAGGCTGGAAAACCGAAAAGGTTGTTATATGAGCTGTTGTATATTCTCGGAAACTGAACTTGCTATGGGTCAGAACTAACTGAACTTCCACATAAGAATTTATTCATGAGATCGGCGTCTAACCATAGTACGGAACGCGTAAAGATATACAAACTTCACAAACTTTCTGTAATTCAAGAAACACTAGTTTTTGACTGCAAATTCGACTAATAATGAATAATCTAAGTTTTCTCTTAGATAAAAGATACGAGAACCGTCGCGGCCATCTATGCCTCACAAAAAACAGAACCAACATCGTCCAGATCTCACAGCTACATTAGCATGAACCAGCCGGTTTCACGATCACCACAGTTGGTTTTCTCTCAAATACTTTTTTACTCTTAATGTGTGTCACAAAAAAAGAAAGAAGTACATGCATATGAAGAAAAGTTGGGAAGAGAAAAATAGAGAGTTAGAGAGAGAGGAGGAGGAGAGTGAAGAGAATGAGAATGAGAATGTTTATTCGCAATTGAACACGTGTCTACAAACTATGATTGTAGATTTAGGAGAAAGAATAAAATGTAGAGTATTGTTTAATCTGTTACGCGCTCATTGTATAATATGCAAGACAGTATAAGAGACAAAAGAGAAATAGAGAGGGGGGGGGAATAGAGGTGAAGAGAGAAAGACAGAGACTTAGAGAAAGAGGGTAAGATAATGGAAAATTTTCTTTTGAACAATGATTTGTTTCAAGAAAGAGAGATTCCTGTTGTTTTCTACATTGCTCTGTGGCCGACGCAAGTGTTTGTACCAGTTGTGGCATCGCATTCTGCGAACTGCACCGAGAATCTGTGATTTGCCCGAAACGTATGATTCCGTACTCTAATACGCAAGCGAACGGTGGGTAGCTTCGTTTAAAAATGTAATTTGCAACTTAGATAATGTAACTAACATTGAAATATTGAGAGCACCAACGTTTTGTGATTGAACCAGTCGCTCGTCCAAAAAGTATGATTTCGTACCCTAATACGCAAGCGAACGGTGGGTAGTTCCGTTTAAAAATGTAATTTGCACTTAGATAATGTAACAAAAATTGAAACATTGAGAGCACAAACGTTTTGTGATTGAAGCAGTCGCTCGTCCAAAAATACATAAAAAAATATATTTTTCACTCAAACAACAAAACAAGCTGACTAAACAATACCAAGATGGTTTTTGCACAAAATTGCGTTGAAAACTTCTGCCATAGGTTGTAAATTGTCCCAAAAGTACATTACAGTACAACACACAGGCTAACGGTGGGTTAATATTGTTGAAACATGTTTTACCGAAATTACGACCAGCAAACATCGTAAATATCGAGATTACAAATGTTTCGGTACTTCCCGAAAAGTACGATTTCGTGAATTTGGAGCTGAACCAAGTGTAAATGGTGTAAATGCTTCACCACATCATGAAAGTAACCTCCGCCTGCCTCAAACAGATATAATTTTTTAGGTTTTCAACCAATACAATTTTAATAATATACATACATTTTCAACAGATATTATTTTTTAGGTTATTAACCAATATAATTTTATTAATATACATCCTTTTCAGGTGTGATGACGTCATCAGAAGGAATGAAAGTGGTTCCATTCAGAATGGGTTTCGCGCACATCGAAAGATCACTGTTGTTTGGCGAAAAATACAATTGAATCTTCTCCATGTCCTACTCTCAATAAACCGCGGTATATTGTTATATTGTTGGTTTTAGTATTCGGACCAAACACGAGGTGGCAAGATGTTTTATTGGATGTGGCGACGTTTCGGTGGATTCACCGTCTTCAGGGTTTTTCCCCCAAGAAGTGGTTTAGAGAAGAGGATTCAACCGAGCTGCGTATTTGTCCGTTAATGAAACAGGTTCTGAACGTTTTCTGTATGAATTTCTTGGAATGAACTGACAAAATCAACGTGCGTTGTTTTTGCAGCAAAGAGTATCCCAGGGAGGAAAAATATGAACCGCGTAATCATTGTTGTTTGGCGGAAAATACAAATGAATCAGGTTCGGAACGTTTTATAAATGAACTTTTTGAGGTGAAAGGATGACATTAATGTGTGTCATTTTGTTTCCCTGAAAAAAATACAAACCGCGTTAATTTATTTACAGAATTTTTTTATTTACCGATTCATTAACTGTTTCCCAATGAACTTCAATAATTGCTCGTTTTCATTCCGGTTGTTTTTTTTTCTTCTGCTCAAGCTTTCAAGAAACGTTGCATAGAAACACAGCGTGAATGATAAATGATGCAAAAACACCTAACTTCCGTCGCACGCTTTCTAATCCACACGCTATCCGTGGCATAGCTCTTTTCAAACCTACATGAACTACTACAGTACACGATCAACGTTTCTACTAATATTTTTAGATCACGGTTTAGTTCTTGTCTAACCTATGGATTACTACCGTATTAGCTTAAAGTTTTCACTTTTTTCATTACGTTTAGGTTGTTTTCAAAATGACGTGGCTTACTATCGTATGAAATCAAACTATTCAGCTTTCATCGTACTAAAGTGTTGGAGAACGCTCAAGATATTCGTATGCGTTCCAATATTCACTGCATCGTTCCATACTTGAATTTCAAAACAATCGAAAGGGAACACAACTATTTGAACTGAATAGTGTTTTGTTTCAGCTATGCGGATAATGTCGCTATTCATTAACACTACTTCGTGCTGTTTGTTAATGATTTTCATCTTGATATTCTACAACCAAAAAAGCAATGAAGCCAGGAGTAATGCCAGTTGGTTTTTTTCCGTTTCCGAGTTGTTCGACGGACAACACATATATACACTGAAATAGTATAATACTACAAATAAAGAACTCCTATTATAATCAACAAACCTATATATACCATTGATAAATCGGAGATTATTTTTAGGATTGAAACGTCGATTGTCAATTTGTGAACTCGGCTTAGGAAGCCGGTGTGCACCGCCGTTTCGAGATTTCCCCACCAAATATAGAGTTAGTAGACATTATTCCATGTTAATTTACAACTAAAAAAGCGATATATATGTTATAATTGACTCTCGAATCAGAGTTTCTCCTGGGCAGCATCGCTTCCAAAAGTTGTCAAAAACGCCACAGAAATATAACTGCAAAGACATAAGCCCAAATTTAATTTCATCGCCTCTTTTCAAATTGAACGAGATCTGCTGCTCAAACTTCATAATGGCTCCTCTCATGCAGAATTACGTCCAATATGTAGTTCATTGAGTTGTTTTGAGTAAGGTTCATTGTTCAGACAGTACCGCAGTACGACATGGGTGTCTGTCTGATCGAGAAGAGTATGTCAACCATGGTAACTGCCATTTTGTGTTATTTGTATGATCCCACCGCTTTTGTTGATGCTAATAGGACTCTCTCTTCAGAAAGCTTTGAAAACAGGTGATAACATTTCGTCTTATTTTAAAAAGTTTGTAACGCCATGTATTCGGGGCAAACATGACGGGTTCAAACTACAAGCACAGCGGTTCAGATCAGTTTTTCGAAATCCATCGGACCTTGTTCATAGTAAATGTTTTCCGGGAAATCGACCGACCAAATCAAAGTTCAAGTTTGCTCAGGACCAAATTTCAATTGACATTAGGCTTTTAGTGTTTCTTTCGTCGGGTTCCTTCGGTTATGAAAGTCCTTTTCTTCCATTTAAGTTCAAATTGAACGTCTTAACAAGGTTTCATTCAGACTCTGTCGGAACAAAAATGAGGCCATTTCTCGAAAACTTGCCAACGCACAACTAAGAGCACCCCATTGGTTCACTGTAGTCAGACACCCGGTGGAGCGATTTCTCAGCGGATTTGTAGACAAATGTGTCAGGTTCGTTTTGAGTGGCTTAATTGGTATAGTCGTTTTCTTTCCTACTGAGAGTCATACGGTATGAATACCGAGCCTTCAGTTCGTTATATTTACTAAATTGTCATGAAACTTTAACTATTCTCGCATCCAACTCTCATCCCCTACTACGAAGAAGGTTCTAGAATTTGTTCGAGAAAGTTGAAGCGGTATTAGAAAAACATCATAGGATACTTCCAATGTATACTGTAGGTGTCTCAGACGGAATGATGTTGGCTATAGTATACCGAATGATGTTGGCTATAGATTAGCAGAAGCAGCCGCTCAACGTTTGGAGTGCGTTCGAGTTTTATGTTAGGCTGGATATGAATGTTCAAAAACACATGTTAACATATAATGTGGTTAGTTTGGTACTTGAGTATTTGGTATGTAAAAATATTCAAAAACGAATCAAACCTCGAAGCGAGTTTTCCAGAGAAGCGTCGCGCGTAAGTGACTTTGCCTGTTACAACTGTACCACCGATTTGACATGTTTTCTACGAGCACAATCTGAACGACTCATTAAGTATTCACTTCAACCTTTCAAGAAAGTCAGCTTGTATGATGTACATTTCGCTCCACAGTCATGGTAAGTTACATAGGTATCAATTCTGTGTTGTGATTTGATCGAAATTCTTGGAGCATTGGTCTAAACGCACCTGAAGCTCAAGTGGTTAGCGTACGGCTGTCGCCCCACAGACCTGAGTTCGCTCGCCGCTCGCCGCGGTCTCTGTCTGGCGGACCGCATAAGCTGGTAACAACAAAATCTCACCCATGCCTGTTACCACCGTCTACAGACATTCCTTCTACTGTTGATATCAATACTATGTAATTGTAAAATTTCTCACAATAAAGTGACAAACTAATGAAAAAATCCGTACACAAATTCATTTATAACCCGGACCCCATTTTTGAGAGAGTAATTCGAACAGCTACCTGCTTCCGCCATAACCGCCGTAGCAACAATGCATACATAACTTGCATGCGTGTTCACACTGATCTTTTAGTCCGAACGCGTCGAAAACTGAGTGAATAACTGTTTTTTCATGAACATGAAACATAATCGGATTTTATGCCAATTTTTTTGCCAATATGAAATGTTGGGTAAAAGAACTTATGAGTTCTAGATCAATAAACGAAATTTCATGTTTTCAGGTATTGTGACTTTCACGAGAAACTGATCGAATACCGTATCATCAAATATGGTTCATCTGGGTCGAACCGACTACAGATGGAGCAATCATTGTTCAGTTTGTTCAAAGAGAGAGGTGTCTCAAAAGATATGATTAACTATGTTGCTCAAAGCATGAAACGTGAGTGTCTCCACGGAAAAGAACCTTCTTGTGTGTTTCTTATGCAATGTGAACTAGATTTTCATCCAAAACGCATGTTAAAGAACGATCAAGACTTTCGTTGTACTCACAGCAGCAAATACAGTAGTATGGCCCAGTTGAGCCTAAAAATTAGAAAAATCAAACTACAAACACAGCGGATCACGGCACATTCACCGTACGCCTGGCTTGCTTCAAAGTTTACAATGTGCAACGCCTAAAACCACGTTGAATTGATTGTTCCATGAAAGACAATGAGAAATAAGTGAGTTGGTTATTTGGAATTCAAATTACTCATTGAGATTTGGAGATAAAACCAAACTTTCCTTCAGAAAAATCAGCCCACGCCACCCATGGTCTGTCCGATACTGACAAATACCGAGAGGAACTATTACACGATGAAGAAAACCTTAGAATCTTCATGGATATATACTATTACGATTTTGTTCTTTTTGGTTTCGAATTGCCCTCAGAGATTGAAATTTTGAGATAAGCGTTTATTCACTTTCCTTCCATCATCTATGTATGTATTCTGCCAAAAACCGTGTTCGAAACTCGTAAAAGGTAACAACCTTATAAACATCATCAAGACCTTTTTTCTCTGTCTCTAGTTTGCTCTCAGTGAGTTTTGGTTGGACATTCGTGCTCTATGGGAAAATCATACTAACCAACCAATAGTTTTCGTCCAAAAGTGTCACATAGGATAGGCGCGATAAAGAAAGTAGAGAATGGAAACTAACCTTGTTTGCTCTGAGAAAACTTCTACTTTACAGAAAACTAGTTTACAAACCTCAGTGAACTAGGGGCATTCCGGCCAAGTTTTCAAACGAACTGTCTTTGACCTCTTGAGCGACTAGTGAAATGATCATTGCTTTCGAGGAGGTATGACGTAATATAGACAAACAGCTGATATTGCGGGATCTCCCCCCAACACACGACCACCACCCGTTTCCTCCCATATTACCCCCACTGCAGCAAAAATCGATATTCAATATTTAAAGAACAATAATTTATAACAATGTCTCGGTTCTGGTATTCATTTTGTTACTAAACAACTTGTTTCCTCCCATATTACTCCCACTGCAGCAAAATCGATACTTTAATATTAATAAAACGGTCAAATATATAATGTTTTCGTTTTCGTTATTCGTTCTGTCAGAACATATTCGAAACAATTATGTTCACACTGTTTCTGTCATATTCATCAGAAGTTTCCGTTTTGTTGAAGTACCATTCCCATCTAAAGTGAGTGGTTACTGTTATATTCAATAATAGCAGATCCCTTCTAAGTAAAAGTCAGTTTTTTTTATCATTTCAAATAACTATCTATGTGAAAAAATCAGAATATATCGTGTTCTCCGCCACGCCATACAGGGAAGCACGTTAGAATGGTACATATTCATTTAAATCCTACTCTGCATTACCGGTTGTCGGTATGTGATTCTTTGCTTTTTTAACTTTTCAGTTATTAGTGGGTTATGTTGGTGTCTATTTATTCGTACTCAATACGTTGAACTATGTAATGAATGTTTCTATTATTATTATTACAAGTGGGTGAGTAAGTGACATAGTTATTTTAATGTAACCAATTATAACTAGTTCTTTTTCGGCGAATAATTAGGGATTTATAGCCACGGGAACTTATTGGTTTTTTCTAATCAGTTTGTCATAATCCATCATCAAGTTCTATTTCGACTGTTTGCTCCGCCCTTCCAGCCTTTCACGTATTAGATTTCACTTCAAATAGTTTATCGCTCCCGATGTTAATTTCTTTTACTAGAAGTGAATGGAAAATTTACAAGTGGCTAGAAAAACATCAGTATAATTCCACTAAATTAAAGAGACCTGTACGCTTTTCCTAATTCATTTCGGATGCACCTTTGAATATTACTAATCGTGAGGAACATGCTCAATAATTCGTGAAATTGCACATTTAAAGTGCAGTTTTCATTGCCTCCAACGTGACTCCATTAACTACTAGTATATGACTGATTTGGATCAGTGGTCAAGTAGTGATCGCTTATCAGTTGAACCCTCGCATCCAAAGTCACCTCATTGTCCCTTTACGGACTGATAATAATCTATCCAGACACTATTCGCGCATTGGGTGTCAACAGGGCATTGCTGCCAGCCCGCTCAAATGTTTAGTTGTAATTTTTCACCAAATTGTTAAATTAACCAACTTGCATGATGAAAGAAGATTCTACTTTTGTGGACCCTTCACATAAGTTTTTCGATAGATGTGTAGCATAGCAAACAGTAGAATCATGAGTCACTAGCAGTTCGCACAGGCGTTTACCCAGATTACATCTCTCTGAATTTTCAGTAAAACCACTACATTTTGCGCTGTAATTTTTGTCTAAGTTTCGGAGTGAACCGAATTGCTCAGCAACCAAGATTTTGACTCTCATCTTGCCAAGAAGACACTTCATACAACTGAAGTCCTATTCATTCTGCGTGCTATAAATCGTTCCTAATACAATGCACGTTGATCACTGTTCACTAACCCACCAAATAAAGTGTTTTCTATAAAATATTAACAGTTAATAGTTGTACATTCTTCTTTTAATGTTCTGTTGTATCCCACGGTCAGGCGAAAACGGGTTGCTCCCCGCGTGGTCAACATCTAACCTTTCTGTTCTTTGCGATTTACTTGCTTTTTGGAGAACACCCTACATCATGCGGTGATACACTACTTTTCTCACTTGAGTGCGAACATTGAACATTTCGGCGAATATTAAAATTTTCTACAAAGATTGATACATTTCACTAAAATTGATACATTTTACGAATTTTTCACGAACATGGACGAATTTGACATTGAGCGAACTTATTTTGAGCTTGTAAATATGAATGAGATTTCAACTGTGATAACTCGTACTCAATGAGATTCGTTGCGATATATGAGTGTGAACGATTCAATTTTTATAGTCGTCGCCCACGGAAAGGCGGAAGGGTACTGTATAACTCACTTTCAGCTGTGTACGCACATGTCTTTTATTCCAAAGCTTTTGGGCTACGTGCACTAATAGCGCAGTGGTTAGCGCCCTGCTATGAATAAATTGCTCCCAGGTTCGATTCCAGTGCGAAAAAGTAATTTTTAAATTTGTCACCCACTATATTGTTTCCTTGAAGTGTCAACCGCAATCGGAACTTAATTTGTATGTTAACATTCTTCACGTCCGAGACGATGATATTCGAATTTAGTTGTAATTTGTAATTGTTAGTTTTTCTTTGATAGTTTATTTTCTTCAACCTTTGAATGGAGAATCGCGGCCTTTAGAATAATTAGAAGATTGAAAAACATTGCACGTGAGAGACATATGAACCATAATTAACTTTACGTCACCTACGAATATAAAGCAAATATGACAAATATTTAGTTTACATAAAAGTTTTTGAAATCAACTGATCTTGACACTAACAAGTGAATCGCGCGCAGCGCGAAGCGGTGTGCGAGATTTGTCTTTGGTCCGGCTAATGCGCGCCTCCGTTTTTTAGTTTACCCTCAACAAGGCCCAAACGTGCAAATCACGACTTTTCATGATTTGTTGATTTTTCATGGCATATGTACAAGCTATGTTCAAAATTTGAACAAAATTGATTGAGTTTGAGCCGAGTTATGACGTTATGCGCTTCATGCAGACCGCCAACTTCCGTCGTGTGTCTGTGTGTGTTGGTGCGCACTCCTGGGAAATTTTTATGTGTGAACCGATTTGACTGAAAGTTTGGGACACGATAGATATCCCACTCAAACCTTGGGGGCGCAAACTTTTTTCCGAAAAAAATTATTTTTCATCAAGTTATAGGTCTTTTAAATGTCTCTGCGTCTCTTCATTTCGTACACTCTCTCGCCCTCTCTGTCGGGGTAAATCAAATTGCGTTATAACTCAGCTCAGTCCTAACCAATTCAAGTAAAATTTGAAGTATGATACCACGACATGAACTGACATCGATTTAGATGTAAGTCTTCTACTGATGACGTCATCGAGGATTCTGGAGCTCGCATGACGTCATTTTTGAAAAGTGCAAAGTTGACGTCACATATATTTTAAAATGCTGAAAATATCTTAAAAATGGTATATTAACGATAAAACTTCATCTAAATATGACTTATTCTGAAATTCAGAAGGCCAGATGATGTCAATTTTAAGGAAATTGACGTGAAATATGTTTTCGAATGCTGAAAGTTTCTTAAAAATGGCCAATTCACGATGAAACTTCATTCAAACATGACGTATTCTGGGATTTTGAAGGGCATATGAAGTAAGTTGTCAGATGTGCAATGTTGATGTCATATTTTCTTCGAATGATGGTAATACTTGACAAGTGGTCAATTGAGAAAACAATTTTACCACCGTACAGATCAAACCACCTTCCTACATACCTACGGCATGTATACAAAAATAGAAAAATTCATGAAAAAGTGGGGACCCAACGACTGTGAGATTTGTCTTCTGCTGTGCGCCCCTTAGACAACTACTCTCAAATGGAGCAGCTACTGCTACAAAAACTGAAAAATACTAATATAATCAAGTATAACTGTTCATTACAAACATACAAAAGTCGTAAAATATTTTTTCAAACCTGTTAACTAGAATCTACAAATCACAGATGTTAACTCAACGTACTCAATTATAGAGTTCCTGGTTTTGTGCACAATGGTTGGCATTTTTTGTCATTACTTCAATTCTAGGTGCTAAAACGTTTGTCATATTATTCAACAGTTGTTCTCTCTTTCGCAGCTGTGACTTGTAGATTCTAGTTAACAGGTTTGAAAAAATATTTTACGACTTTTGTATGTTTGTAATGAACAGTTATACTTGATTATATTAGTATTTTTCAGTTTTTGTAGCAGTAGCTGCTCCATTTGAGAGTAGTTGTCTAAGGGGCGCACAGCAGAAGACAAATCTCACAGTCGTTGGGTCCCCACTTTTTCATGAATTACAGTTGTTTTCAACGACAGTCATGCTCTAGATTTGACATATTGATTTTCACTCCCGTTCAATCGTTTTTGTTCTCTTTCTCGCTCTCCATCGCTTTCTCTCCTCCTCTTTCTACTTCTACATAATTCTACTTTCTTACCACTCTAATATTTTTGGAACTTGACCCTTCACTCATTCCAACTGAACTACTGCGATTCTGATGTATTGTGACAACTATTGATTGATTTATGAAGCCGAGTATATCTAATGTGTAATGTACAATGCCGAAACGTTGCCACTAGATAAAACAACTGTACTACATCGTGTTAGATTAACAAAGAAACCATAATCATACAAGATGCCAAGGTTTTTTCACAGCGGAATATGGAAATTGTGTCTCAAATGTTGCAATTATTTCGTGCGCCTTTTCCGCGCGCACTTTGTACGCTCTCTGATCATTATCTTCTGCTGATAATAATTCGTATAGATCAATGATTGTGCTGCAATAACGAAACTGGTTTCAACACCTAATACATGTGTGATCATTGCACGCATCTGTCACTACAAAGTCTCACCCCCCCCCCCCCCCCCCCAATTCGTTCACATTATATTTTAGAGTATTTCATAACATGGGGGTTATCACGACTTTTTAAGTCATTTACGATTTGAATGTGGAGGGGTGTACAGTTAAAGTATGATTTTTGAACCGTTTGGGAGGACAATTTTGTGAAAGCTACTCTGTGTATATGCTTTTGTAGATGTCGATGTTATTGTTACCACAATTAATAAGTAAAATTTGTCATGAAGTCGACTTTGTTTTCAGTAGAAAACCTACTAGAAAGTTCTAATGTGCTTTGTACCAGTATACATGAACTCTCTCATTTTTTCAATTTTTTCCAGATTCACAATAACGTAGAGAAACTGATGAAATGTCACTCACCCGTCGTTTTCTAGTAGTGGAGATGCGCCGCCAACAGAAGTGAGTTACACAACTTGGCGTCAACCATCCCAACACCAAATATACTGTTAGTCACTTGCACAGTCACGTGAAGCATGTTAATTACAACAGAGCTCAGAAACGTGTAATGACAAAGTGCACGATTTCTCATTAGAATACTAACTTCACGTGACTATTTAGTTTACACCTAGTATAATCAATGAAGTGCTGAACTTTTTTGATTTGAAGTCGGAACGTGATATCTTTATGTATGAGAATTTAACGCCATGAAGTTGTGAGATACAACCGATTTCAAGTTGTAGTTTGAACTATCGGACACAGAAATTTGAAACACTTCGCACAAAATCCTATCAAGGTTCGAATATTCCTAATCTGATAAGGTTACACATGAAAACATCGAAGGTGAATACATAACAGGTATTTATAACTCAAAAATTCAGTCGTTCGTTCTTCCGTGAATTTTTCGCCCAATTGGATAGATCTTCAACTGTAACACCCAACAATGTGCATTACCAGGTGAGCAAATCCTATATAAAATAATGAATACTAATAACAGATCCCATTATCGCTCATCAAACACCATTACTGCCACTTGAACACCATATAAATGTGCTACTTGTTTTACGTAAAATCTACGGGTTCGAAGTTTTCTATGCGGAATATACTTTTGTTGTCTGCGTACATGTAGTAACGGCAGAAAGTAACAACTTCCAATACACATCTCAATTTGATATATCTTCTGAATATTAAAGAGTGTTTGTTTAAGAAACAAACAAACAGACTTTTAGATTCACTGGTTTTTATGCTTGTATTACCCATGTGGAAAACGAAATCACAAAGTCTAAACTATTTAAAATATCTTAACATATGAAAACTCCCTTGAATGATTTACAATCTTACTTTAGAGGGCTATTGCGTTGCATGTAACCGACTATCATACAATAATTACGTGTCCACATCCAAAGAATGAGTCACTCGCTCTTCCGTCTTCAGAAAAGATAAGAGATAATGCAAATTAACTCTAAAATACCGGTTCATCAAGGTGCTTGAATGGAATGAATACTCTTAAATTTTGAAAACATTTTAGACGCAGAATGTAGTCAAATCAAAACAAGTTTCATTCATTACACAACGTGTAATAACGAAACGAGAGGTTTAATGACTAGATCAATGCCGGACTGATGAACATAATGAACGTACAGACGAGACAAATTTTGATTCACAAAAAAAAGTCCGAAGAGAAGCAGTGTTGTAATACGTATATGAAGTTACTCGAGCTCTAATACGTGATATTTCACATAGGTAAAAATGACCCTTCTGAATAACAGAAAATTACAAATCTACAAATCTTTAAAGGTTAGCACGACCGGACCCCTTGCATTAGATTAATTAGGGTCCGCAGACAACCTTTACGCACGGCCTTGTTTACCGGCCTCTTAGCCTGCGTCTGCGCTCTCTCTAATCGCATGCTCTCTCGTCTCGCACGTGAACCTTTGCGTTGTCACGTGAACGAGGTCAGCTCTCCCTGTTGATGAGGGGGTGCCCTGCTGGCATAACTGTATATATAATAACCCCACCTATCCCCGCCCCCTTTCCTTTAGTAGACCACCAACTGACCATGGTGGACACCGCCCTTTCTACGTTTTCACGTATCTTTACGTTTTCACGTATCTTTACGTTTCCAGGTTTTCACGTATATTAACGTTTCCACGTATCTTCAAGTTAAAAACAATGTATTACATTTACCAAGTATACTAGTATGAGTTTCTTTCAATTAGTTTTAAGTGAACCCATAATCTCCTATCGTCCAAAAAACCTAGTTAGCATAGTGGTTGGAGTATGCACCTGATGAACGTTTGTCTCTGGTTCAACTTCCATACGAGACCAATATGTATCATTAATCTAGGAATTGTCTAAGGATCAAATACTTGCTGATTAGTAACAGAACGAAAGTTTCCCCCTGAAACATTGAAAGTTCAATTGTTCGCTTCATCGTGTATCCTCATTTTTTTTATTTTAGATGAAATTGGATAGCGCGAAAACCGTGAATCCCAAGCTCTTGGAGAATGCGATCACCAACAAGAGGTTAGTATTGTCTTAGTATTGTCACTGTGTTGAATTCATAACATTGTCAAAACACGTTACGATGTGTAGCTCATTTTCCAATTTGTTTCAAGAACGGGAACTCAAAAACGTTGACTTCCTATCTGAGAAGCTCAAACATAAGAAGTTTGACAACATCTCAATCTCAACCGTGTTTGTTTTCATGAGGAAATGAGAGAAAAACATTGTGTTAAGATGTACAGTAGAGGGCTGAAAGCAACGTATAATTAATTGCTAACATTACTTCAGACGAAAGACCGAGATCCTTGCTCCAACTTTTATCGATTCGTCCTCGTTTAGAGATGTTTTGTACGACATCGACACCTTTATTTTTGACGCTGATGGTGAGCATAATTTTTATCTTGATTCTTAGTCGGAAATCCTATATTCCAGTTTAAACCCAAACTTTGGCAGGAACATACTTATTTAGTGCAGTTTACTTGCCACATCTCAGCTGTATCTAGTTGAAGTGGAGCTTTATGCATTTTTAGGTTCCATGTTTGTTGCTCAGTTATTGAACTGTCTCAATCTAGAAATAGCCTATTTAGGTTAGTCGTGATTGAAAACGATTGAAAATGTATGCTGTTGGTATATATTCTCGATCACACTCGTAATCAAATCAAATTACTAGTGTTTTCTCTAGGAGTTCTGTGGCTTGGAGATGCCGCGATTCCCGGCTCCTCGTCTCTCATCGAACTTTTGGTCAAGAAAGGAAAACAGATAATCGTTCTCACCAACAATGCCACCAAATCCAGAGCTGTTTATGCCAACAAGCTAAGAAAAATGGGCTTCAATGCAGAACTCAACAAGGTAAATATAGCAGAACCAAAAACCGAACTGACAGTTTGTTTTTCAGCTGATAACTGTCAAACTATATGTTTTCTTTATATACTAAATGAAGAGTTGACCACATCAAAGACTGCAAACTGTAGTTTGATCCTATCGTATCATGACCACAATCTCAATATAAGATGTGTTCAAGTAGTGTAACACCATACAAAATTGAATATAAACTAAAACTGTGAGTTTCCAGGACAATCTGGTGAACCCAGCCGCCGTTGTTGCTGACACCCTAAAACAGTTCAAAGTGAACGGTCGCAAAAAGGTCTATCTGATTGGCTCCAAAGGAGTTAGAGATGAGATGGACGAGTTAGGTTAGTAAACAAAAGCAATTCATTCTTACATTCTCAACGTTATAAATCGAGCAATATTCATGTCAGTGAATGTGGGACCGACCTGATGAAACTTATCAGGCTTCTTTCCATATTCCAAGCTGCTGCTCAAATTTTCGGTGGAATTTGTGACCTGCAACTTAAAATTTACGATGGTTACAAGTAATCGCTCGTTTTATTGAATTTCTTGTCACCTAGCCGGTTTATCGGTCATACAAAATTTTATGATATTTGTAAATTTCAGGCATCGAATATTTCGGTCATGGACCAGAACCCCAAGACAACTCGGACGGCAGTGCGTTCATGTACCAGATTGATTTGGATGAAAAGGTAGTTCAATAAAGTTAGAAATTATAAAAAAAGAATATAAAAAAAGTTTTCATAAGAACACACCTAGTTTCACGATAGTAATGCACATCTATTTTCATTTGCAATTGACCTAGTGAAAACACTTTTCCGTATATTAACAGAATGACATCAGAAAAGCAATTCATTTAGTTTGTTTGATTTTAAAATAGTTGCTTTGTTCAATACAGAGTTTCTCATTGAAAACTTCACCATTGTGAGCGTTCGTCGTATCTAGTACGGGTTTCAGCCGTGTGATGTCGGTGCTGTGGTGGTGGGATACGAGAAACACTTCAACTACCACAAACTCATGAAGGCGGCCAATTATCTGAAGAGACCGGACTGTCTGTTCCTGGCCACGAATGAGGATGAGACTTGTCCCGGCCCCGACCCAAATGTGGTTATCCCGGATGCAGGTTGGTCATTTTGCGTCAGCAATTACAGTAATATGACATTTACAAGTTTTTTTCCAGACAGGAATCGCAAACAAAGCTTTGGCTAGAAACGGAGAACTTTTCGTTCATTTATGAAACTGGAATTCAATCTCAACCCAAGAAAAATTCAACTTTTAGATTTGCCCTGAATTTGGAAATTTCGCTGTGTCCGATAGATCAGACTACAACAACAACTGCGGTTAGAGTATCGTACAACACGTGTTCCTCACACTGGACTGTTTATCAATACAATGAAAAAAGCGAACAATCAACTTTATATTGTAGTTCAATCATAAATATTGATTTTTCTTTCAGGTCCATTGGTGGCCGCTGTGCGCTGTGCTTCTGGCAGGGAGCCAATTACCGTGGGCAAACCGAATACTCCCGCATTCGAGTACATTTCGAGAAAATGGAGTATCAATCCTGCTAGAACTTTGATGATCGGAGATAGGTATGTTTTTTAACAGCAATACATCTGTTTGATTCGTCGACCAAATTACTGTATTTGTTTTGGCAAATAGCGTCTGTCTTACACTCAAATTTGGATCGGATAATTCATTCCCAAACTAGTTGTAATTTAATTATATCCCAGTTCAACGACACTATACGAACATAACGAACCTAACATGAACTATTGTTAATTACCCTAACTAAACCGTTTTATTATGGTAAAGCAAACGTGCTGTTAAACAACAAGATCGACCATTTCCGAAAAATAACTTGAACTTTGTTGACTAGGTATTTGTTGACTAATTTTCATTATCTCCAGAACCAACACTGACGTGAAGTTCGGTCGTGACCACGGTCTGAAGACGCTTCTCGTGCTATCTGGCTGTCACCAATTGTCTGATGTTCAACAGAATCAATTGAACAACCGAATCGATATGGTTCCCCATTACTACGCCACTGACCTCGCTTCTCTCGTACCATAAATTTCCTAGCAGGTGGTAAATAGTTCTCACATTTCCAAGTAAAATGTGACAGTTTCTCAACAAAACTTCCAGACTGTTTCTCAACATATAGAATCTGAACGATCAAATTCTGTAAGCGGTTCTCTACCAGAGTTACGTCACTTCTAGTTAGGAAAACCTTAGTTTTTCTTCTCTGAAAAACTCTCATCCTATTTTGGCAATTAAATTTGGATAATGTGAGAACTATAATCACGTTGAACGAAAGACGACTGTCGAAATGAAACTGACTCATTCACTAGATTGCTGACCAGTGTCACCGAAACATAAGCGGTTGAGCGAAACTAATCTGTCTTCCCATTACAGCCTTTTTTTTCTCCTAAAATTGTGCCCTGACTAACAGGTATCAAGTACCCCGGGTTTGGATGAAAACTAATCCTTATTGTGCATAATGTACATTTGTGTATTGTTTCAAATGTTTATTTAGGTGACATAGTCGAGTATGTTTGGCTTCTTAGTTTTCGTTGAAATTGTTTGGTAGAAACCGAATGCTGTTGACAAACACATCAGATATCAAAAATGTGTTATGTCCTAGTCTAGAAAATAAGAATGAATTTAATTGTGTTATATTAACATTGCAATGAAGGATCTCTGTGCGAAAGCCATTTTTTGTTCTGATTGAAACTTGAGGAAACTAAAAATGCTCTCAATTTTGATGGAAATGATGTGAGAACATTGTAAAAACTTGCACCTGCAGAAATCACCTATATTTATATATAAGTCAATTTATTGGTCGAGTATGAGCTATGGTATATGTCTGAAAACAAATATTCTGACACCTGTGGCCGTATTCACTAACCTAAAATTGCCGTGTAAGCGATTTGTGTTATTATAAACCCATTCTCGTTTTATACTTCTCTTTCGTTTTGCGCGTATATAAAAGTGTGGCCTAATCCGACTGAAACGACCATGGACTTTTTTGAATGAGTAATCATGTGACCTAAATTTTTCTATTGTAGATTTGCTCAAATAGCACCTCCGGCTATTTTCTCATTCGGCGTTAGTTCTGATTGATATTTTGTTCTCGAGCGCTTCTCATTTCGATAAGTTCGGTGAGCAGAGTACGTATGCTAGAAGATCCTGTCCCCTTCATCCCATCCTGCGTCTCTCGCTCTGCCTCACTATTTCTCTTCACTTACACCCCGGCGGGATGTAAGAGCAGAGAAATAGTGTATGTTTGAGGAGACGCAGGATGGGATGAAGGTACCGGGTGCTTCTAGCATACGTACTCAGAACTCAACAACTGTTTGATCTGCATGTGCTCAGAATAGGAAGCTTTGTGACAGAAACGATACAAAAGTAACTATGAAAGAGTTTCAAAACCACGCCTACCGTTGAACCCCAAATAGTTTGTCCGCGTTTCTCCGAGCTACCATAAATAGAACATGTGAGTGGGAGAATTGAATGTTTCTATGCATCGTACTTCAAGATCTCGAATTCCATTAGATTTATGACCTTCCTCTGTCTATTCTTATATGAATTCGGTGAAAACCCCAATGGGCAGCTGTCTTGGGCCAGACAAAGACATCACAATTATCCCTTCCACAATACAGCGAACATAGTAAAATCAACTTATACAACGAACACTTACATGTCATTTACATTTGATTTTCAACTTACTCATTCGTTTTATTAACACTCACGAGCGGTTTTGAAGAACACATACTTAATTGGACTTACAGCACATCAAAACGTTCCAGATTCAAAGTAGTTGGGTTTATATTCGAAAAAAAACATGGATGTTATTGTTCCCAATATAATTGTTGCTGTTTCGACTACAACCATTTTCTCCTATTCAATCTACCTTTTTTGCTATCACACGCCACAACACATGAGACCCTACAAGTGGTATCTTATTAACACGCAGGTAACGAGTAACAATGATGTGTGAGGTAGAACATCTCGACACCTTAATCCAATACTGTGTCTCTCGAGATACCTCACCATTTTGCGTGACTTGTATCCAAGCGATGTGTAAGAGAAAAATAAATTGAATTTGAGGAGACACCGATTGGAATTGAATGGTCCGCATGATCCTGAATACGCTATTGATATTCATGTTGCTTGTTGGACCATCAACCACAAATTCGTGTTTTGTGTTTTCGAAACCTGGGGTACCTCGTCATGGCGAAACGTGTTACTATGATTTCTTGCTAATATTTTAACGTATTCATTTTATCTATATTTGAGCTTTTACTTTGAATGATATAAAAACTTTCTCAAGTATACTACTTTCACGTTAAATGATTATTTACGAGATTATGACCACGAAACAATCTGAAATGCCACATAGAGAGATCAAGTAACCACCAAAAATGTCCAGATATCCAGCTATCTCGATTCGATCCACTGGTGTGTCGATATTGGACTTGTCGCCGAGTCTCGACCCGTTTTTTGGCTGTATTCAACGGGAGTTTGGTGGAAAGTATTTGAAATGCCGATTAGCTCACAGTTCGTAAGTTACCAAACATTTTGATCCGTTTATATTATCACGAACGTTTCGAGAATTACAATCATTTAGTTTTTATAATTTGGAAAGTGAATGCCCATGAGTTACTCTCATGAGGTTCCTCGCGGGTTGCTACTCGCTACGTGAGTTAGCTTTAAATCAATTGTGCATTTAAATCAATGAACTTGGAGATAACTCTCAGTTCGCGTTTGGTAACTAAATGTCACAAACCTCTGTCGGTGAACAACTTTTCAAAGTAATGTAAGCCATTTCCGTCGACAACCATCCATATTTCTCGATTTTAAGGGATCTTCAAACTTTCTTCATGGGGAAACCGTTGCTTTTTCTTACTGGCATTCTCATATCGTTATTGGCTTCTGAGAGATATCAGTGGGAAAACTTCCAACAAGTATTGGCTAGTATTGGGCGGCTCTGTCTTCCAACTACTAGCGGCAGTTTTGACGGTTCCACTGGGAATGTTCTCTTTTCTAGAGAAGAACTCGACCAAGACACTTCTGTGACGGGTAAGTGAGAAAAAAGGTTCTGATCATATATATCTTGCCTACAAAAGGTAAATCGTGAGCGCTGTGCTGTTACTTCATAATTTCAACTCAGACACTTTCGGAAAAAAATTATAATAAAAAATTCTCAAAGTATCTGATCTCATCTTAACTCCCTTCCATTTTTTCAAACTGTTCGAAAAAGTTGGGTCTGGTTCGACTATTTCCATCATGAACATTTCCAGTACCCATCAATCTATATTGAACCTAGTGCGGCAGCCATGGGACCTTTCTCAGTATACTGGGCCCTGTATGTGGCATTTTTTAGTATTTTGTTCCCAATTTATCTATTCGTCATAATTGGGCATATTATTCTACTATTTCGGAGTCGCAATCTTAGTTCAGCTGCTCAGAAAATGCACAGGAACGACATTCGAAGTTTGCTGGTGCAGGTGGGAGCAAAATGATGATTGAAGACCAAGTATGATGTTTGCATTCTATTTTTGAGCAAAACTGGATGGAGAGGTGTATTTATGAAGAATATTCAGACAGTAGCTTTTCCAACAGAGGCAATCTTTTTTCAGACATTGGAATAATATATGGAAAAAATAGACATAAATTTTGTTCAGACATCACATCTGCATTACTTATGCAAAACGTGGGAGACTGATAAAATTCTAGGAAAGCGTGATTAATGAAATTCGTGGTTTTTGATCTTGATTAACCTTACCTGTGTCCAGCTGGTTTGCCTGATGTCCTGTACTTTTTTTCCGGCAGTCTTAGCGGTTTTGGTAAGAGTTCAAGTGCATCACGATATACTCACAGTACCAAATGGTAAGCGAAATCTGGTGTTTTTATTCCGAAAAAAAATAAATCGTGTTCGGTCAAACCACATAAACAGATCCCATTTGTTTTGTTTCATATCGGAATTACACTTCTGACTCGAGACTCCAAGCATTATGGAAAAAATAATATTGTTGTCTGTTAATAGCGTGTTGTGTGAAGAGATTGTTGTAAATTAAATGGTAATGAAACGCTCTTGGAGAACTGAACAGATGACTTTTTAAACATTTCCCAATTACAGCACTTTTATCGGTCGGTATGCTTTTCTTTGCGACAAAGTGTATGAATAGTAGCATGTTGATGATTCTCACAATCACCCCGTTTCGATGAGTATTACTAATAAACCACAATTTTGCCTTAGTTTATGTTTTCGTATCCTGTACAATAGAGGAACCTTTGGTAGTATAGGGTGATAACATATAGAAAATACGAATTTAGTTAAACCGTAGTCACTTTAAAACCAGATGTTTTGTCCAAAAAACAAGAGAAGAGTGAGAACATTGCCAAGGTTGTGTTCAGCATTCGAAATGTTACAACTTGCTTCAGGAAACATCTACTTCAAATGTTGAAGCTTCTCATTTGAGATGGATTAGATGGGAAACTAATTCTATTTCGATCGAATCACGAGAACAACTTGTTTATTTCCCCGTTTTCCATGCTTTTGTGCTCTAACCTGCCCAAAAAACGAAAAAAGTCAAGAAGCTCGGGTGTATTCATTTTACTCAAGAAACACCAAAAACTGGTGATGTAATCTACATCCCAGAGAATTTCCCGACAGTAATTCTTAATGTTCTTTCATGTCACTCTGTATTTGGATTTAACAACCTGCATGTTTACCTTGAGATTTTCCTTCTATTTTTCCATTTCCGACAACATAACAAATGAACATATTGATTGATCTTTATTCTTTGATCTACTTCTTGACCGAACGGAGAGCGCGACCCTCGTGGTCAGACGCGATGATATGGGCTCCAATCTGGTCATTGATGACCACTCGCTGGGGATGAGGTCCCTTCACCAGAATAGACTTGGTCGGCTGAAATTAAGTTGATAAATAAGAACAGAAAAAAAAAACAAATGAAATCTAAATAAAATAGAGTAGAAAAAGAAATAGAGTTAGTTGTTCTGAACTACAAACTACAAAACCACCACAGCATCGGTTACAACTACAAGCTACAGAACGAATCACGTGCTGGCGAAAATTACACCAAGCATGTTGTTTGTAAAGTTGTTTATTGTAAATAAGTAAAGTTTCTTTCTTTTGGTTTTTTGATCTGCAGTAACAAATACACATGCTCTCCATGATGGACAATGTAAAAAAAAAGAAATGTAAAACACAAATTTTAACGGAGGTCAAAAGATAACCTTCTTGGCCTCCTTGAGCTTGGCCTTCTCCCTCTGCGCAATGGCTTTGACGTCTGAATTCATCTGAACGGAAGGCGGCTGGGCGGCCTGCACCGCCAGCGCCTGGGTGGTCCAATGCTTGGCTTCGGCCGTCTCGGGACGCTCGATAACGGCGCTCATCTCTCCCTTTGTCTGAAATCAATCAATACATTCAATCAATACCAGTGATCGAAGGTATGGTTGTTTTGGTTGAGCTCAATCACATCGCTCATTTCTCTTCGTCTGAAATCGATAATTGTATTGATTTTCCGATCAAAAAATCAGGACTGTCAAACAACGGTCGCACTGTAACTATTTAATTGAGAGTTCCTGAACGTTGGAATCCTTGAAAGTATGATCATAGATGTTCAAAGAAAACTGGCTTGAACCTAACATGCGACTTTTTTTCGTGGGTTTGTACAGAGTAACTGATCCATGCTCAACCTTCATACCTGAAGTTGTTTGATGAGCAGATCCCGAGCGACATCCTTGTCGGTCACAGGAGTCCCATCGATATCGATCAAGTGATCTCCAACCTGAAATTAGGTTCAAAAGTACAATTATTCTAGCCATCAAATAAAATTTTACAAGTAAAATTCTATTATTAAACTAATGTTTTGATTAGTTTCCATCAATTTTATTCTCTATCGTTCAAGTTGATGCACGTGTTATCAAGTTTTCACGCATCTTCGTTTACGAGTTAACAAAACAGTGGAGTCGACTGAACAAGAAAGATGCAAGTGCAACACGTGTACGTGAACTAGTGCGCCAACAGGATGAGAAAAGAGAAGAAAAGGTTTTCAATTTTCAAAAAAGGAAGATTTTCATCCACCTTACCTAGATTGTCAATACGGTTGGAAAAGTGAGCATCTACCAAAGAAAGTGACTTAGAAATGGTTGTCTGTAATTGAATATCATTCGCGGTAGACTTATAATAGTTCTTCGTTTCCTATCAACTAACTCGTCTTGAAGATCACATACCAAACTACAAAACAGTACCTGTAGCTGGGAGGAAGCCAGGGAACCGGGGTCACATCTCGATACCAGCACTCTATTCTGGTAGTGCTTGATTCCCAGACCCAACTTGGGACCACCCTTCTGCCAGACCAGTTTTCCCATGAAGTAGCCGAATCCATCGCGTTTCGTGATGAACTTCTGCCTCTCCATAGGAATATGAACACGAGCCTCCAGCTCAGCCGCCTTCTGACTATCACTGAAAACATAGGTATTGATCATTTGTTGGCATATACCTAATTAACCTTTCAAGCTATCATGCACACTATTCGTCAAGCTTTACTATTCGTTTGCTATGAACTAGGTATCAACTAGGTAAGGAAATGTTGGCCTTATAGAATGAAAAACCAACTGGAAAAAAATAAAGTAATATTGACGTTTCCCTAGAAAATGTACATTTTCGTACAAAAAGTGAAGTTAGAAAAGTTCGACGGGATCATACATACCGACAAATGGTCAGATTGGCACAGGGAGGAGCGAAGCGAAGCTGCTTGAAGAATTGATTCACGTCAGCACATTTGTTCCCATTCACTTGTAGAATCTGGTCTCCGATCTTAAATAAAATGATTTGATTGAAATTGGAAGCCGAATGAAGTCCATGGAAATCATAGTAAATACATACTTTTTGTTTTTTCACACTCCAGTCATTTACATTGATAATCTTTTTTATTTTTCACTCCCTCACTATATTACACATGGAAACTGAAAAAAACTTTAACATCTGAAAAGATCGTTCTTTGAAAAACAGTAGAACAGAGGTAACGTAACGGCATATGGACTAAAGCGGAAATGCCAACCAAAATTCACCTTGAGTTTTCCCTCGGCAATGGTTCCGGGTTGAATCTTGGTGATGATGAGCTTGTCGTTGGGCACGGCGCCAAGTGGCTCTCCCTCCTCCATCTGGATCTCAACGTTCATCTCTTTCGGTTGCTGAAGGAAAGAAAATAACTAGAAAGATAAAAAGACAAACAGATGCAGAAAATAAGAAGAAGAAGAAGAAGAAGAGGAACGGAACAAATTTATTATAGCATTCATAAGATTTAGATTTAGAGAGTGAGATTGAGGGAGACGAGTTACACTGCGAGAGAGAGAGAGAAGAGAGAGGGAGAGAGAGAGAGAGAGAGAAATAGACGAGAGAGAGAGATAGAGCCGAGCAACAGGAATACCGAAATAGGTGGAGAGAGAAGCATACCTCTGTAGACATTTTCTTGCGTTTCCGTCTTCCGACACGAGTAGAATGAGCGCTCCGCCACAGTTTCTCCCTTTTATACATCACGTGAGGCGCTTCTCACGTTCACGGAAACGTGAAAATTCATGGTCTCGAGCGAGTGTCCTCTCTGTTTTTACACGTGAGCTGCCGTGCACGTGAACGAAAACGTAAAAGTTCATGTCTATGACAAGTGTCCTTTCTGTTTTACCGGTCTATGAACAGGATCAGGCATGCGTTTTTCAGGTCTAAAAAAGTTCAGACATTGCATTTACAGTTTTCCGGAACAGTTTCGGTCGATGTTTGGGTTTGGATCACAAAAACCGGGAAAACCAACTGACCTTCTCTTTGGAATTTTTTATTCACTATTTACCGCGTTTTTGTTCTATTTGATATCTATTGGGTTTTTTTGGTGTTATAATACTCGTTATTCTCTACTTCGAGTCACATATTTTAGTTAACAGTTTTATTCTAGTCTGAAAAAACTTGTGGAACCTTGACAAAATTACAAGTTTCCCCAGTATTGTTATAATAACCAATGAGAACTCAGGTTCCTAGGGTTTGTTTGTTGTCTTATTGTGTTCTGTGGACAAAACAACTATTACTGTAAACAGATTAACTTAGATTTACCGAAAAGGTTGCCATGTTTTTTGTAAAGCTACACTACTACAACTAGAACGTAATTACTTACAAATTGAACAAAAAACTACAGAGCGAAATCATTTTTGTGAGCGAAAAGATATATCGATGACTTGTGCATGCGAAGGTTACAAGTTACAATCATAATAAAACTAATACGCATGCAAACAAACTTGTGATCTTTACATAATGTTGTAAACAATGCGCTCGGTCTCCGATCTCGACTAGTTTTTTGAGATATACTTTATCTCAGAAGCCAGTCGAAGAAAAATATGTTGTTGCTGTATTCAGTTTCTGTTGTTGATATGTTTTACTTGTAGGCTTTACAAACCCAGCCAAACGTGTCAATTACACTTGAACTGTCTCGGTATCGAACTACACTTATATCAGTATGAAACCATGTACTTGTGAATACTTGATGTTTCAAGCCTTTTTAACATACCGAAAGAAGAACATAAATACTGCAAAACATCGCAGTAGAAGAACATACATACTGCGAGGAGAATTTCAATTAGTCGAAACAGTAAAAACCAAGCAGCCTAGCAACCAAACTTTTGGTATACCAACTAACCTCTCATATGCAAGTGGTACTGCTTTCTACAATGGTTGAAGTTCTTCTTGTGCTGAGTTGGCTTCTAAACTCAGCAGTTGCCGTCACCCAAGATGACGTGGGTTTTCCAAACTGAGAGGGAATATTGAACTTTCGAAGCTTATCAATAATTGTACTGCCAACCAGTGTACGTATGCCAGAACATCTCGGCACCTGCATCCGATCCTGCGTTTCTCGCTCTGCCTCACTGTTTGTCGTCTCTTACACCCTGGCCAGACATAAGAGCAGAGAAATAGCGTATATTCAAGACGCAGAACGGGACGAAGGTGCCGAAATCATCTAGCATACGTACTCAGTACCTCACGAGTTATTCTCTGCTCTATCGCCGCTTAATGACAACTTCGAGATGTGAAATAGTACGTGACGAGTGGTAGCTTACAGAATGTTAGTGCTCCCTAAATTGAGCACTCGGAGCGTGTATAATGATCATAGAAAACATTTAACGATTTATCTTACTGATCAATCTAATTGAAACAACAAAGAAATAGAACGGAAAAAAAATACATTGTTCTGAAATTTTCCGCAACTTTCTGAGATGGCCGGTTTGGAATTTGGAAGTCGAACCCGAATATAAGATTTTAGAGAGGCATAGATTAGATGAGGCCGTTGCCTTCTAGTCAGTGTCTTACTTGTGTCTTCGCTGTGTACAGGGAAACTGTGAAATATAGTTTTCAAGTAACAACTTGGCCAATTGGTATTTCAAATGTGTACAGAAGTGCTCGTAAAGTTATTCAATAACTCTTGAATGCCGTTGAACGATACTGAATTTTACATTCTGCAAAGTATCAACAGTGTCTTTCGATACTTTTGATGCTATTGCATGGAACTTCTTATTTAGGATTACACTGTCCTCAATGGCAACCTTTCCATGAGTGAGGAAAAAAGCCTGAGCGTTTCTGTCAACTATTCCGGCACAAAGTAAGTTAAACCATTTTTGCAAAAATCGAATGGAAAAATAATCGCAGTCTGAATGTGCAGATTTTAGACGTAATAATAAACGACAACAGGAGTTTATCAAAAGTTTCTATAGCACTAAAATCAGTTTGACAAGAGTGCTGAAATAACGTTCCCTAGGGCATATTTGGAGTATTTCTTAATTCGAGAACAAGGTTTTAGACGAAGCACAATGACATGCTTGCAACAATTAGTTGATTTCAGCAGTTTCTACATCAATCTTGAGAAATCTGATGGAACGGAGGTTATTCATTTCAGAGCTTATATATATAGAGTGAGTTTATTTCACGGAACATGACTCATTTTGAGATTAATTTGAAGTTGGTCAATCAGTGAAGAGCTGAAATCAAACCTAGGCTAGCACAATAATACGCATAGAAAATATAACACCTGTATATGAGAAAACATGGATGAAGTAGTAGAAAGGGCACCAGAAATATAATGTGCTCTACAACTGACAACAGCATACAACATATCCCATCTATTTGAAGAATGAAACATCCTGAAAATCACTTGAGCGTCACAACAGGGGACCTCAACTGAGAAATATGAGAACCACAACCGTGATTTGTAACACAACTAAAAAGGAAAACTTTTGAAAATGTAGATACCACGTTGAGAGCGACGCAGAAGTAGAGCGGAGAATGGTGTGTTCAGACGGCTGTCTCTCATCGACAATCGAATGATGCGTCGTGGTCGACGAATATTATATTTCCGGATGTCCTCATTCCGAAACTGGTAGACACGGAAATCAGTTTCCGTTACAAGGCTGGCGTGTGGATGGTGAGCAACGTGTTCTCTGAGTTGTAGTTTGAGCTGGGCTCAGATTGGTTCAACAAACATAGAGGGATCAAACTACAACCATGACAGCTGTGGTCAACATGTATCTTGTGGGCCCGATATTTCCTGAAAAGTCTGAGACGCATTCTTCAAAATATCTCCATTGAACAAAATTAAATACAATCAGAACTGCGCTCGAATGTGTGTTCTGATGTATCACTATTGTTTAGTTATCATCAAATGAAACCAATTACCGTTAGATTGAGTTAACGTCCAACCCTTATTACTGTTCGCCGCAACTGTTTCAAAACACACTCCCGGATACTAAAATCGTCTTGAAACAGAGTAAAACAATGTTGAGTACGTCTTTTACTGGGTAGATGTGTACCATATTTGAAATACAATGTGGTCATCAACGTTCTAATCCACAGTTGTAGTTACACTTCTTTAGATAACGTTTTTGGGAACCACATACAACTACACTTCTTTATGGGATTTGGATGACGTGGCGATTCTGAGAATCTGCCAGACCGCCCCTGATACCCTCACAACAACGGCCCGGGTTTTCATCTGCGGATAGACTGTTTGATTCTGTTCATTGCGAGAAATTGAAACTTTGTGTTTAATTGAACCATAAAACGATATTAAGGTGAAGTGAATGTGGTGAATTTCGAAAAACTCCAGCTTTTTGTTAACTAGGCAGGTGGTTCTATTTGTATTCTCAGTTTTCTTGATTCTCTGTACATGTACATGTATATTTTTATCCAATAATCAATGATTTATGGGTTCCCCGGTGTGCAAACTTTTTTCTTTCGTGAGTAGTTAATAAATGTGATTTCGTGGGCAGAATTAGGGATAAGAATAGTTATGAAGTTGGATGAAGATCCTTTGAGTTGCCATCAAAACGGAACACTGGTTCACTATTCTTGCTATCTAAACTTTGCAAATTTGTGTAGTAATTGTTACCTATATATAGAAAAAGGTGAATGAATATCTTTTCTCAAATACAATTCATTGAAATGATTAACCATAATGTTTTGTGGTTGGATTTTCAAATCCAAACACAATGTCATAGTTGTTCCGGTTATTGAGTTTATCAACAGACGTATAGGTCTATGATGAGGAAAAACATGACACGTAAACACAGAACTATGTCCGAAAATGTATTCTCAATTCGGCGAACAAACAATTCCCTTACCACAATGGCTAATTATTTTGTAACAAACACTGCTGCTAACATACTATTCGTCTCCAACAACAACCTGAGGCAGTATTCAGTAACCTCCCGAGGGATACCTCCTGACCTGCGTAATTTTGTCATACACCCTACTTAACTTCTGTGTGATCTAAAAGTTGCCTGTCGTTCCGAAGGGATACGCATGCCATAATGTTCGGTGATAATCATAGTTCTGTTAGTCAATTGCACAGTCACGTGAAATAGGCTAACTACAGAACGCAGAGAGGTGAAATGACAAAGTGCACAATACCTCATTAAAGTACCCACTTCACGTGATTCAATTTTTTCTAGCATATAGGATTTGTCAAACCGTTGATTTGTGAGGGGCGGGGTTTGGCGAGGGGCCAGCCAGTCTGCGTTTCATTGATCTACACACTCTCTCAATTGCTGGCATATAATCAACGACCGCTCTCCCCGCATCGCTCAATCAATCGAGCCCTCAATCAATTGAACCTTTCATGGGGAAAATGGTGACTATATCTTAGTTACAGTAAAGCAAAGCTGGAATTTGTGCATGCGCATGATCAATCAGTTTTATACACTGCCTACGTCGTCGTGATTTGTATGAATTAACTCTCAGTATTAGTGTCCTGCACCTACGTGTCCTGCACCACTGAAAGTTTTGTTGTGGTATCGTGCGCAGCGCGGAGCGCTGCGCAGATCAGTTTTTGTTCTCAACTATGCAGACGTTTTGAAAAGTTTTTTCGCCGTTTCTTCGTTATTTGTGAACCATTTCCCGAGAAACTTGCCGAGAGCAATTAAAAGTCATACATCTACATTATTGGTGAGTTTGTGTTAAAAATGACCCAGTTGACGTGAGTCGGAAGGGTAAACGTCTCGCAAAAATGACTTTCGTAACGGGGCGGCGGCGGCGGCTTCAAAAAAATGTCCGCCCTCTTTTCGGGGTACAGTTTCGCTCTCAATGGAAATTTCTGAACACGGTTTACACTGTTGTGAAGCGAAGAAAAAGTTGGGGTTTACGTAATTTTCAGTCATAATTGCAAGTTGAAAATGAAAAAAGGAGAATCACGTGAAATTGATTCCGAAACTTCTCAGCTCAGAACTCGGTTGCGCGTATAGCCTAGTTTTCATTTGCATTCACATGTCTTAATGGCACAGTGGATACAATTGATGTTCTAGTGAAGACGGATTGAGGTTCGACTCCCGCCTCGAACGGTGCCTTTGCAATAATCTGCCAGGAAAATTTCGAGGTTTCCTGATGCACAATGTTGTGTCAAACTTGATCAAAAATGACGTGCATTATTTTCACTTGGTTATATATTATTTTGATAAGAGTTTCAAATAGTATAAAAAACGAGTGTCAAGAAAGTGAAGATTAGTTTAAGAGATCACATAAACAAAAAATATAAAACAGTTCCAATGAACGGATATTAAGAGAGAAAGGCTAATCTCGCTTGATTTAAAATAACACAAAGTATCACAAATATTACTCAGTACCGATGATGACACGATGATCTGAATACATTACACGAAAATGCAACTAGATTTTTGCCATATTTCAAACAAGCGAGCTTGGCATTTCGCTCTTAATATCCGTTTATTGGACCTGTTTCATATTTTTCATTTATGTGATCTCTAAAACTAATCTTCACTTTCTTGACACTCGTTTTTTATACTAATTACCGTAAGTTTGCATTAACGTCTAAGCCTTCTTACTGAACGCAACTTTGAAACTGTTTTAAAACATAGTTGGGATAGTCAAATCGTCTTGAAATAGAGTGAAACAATAGTATCTTTTACTGGGTACATTATTCGAACTGTACCATGTCTTGAAATACACGTAATTATCGAATTGGGTTCTGATACACAGTTGTAGTTATACTTTCTCAGATAACGTTTTTGCGAAACACGTACAACTACACTTCTCTCTGGCAATTGGATGACGTGGCAATTCCGAACATATGCCAGGATCAACTCAATACGATCATCTTGCCTCGGGTCTTTATTTGCGAATAGATTGTTTGATTCTGTTCATTGCGAAAAGTTTACACTTTGAGTTTTACTGAAACCATAAAATGAGATTAAGGTTAACGTAAATAAATGTGAATGGGGTGGATTTCGATAATCTACAGCTTCTTGTTCACTAGGCACGTGGTTCTATTTGTATTTTCTGTTTTTTCGACCTTCTGTGACCGTACATTTTTATTCGATATTCAATGCTTTGTGGGTAATCTGGTGTGCAAACTTTTATCCTCCGCAGAGTAGTTAAAAATGTGATCTAGCTGGCAGGTTCGATTCCGGCGAGAGACAACAATTTATATATTTGTATTTGGCACGCCCGCATATGTATGGAAAGAGATAAATAAATATCTGTTCATGAAAATGATCAACCAAACTGTTTTTGTGATTGCGTAGAGCTTTTTGAAACGCATACACAATGTTACAGTTTTTCAGGTGACTGAGTTTACCAGCAGACGTGAGACACTTAAACACAGAAATTCGTCCGATAACTTTTTTACTTCGGCGAACAAACTATTCCCATACCACAGTGTGCAAATAAGTGGAATAATTGGAATATTGATTGCTTCCACTGTTTTGACGACAGTTCCACTCACATTGCCGGGCCTTCTCGTACAACGACGCAGAAATCCCGAGGCGTTGCCTATTCTTGCAACGCCCGCAGATATCCCAAGTAGGCCGCGGGCTTCAAAAAATCCTTTTGACAATTTGCGGTAAAATATCAAAACAAGCTGCAATACTCTAGTTTTGACTTTTCTAGGGTCAAAAAACCTGAAATTCACGAATCCGATGGTCTAAAAACCTCAAATATCTATAATGTGCAGGGTAAGAGCTTTTGAAAAATGAAAAAAAGTAATTCATTCTCTTTTGAGATGAAAGTTCATACCTTACGTACATAAAGTTTAAAAAACCACATTATTACAGAGCAAAAAAGAAGCTAACAGAATTAGGGTTACTGTAATGCAGCAATCCTTAATCTATCACTACTTTGTAGTTTTCATGATACTTAGAAATCTTTTTTCACAGATTTCATATTGGTAATTTTGGCCATGTTTTGAATATGGTTTCGTAATTTTATGGACATTTTGAAAATTTGGTACGTAGGTGAACTCGGCGGTGTATGTACGTGCGCGTGGTCGCGCCACATTTTTGAGAACACGAAGCACAACAGCAAGTTGACACCTATATGAATCATTTTGGTTCTTTAATGTGAACAATATCGACTATTCAACTCGAGACTCCAAATTACACAGAAACGGTCCCTTTAAGAGCCACCGTTAGGGTTGTTAGAATTGGAATTGGAATTGGAATTGGAATTGATAGAATTGAGATAATCACCCAAAAGAATTGCAATTCCAATTCTTTTTGTCTGTCGAAAAAGAATTGGAATTGCAATTCCAATTCTTTTGTATGTCGAAAATGGTTGGAATTGCAATTCCAATTCTTTTGTATGTCGACAAATTTCTGGAATTGCAATTCCAATTCTTTCGTATATCAGAACAACTGGAATTGGAATTGGAATTGACTTGATTTTCACGAACAAGGAAAAACAGCATGGAATTACAATTCCATGCTGTTTTTCCTTGTTCATTATCAAATTACCATTGTTCCTTATGTATTTCGTTCAATGGAACCAAAGTGAACATTGTTTATCTTCGTTCTTTGAAGAAAAAAACTGACATGAAGTTGGAAACACAGTCAATTCCAATCAATTCCAATGGAATTGGAATTGAGAATCTGAGATTTCGAGGAATTGATCGGAATTGGAATTGGAATTGAGCCGTTTTTGAAAATCTAAAAGAATTGGAATTGGAATTGAGTGGTTTTGCGAATTGCAAAAGACTTGGAATTGGAATTGAGTGGTTTTCGAGAATTGAAAAAGAATTGGGATTGGAATTGAGTGGTTTTTGAAAAACGAAAAAGAATTGGAATTGGAATTGACTTGATTTTTGGAATTGATTAACAACCCTAGCCACCGTGCCTTTAACCGGTCTATGAACAGGATCAGGCATGCGTTTTGCAGGTCTATACATTGGTTTAGACATTGCATTTGGAGTTTTTTCCGAAATTTCGGTCGATGTTGGTGTTTGGATCACAAAAACCGGAAAAAAATCAATTGAGTTTTTTTTAAATGTTTCTATAACTGTTTACCGCTTTTTTGTTTCGTTTGGTATTCATTGGGTATGGCGTTAAAATAATTGGTCTTCTACCCTTTGATTCACATTGTCCAACAAATACACTTATTATTATTCTAAATAAACTTGTGGAACCTAGACAAAATTATAAGTTTCTTCAGTATTGTTATAATGACCAATGAAAGTTCCTAGGGTTGGTTTGTTGTCTTTATGTGTTTTGTCGACAAATAAAAGTTCTATTACTATTAATATTAGTATAAAAAACGAGTGTCAAGCAAGTAAAGATTAGTTTCAGAGATGACACAAACAAAAAATATATAACAGGTCCAATAAACGGATATTAAGAGAGAAAGGCCAAGCTCGCTCGTTGGAAATGGCAAAAATCCACCTGGATTTTCGTGTACTGTATTCACATTAGTATAAAAAACGAGTGTGAAGAAAGTAAAGATTAGTTTTGGATAAACATGTACAAGAAATATAAAAGAAGTCCAATAAAAATATTTTGAGGAAAAGTTTAATCTCGCTCGGTTTAAAAATTCAAAAAAAGGATACCGAGTTTTTTGCTACCGGAAGAAAACTTCTGACTGCGACTCACAATAATCTAGCTTATACTCCGTTGTTTTCAAGAGAAGCGAGATTAGCATTTTCCTCAAAATATTTTTATTGGACTTCTTTTATATTTCTTGTACATGTTTATCCAAAACTAATCTTTACTTTCTTCACACTCGTTTTTTATACTAATTGAACTCTTTTTCTATGGTTACGAAGTAACGGTCATTTTTGAGAAAAATGATATTTTTGAACAAAAATCTAAACGAGGAATTTTATGTTTTTCTATTGGAGTTTTAAACCGCGCCGTACGCCGTTTTGTGCTCCAGGCAGGAATCGAACCTCCGTTCGCCGTGCGTAAATAGAGCTTTTGTCCAATCCGCCATTCAGACATGTGAATAGGAATGAAAACCAAGATGTACCCGCCTGTCATGAGATCTCCATTGGAAAAATGATTCCTTCTACACGTTAAACTCTTCTTTCATTTTTATTTTCACAAAACTGGTCTATCCATAATTTTTGCGAGACCATTTTCGATCGTCTCACACGTAATATTCAAATTTACGACACACCTGAAAAATACGTATACCTCAACTTTTTTATGGCTTTTTAACAGTGTAAGAAATTTTGGAATAAGTTGATTTTGAGCAAAACTATGCCCAGATTTGAGGAGGCGGACACTTTTGTCGCCGCCGCCGCCGCCGCCGCCGCCGCCGCCGCCGCCCCGCACGGAAGCCATTTCTGCGAGACGTTGGGTCCCCTAACTCCTCTCAACAATTTTTTTCTTGGAAGGTGAACTTAATTTCTTGTAGACGTGTTGCCCTTCAGTAATTCATGCAAATATCTAGGGAAATGGTCGACGTACTTTGAATAAAATTGTAATAACCTGTTTTGTAATGTCTGCAGACCTTTGAACAAAAACTAATCTGCGCAGCGCTCCGCGCTGCGCCCGATGTTTCATCATCGGTACTGAGTAATATTGGTGATACTTTGTGTTATTTCAAATCAAGCGAGATTAGCCTTTCTCTCTTAATATCCGTTTATTGGACCTGTTATATATTTTTTGTTTGTGTCATCTCTGAAACTAATCTTTACTTTATTGACACTCATTTTTTATACTAATTGTTCTCTTTTCCTATAGTTACCAAGAAACTCTTATCAAAATAATATATAACCATGTGAAAATAATGCACGTAATTTTTGATCAAGTTTGACACAGCATTGAGCATTAGGATAACTTGAAATTATACTAGAAGATTACTGTTTCCGCTCGGAGCGGGAGTCGAACCTCAATCCGTTTTCACTAGAACAGAAATTTTATCCACTGTGCCACTCAGACATGTGAATGCAAATGAACACTAGGCTGTACGCGCAACCGAGTTCTGAGCTGAGATGTTTAGGAATCAATTTCACGTGCTTCTCCTTTTTCATGTTCATTTTCTCAAAACCGGTCGATTTGGAAATTTTCCTGAGACCATTTAAGGCCCTATCATCCATAAAATGAAATTTGCAACTATGACTGAAAAATAAAAAAAATACGTATAAAAAAATACGTATACCCCAACTTTCTCTTCGCTTCATACAGGGTAAACCGTGTTCAGAAATTTTCATTGATAGCGAAAATGTGCCCAGAAAAGAGGGCGGACATTTTTCTGTAGCCGCCGCCGCTGCCGCCGCCCCGTGACGGAAGTCATTTTTGTGAGACGTTTACCCTTCCAACTCACGTCAACTGAGTCATTTCGAACTCAAACTCACAAATCTTATAGATGTGTGCCCTTTGATTGCTCACGGCATGTTTCTCGGAAATTGGTTCACAAATAACGGAGAAACGGTCAAAAAACGTTTCAAAACGTCTGCATAGTTGAGATACAAATTGAACAAAACACTACAGAGCGAAATCATTTTTGTGTGCGAAAAGATGCGACATCGATGACATAGTGCATGCGGCATGGGGATTACAAGTGATAGCCATATTGAAATTAATAGGATATTCACACATACTGTGTTTTAATAAATGCTCTCGGTTTCCAATCTCAAGTTCATCCCTTTCTTCAAACAAGTTTACAGAGATATACTTTATCTCAACAGCCAGTCTGAAATAAATATATTTTTGTTGTATTCAGTTTTAGTTGTTGACATGTACCAAAACTTACTTGTAGGCTGGCCAAACACAGCAAAACCTGTCAATTACACTCGAACAGGCCCGGTATCAAACTACAGTTATATAGGTTATGTTAGCCCGTTCCGGCCAGCGTACGGTCAATTTGGTAGGGGCGGGGTTGGGCGGGCGGCCAGCTCCTCTGCGTATCTTTGATCTACAGACTAATTCGTCTGCTGGCAAATCAACAACGACTGCTCGCCTCGCATTGCTCAATCAACCCTCTGCTGTCTTTTTTGAAAAAAAAATGGCTACTATAGCAGAATGGAACCATGTACTTGTGTATGCTTGGTGTTTCAAGAACAAGCCCCTGAAATGTCTTTCACTGAAAAGAACTAACAATCGAATCTCCGAGAGACCTATCAACGATTGAGTTCAGAGTTGTCCTCGAGCGACATGAACCTAGTTTTGGAACGTGGGAGATGTCTCAAAGCAAGGTCGTTTTTCAATTTTTGACATCGCGAGAGAAGAACATAAATACTGAAAAAAGATTTCGATTAGTCGAAACAGTAAAAACCGAGCAACCTAGCAACCAAACTTTTGGTATACCAACTAACCTCTCATATGCTAATGGTACTTCTTTCTCCAATGGTTGAAGTTCTTCTTGTGCTGAGTTGGCTTCTAAACTCAGCAATTGCCGTCACCCAAGATAACGTTGGTTTTCCAAACTGATTCGCTGCTTCATAGTAGTGTCTTTTTTACGTGTAATTAACCGGTGTACAGAAACTGTGAAATATATAGTTCGTTTCACCCATCGATAGCAGCCAGGTACAGTATATTTTAGTGGGCGGAGTCAATTGTGATGGAAAGTTTCCAACAGCAACCAGTCTAATCAAAATTGTTGCACAAGCTGGGTATTGAACTCAGCTGCAATAGGTCGTGCGGCGCCAACATACAGCCGGCCATCTGAACATGATGGCCGAAAATAAAAACAGTGATATCCAACCATCTTTTGTGGCCGTATCTTAAACCTAATTTTACTGCACAAAAAGTTGTTTTAATTAGTCCTCGATCATGTGGTGATCATTTGTACACAAAATATGTGCAAAAAACTTAAAATAACCACTTTTTGGATTTTTATTTGTAATGAAAAGACTGGTAAGCTGCCAGATCAGTCGCCTGCAATGATAGTGTGCGCTCGGCCAGCATGGCGGACTGCTATCGATGGATAAAACGAACTATTGTTTTAAAGTAACAAACTGGCTAATCCGTTTTTCTGTACGGAAGAGATCACAAAGTTATTCGAAAACTCTTACACGCGGTAAAACTACTAAGTTTTACAATTTGCATCCTAACAGTATGTATTAGTGTAAACGAGAAAGTGTGACTGTAAAAGTATCGCCAATCGTATTTAGCACTACTCTGTTATCGAAGGAAACTTTTCCATGAGTGCGGAGAATAGCCTGACCGTTTCTGTGGACTATTCCGGCACAAAGTGAGTTGCACCATATTGTTATCGAAAAATGTGTCGTATGAAAGAAAAATTGCAGTCTGCAGTGTATATTTCATAATTTGTGTAGTGCTACCACAAAGCAAAGATGGTGAGACAACTAGTACCACATGTTAGGCGAGAAGCAGAGACACAGTTGAAGACGGTATCTTTAGACGGCTGCCACTCATCGACAATCTAATTATGGAGCGTGGTTGAAGACAACAGCGGTTCAATTATCGGATGTGGTCATTCCGAAACTGATCGAAACGGAAGTAAATTTCCGTTACAAGACTGGTGTATGGATGGTGAGCTGAATGCAGAATGTGGCCAAGTCTGAATTGAAGTTCTATCTTGTTCAAGATTATATAAACAAACATAGAGGGATAAAACTACGAACACAGCAGACGAAGTAAAAATGTACCAATCAACGTTCAAGTCCTATATTTTCTGAAAAATTCTCAGATTCAGAATAACTTGAAATCTAGATCTTACCTGAATGCTGTTTAATGTGTATTATCACTACCAACGAATACAATTACCCGTATTTTGAGTTAACGTCTAAACCTTGTTTTGTGAGAACTCTTGAAACTGTTCTGAAACGGGTTTGCACATTCGATAAGGAAGGGATCTTCTTCACAGTTTTAATTGAACTTTCCAGATAACCTTTTTGGGAACCACATACAACTATAACTCTCACTGGGAATTGGATGACGTGGCGATTCTGAGAATCTGTGAGGATAAACCTGACACGATCACCTTGCCTCGGGTCTTTATTTGCGAATAGATTGTTCGATTCTGTTCATTGCAAAAAATTAACACTTTGCGTTTTATTAAAAACATAAAATGAGATTAAGGTAAATGTAAATAAATGTGAATGGGGTGAATTTTGAGAATTTACAGCTTCTTGTTCACTAGGCAGGTGGTTCTATTTGTATTTTCTGTTTTCTTGACCTTCTGTAAATGTATATTTGTATTCGATGGTCAATAAATTTTGGATTTTTTGGTAATAGTGATTTTTCGTGTGCACTTTTTTCGAGTAGTTCAAAAATGTGATTTCGATAGGCAGGATTAGGTATCAGAACGCTTATAAAGTTGAAGATCCCTTGAGTTGCCATTATAATGGAACACAAGCTCACTAGTCCAGGAATAGAAACTTTGCAAACTTGTGTAGTAATTGCCACGTATACAAAGACAAGACACCGATAAATGTATTTTCGCTCACACACATTTTATGGTGATGGTTGACCAAAATGTTTTTGTGATTGCTTAGAGCTTTTTGAAACGCATACACAATGTTACAGTTGTTCAGGTGACTGAGTTTACCAGCACATATAGTTCTATCTTGAGAACGACGTGATACACGTGAACGCAGAAATATGTCCGATAATTTATATACTTCGGCGAACAAAATATTCCCAAACCACAGTGGCTACTAATTTTGTAAGGGTATACAGCTAGTAATACGACGAGAGACATTTTTAATTGCGTATTAGTCGCGGCCCAGTCTCGCTAATTGCGTATTAGTCGCGGCCCAGTCTCGCTAATTGCGTATTAGTCGCGGGGCCTGAATCTCCTAGCGTATTACACGCGGCCCAGTCTCTATAATTGCGTATTGGTCGCGGCACCCTCTCTGTACTGGCGTATTAGTCGCGCCTCGAGCTTTTTCGTGATACAACTAAAACCTGTAAAACTTGAACAAAAAAAGAGACAAACTATATTCTGATATAGTTCCGATCATTCTTACTGAGACTTGTCAGCGTGCCAATGAATTTTCCGGACTGTTTTTCACCACTTTGAAGTTCTTCTAATAAGTGCAAATTTATTTCAGCGGTGGTTCAGTTCCTTAAGTACACGTAGTTGAGAAAATCCCTTAGAATTCTTACGTGTGCTCTGAGAAATAGTCATCTGAAAATCTTGGCACAATGCCAATGGGTCTCAGTGGGAATGAAACGAACTATAATTGTATCCACAGACGAGCGATTCACCTGAGGTGCAACGAGCCAGTATCCTGAGGTGCAACGAGCTAGTCCAGAAAACATAACTTACCTAGGCCTAAGCCTTTTTACCAGGTTGACTAATGCATCTCTTTTAAAAGATATTCTGATGAATTTATCCTCGGACGAGCCAGTTACCTGAAGTGGAACGAGATACTCTAGAAACCTAAGCCTAAGCCTTTTTTTACAGTAAACTCATGCATGCGAATGAGACATTTCAAAACTAAGTGCTACCGCTCGATACATTTCCATGAATCCTGACTTCTGAGAGAATGTGCGCTAGTAGTACGATTTCTTGTTGGTTCGTTTGCCATTGGCACAATTCCGCGCCGAGCGAGGGCCGCGTCTAATACGATGCCAGGTTTGAACCACTTTTGTGGCTCTCGTCGTCTCGCGTCTCGAGCTTAATTGCGTATTACTTGTGCATCTCCCATTTTGTAACTCGGGACGACCGCTGTTGTATGACTCTTTGTCTCAGACAAAAACATGGGACCGTATTCAGTAACTTTCCGACAGCTACATCCTAACCTGCGTTTTTTTCGTACGCCCTACTTTATTTCTGTGTGATAGACTAGTTGTTTGTCGTTCGGAAGTGATACGCATGCCATAATGTTTGGTAATCATCATAATACTGTTATTCAATTGCACAGTCACGTGAAACATGCTAAACACAGCAGAACTCAGAAAGGTGCAATGACAAAGTGCACGATACCTCATTGTAATGTCAACTGTTCAATTTACGTCTGGTATATGTTAATGAGCAGTAAGGCAAAGCTACGAAACTCGAATCTGTGCAATTTGTGCATGCACATGATCAAACAGTTTTATTCACGTCGTCGTGAATTGTCAGTATTAGTCTCCTGCACTTTTCATTGAAACTGTATAGTATGTTTATGATACAGTTTTCATATAGATTTGTATGTTTACGAAATATTTACGTATTTAACATACTTTAATAATCACCATACACTAATCTTCTCTTTCCTCCTTCCTTATTTTCGTTGCTGAATTCCTTGAGAAACCATGAAGAACAGTAATGTTTCTTGTTTTAGTGTCACGTTACCATCGATACCTTGACGTCTAATGTGAGGTGTGTATTTTCTTTTTTACTTTCAGACTTGTCGTCTCGTATATTTCCTCATTTCGAAATTTTTTTTCAAAAGATTTTGGTAGATGGTTTATGTCTTTCTCATTTTCGGCTGCGGTCGTAAATAGAGCCCCTTAATTGTGTTCCAGCAGAAGTAACGAAAACTGGTTTCATCACAGAAACGCATTTCCATCCATGGTGAATCTGTTTGTTCTTCTTGTTCTACTCTCAGTACTACGGTACTCGAACGGCTACTGTAACGTGAGTACTGAAATTCGACATACCATACGGGTTACACAAAACGGGCTTAAATGAAATAGGGTTAAATAGAACGAAGTTATCAAATGAATGAATGAATACATTAAGATGAATGAATGCCTAACTGTTGATTAAGTTCAAAGATACACCGTTTTGGCCTCCGCACCTAATGATGTTGGATCTGTGTCACATCCGAGGAACCAAGGCTTAAGGACAACAAAAACAAAAAAAAAAACGCCAACCCGTGCACACCACGAAACTTACAGAAAATAAAATAAGAAAACATATTCAATTGAAAGACGTCTAATGGAGAGAAAATGAAGACAACGACATGTAAAAAGAGATCATACTTTGCCTACTGAACAAGTTCTATTAACTGAAGCTAGAAAACAGAACATAACTCATTTTCCGTTCTCGAATTAAACAATTAAAAACTCAGTTTAGTCTCAAAAGCTAATCGTTACTCTTCACAATCCTTGTCCATACAGTTCAGTACAGAAATAAGGTGATTTTGTTGGATGCTTCATATAATCTCCCGTTCTCAATAAAATCAGGGTTTTGAACCACTACGCTCTATCATAGTCGTCACTGGTGAAAACCTCACTTAGCTTAGTTGAAACTCTTTCCTTACGACTAAATCTAGTGGATAACAAAGTCGACTCACGTTCAGTTCAGTACACACAATAGAGCTCTATTCTTGCCGTTAACAACTTTTTAGAAAATTCAGATAGAAACCTCCAGTAGCTAAATTCACTACAAAAGTAACCTTCCATATTTGTTAGCGTAAGTTCAGTGGCACCCCATTATGACAGCTGTTACAGAGTACAACACGTTCAATGAAACTGTCCTAACACAGCTGTACAGATAATGAGAACAAACTTGCCGGAGTGAGAAAACGGTTCCTACTGCCTAACTTAATGCGCTGTGTAAACACTAGTAACCGATAGTTTTCAATGAAGTAGCTGACACAGAATCTCAGAGCTACAATTTTGTGTCTTAATTCCTGTATGCGCAGTTACTCTGAACTGTTCTCTCCTTTTCAAATATTTTCTGTACCAAAGCTATATTTGGTACACGGTACCATTATAAAGTAACCGAGTATGGACGTTTTTAGGTTTGTTTTCACGTTACGCCTTTTAGTGTGGCCTTTCACCATCACCTAGTTTTTGAACTATTACTTCTTTGTTAACATTTCTAGCATGACCATTCACCTCAAAACGCCTGAGTTGATTTATTTTCCTAGCTTGCGTATTGAATTACATTGTTTTCAATTTCATACCACCTGAATTGAAACCGCCCAACGTTCTGCTCCAAAATGATATACCGTTTGTTAAATTCGGTTCAGATTCAAAGTTTCTCGTTATATTGTCAGTTAGTTTGTGTTAAGCTTTACAAGTGGCGGAATTCAAACTTCAAGGATATACCGCCTATGCTAATTATGTCCCGTGCATGACCCCTTACCGAGGGTGCCATTCTGTTGGTCGTCTTTTGATATCTAGAGCAATAATAATCGGCAGGAGGAATCGGTGTGAATTCATATTTTTTTCTTATTGATAAAATATATCGTGGCGAACTCACCCGTTGTATAGTCCACATTAAAGGGACCGTTCCTCTTTAATTTCGAGGTTTGGGCTGCTTAGTCGATATTGTTCACATTAAAAAACAAATGAATTCATATAGGTGTCAACTTTCTGTCTCGCTCCGTTTTCTCGAAAATGCTGCGCGACCACGCGCACGTACACATACCGCCGAGTTCACCTACGTACAAAATTTTCAAAATGTCCATAAAAATACAAAGCCATATTCAAGACATGGCCGAAACTACGAACATGAAAGCTGTGAAGCGAGATTTGTAAACATCATGAAAACTACACAGCAGTGAGAGATTAAGGACTGCATCATTACAGTAACCCAAATCTTGTTGGCTTCTATTTTGCTCCGAAATAATGTGGTTTTGTTTTGAATTTTCTGTACGTAAGGTGAAAAACTTTCATCTCAAAACAGAATGAACGACTTTTACAATTTTCCAAAAATTATCTAAATCACACATTATACGGTCCCTTTAAAAGTGGACTCCACAAACATACAATAGCACATCTTAATCATATTCAAAAAATCAATCAATTTTACTCCGTATTCTTGAAAATGGGAGAGATAGAGAATTGCGTACATGCACCGCATGGAGAATTGCGTACGGTGCGAAGCGCGCGACGCGTGGAATGCAATATCAACATCCTGCATATCAAGAACGGTAATCACAAGCCTGAAATAGTTCAACAAACATTCAATAAACAAACATTAGTTTTTTTCCGGCTTTTCGAACTCTCACTATCTACGTGCTCAAAATCGTATTGCAGCTGAAGAAACTAAAGTTTAACGTTAGAGGGTTGCATGCGCATTTAGTGTGAATCCACCCTGAACACCTCAAAAGTTTAAAGAAGGACGATTATGTTGTTCAATCCTAACGCTTCTGTCCTTTTAACTGCAATTCATTTTCCAAATGCAGTTTAAAGGACCGTTGACACGGGATTGGTCCCCATAATCGTCCTACTTTGAGAAATCATTTTGCTCTGTTTTCACCTTGGAAATTAAGAGCTCTGATCAAACCACAACTGAAGTTTGTGAACCATACATGGTACGATCATTTCTTTCCAGTAACTTTCAAATCAACTTCGAGAAGGTACTGAAATTGTTCACTTGCGCTTCTATCCCGAGTCTGTAAGTTACGTTCATAGCACGTTTTCTCGAAAACTCCTGAACCGTGTTCTGAGGTTTCGATGGAGAGAGATAGCGGAGGAAAGACTCTTCGGTAACACAAATCGAGATTTAGTATGCGACTAGTGATCTACAGTTATTGTGAAAATCGTCTCGCGGAAACGGCTACCGACCGCGGCCGCGCGGCGGTCGCGAAACCGACGAATTCATTCGTTTTGTTCGAAATTTGAAATACAGTTAGAAACAGCGAAGTTATTTGCAAGTCCAACAATTTGGACCATTCGGTCAACATTGAGCCATTTTATGACGTTGCTTGAAGTATGTGCAATTGTGATGTTGTTTTGTATTCCGATAGCTTCAATAGATTCTGTAGATATTGGAAAAGCGTATGTGTTGATGTGTGGAGATTCTGGCCTCATCAAAATTTTATTAGGACAAAAACGAGCAAAATGTCAGTGAAGGGGTTCGAACCCTCCATCCTTCAGGTGCTAGTGCGCTTCACTCCCTACTTACCCAGATGGGCACCGTTTGAGAACCTATAGACGGCGCCACACGCGAAACTACCGTTATTATAGAGTCAAACTAAGTACGTGTGTGTAATGTTTCAAGAACAAACCCTTTGAATGTCTTCTAGAAAGACACTTCGGATTTGAGAACTCCATTACCAAATTAGCTCAAAGTAGTTTCTTGGCAACAACTTCAGCTTAGTATGTAGATACTCGAAGAGTTATACTCGTAAAATTTCCGATTAGTCGTCGGAACGATAAAAACCAGGCAACCTGGCAACCAAACTTCTCGTATACCTACCACTCCTTTGCTAGTGGTACTGCTTTCATCGATGATCGATGCTTTACTTGTTCTGAGTTGTGTTCAGCAGTAGCTATCAAAGCAGTTGGGGTAGGTTCGGAACCTACAACGTTCCAAAGCTTGCGGTATAAATCCTTTACCTTCTTATCTCGAGGTAAATAGGGGATGGCCATAGCCGAAATAAAGTTCGAACTCATTGATTGCCAAAACTACAAATTTTGATTAAAAAAAAACGGGATTAAACTACAAATACAACGCAGCATTGGGTACACCGTGTTGGTTTGCATCAGAGAAAATGAATATCACGGGTCCATAATGTTTAGCTGTTCATGCAAACAATCTCACAGCTATTGAAACTATCTTACATGGTGAAACTAAATCGAATCTTACAGTTTGCATCGTATAAACAGTATGTATTGAACAGAAGTATGCCGCTAAGAAACGGCTAATAACCGTTGAATCGATCCGCTACTAGCTGCAGTAGCGGTCACCTCGCTAGCGAATTGTACCGTGTTAGTTATTGCAGATGTCAGAAAGTTGTTCAATAGGCGATTGAAAATAACTTGTTAGGTTTTTTTCCGAACTGCCATCTATTCACTACCAAACAGCTAATGAATAACTACTAAACTAATTCCGCTATTAGCGGTCGGACCGAACCGCTACTAAGGCTTTGTTAGCGAGTTACGAACCGTCAGGTTTGTATGAGTATAGCGCATCTCATTTAGCATTATACTGTTCTCAATGGCAATTTCTCCATGAATGAGGAATACAGCCTGAGCGTATATGTCAACTATTCCGGCACAAAGTGAGTTTAAACCATTTTTTATCGAAAAAAAGTAAGGAACCTGAAACTAACATACAAATATTCATATTTATTTAACACAACTTTTATCCAACAGGTTCAAATCAAACCGGTTTAACGAGAATTCTGGAAAAGCGACTCTCATAGCTTACTTGCTCTATTTCTAAATATGAAAATGCAATGCAACGTAGTGAAGTTATTTCTCGCGGTGGAATGGTGTAGTGGTTAGGGCGCCACGTATCACACAAAGGCTCACACGTTCGATCCCCACCACTGCCAAATCAAGACACTCATTCCTCCGTGGGCGATAAATTGTTGCTCTCTGGACGGGTGGAGATGGTAGGCTGAACTCAGTCTGCCTTACAGAGTTTCCCTTAAAGACTGTAACTCCTCGAAGTTTCGCGTGAACGTTTGAAGAACAGGGGTAACTTCAACTTTAACCGAAATGATTGGTAATTTCAGCAGTTTCTCCATCAATCTCGAGAAATCGGATGAAACGGAGGTTATTCATTTCATAGCCTTTCCAGATGAGGTGAGTTCCTCCTGGAGCACAACTCATTCTGTGAATATTGTAGTGTACTTGAATTTGAGCACTCGGCAACGTCATCACATTCTGTGTCTCTCGCTCTTTTTCTCTTGCCATCGCGGCAGTGTGAGAACAAATGAAGAGCGAATGGTCGAGGAACGTATGTTAGGAATGAGAAACCAGGATGTTTCTTGAAAACAGCCTTATAGTATATTAGAGTGAGCTGAATTGTAGATACGATAGTGTAATAGTTCGTTTCAACCATCGGTAGTAGCCAGTTACAGTGAATGTCAGTGGGCGGAGTCAACAGCAACCAGCCTATACAAAATTGTTGCACAAGCTGGGTATCGAACTCAGTTTTGTCAGTTGGCACGGCGTCCCCAAGCAACCGGCCAACTGAACATGTTTGCCATGTAAAACATGTAAAAACAGTGGTATTCATGCAGGCTTTCCAAAACAAACTATGGATTTTTCGTATCTCTAATTCACATGAAAAGCAAAGAAGATGGTTAGAAAACTATTAGAGATCACGTGGTGTGCCAAATTCATAAATTTGTGTCTCTCACCGGAATCTATCCGCGAACAAAAGGCTCGTAGCGGGCCCTTGCCCCTATGCTACGATACATGTGTCCGTACGCAGCAGAAAATTGAATTGAACTTTTCGTTGGTAACGACATAGGAGAGACGGAGAGGCATAGTTAAAGATTGTATCTATAGGTGGTTGTAAGTTGTGGAGATGGGACTGGAAAGTGGTCGTCAAATTTTATATTTCCGGATGTCGTATTTCCAAAACTGGTCGAAACGGGAGTAAATTTACGTTACACTAGTGGTGTATGGATGGTGAGTTACAGATAGGATGCGCCAAAATCTAAATTATAGTACTATCTTGTTCAAGAGTACACGAGCATATAGGAATCAAACTACAAATACAGCAATTGCCTTGTTGGTAAGGTGGACAGCGTCTGCACCCCTAAACTTTTGGGCTCGGTTCAAGTCTCACATGAGACAAATATTTTATGAGTTTGGCGAGCGATATAACCGTAGTTTGAGTTTACGTTCAAAACTTGTTTTGTGGTAAATATATCTTGGAACTGTCTTAAAACGTTATGTGCATTGAGGGTTCTTTTTCGCAGTTGTAGTTACTATTTCTCAGATAACGTTTTTGGGAACCACGTACAACTACACTTCTCTGTGGAAACTGGATGACGTGGCAATTCTGAACATCTGCCAGGGTCAACCCGACACCATCTTTTTGCCTCGGGTTTACATTTGTGGATAGATTGTTAGATGTTGTTCATTGTACAAAACTTAGACGTCAAGTTTTACTAATAGAAAACATTCAGTGGTGAAAAGAAAAATTGTTAATTTTAAGAAGTACTTCATGTTTACTGAACTGACGGTTGCATTTGCAGTACGCATCAATCCCTTTCTGTTCCGTTGGGCTTTTGTAGCCGTAGAATTTTAGTCAGTGAATGTGGATTTTCGGTTGCTAGTGATGACTTTTCCTGTGCATTTTATTTTTTTTAGTCTGAGCCAATGAATTATGAACTTTAGTTTTTTTCGGTAATGTTGTTTATAGAAAAACAAAAAGCTGTTTATCGAAGTTAGGAGTTTAGGCAGAGCGTTTATGTGAACTATTTCGGGACATGAACGGTTATGAAAGAATCGTATTTGTTTCGTGCTGATCTTCTAGGCGGAGTTTTGCTTAGCTGGTGCAGGTTTTTAAAAACCGAATCATCCGACAAGTTCTCAAGGAATAAAGAAAAAAAAAGCTTCCAACAGAGAAGCATGCCCACTTTCAGCTCTCGCTTATCTCATTCAATAAGTTCCTCGTATGTCACTGGATCGTTACAATAACAATACGATACAATACAAGCTTTATTTTTCTCCCGTATCACTGAGTGTTGTGTGAAGGTGTTGTTGGCGTCGAAAGAGCGCTGGGAGTTGGAGGAAAAGAGTCTTCTAGGAAGACAACGGCTATCCTCCAAGAGGCTGTATGTTACATTCAGGTTGCAAGTCTGAAGTAGATAATTTACGTTTAAAATACAATTACACACTACTATCAAAACAAGGCAAGAGGGATAAACAGGTTCTTTACTTTACAAAAGGTTGTCAGAACCATTAAGGAATAAACCATCGATTATTGTTTAAGATATGTTCGTGGGGTCAAGTGATCCAAGAAACACATTTTCTGATAAAAACCATTTTTCCAAACGACATTTAAATTCACTGGGACAGTGAAGCAGAGCTATTTCTGCAGGTAATCTATTCCAAACAGGGGCAATGCGTGACGAGATGAACTTCAGGTTGACAAGAGCTGGGGGACAATCCGATAGTTTCAAACCATTCCCTCTTAGCATATGGCGAACACTAGTGGGAGGAGCAAGAGTAACAATATTGGAAGTCCAATAGTGGCCATAAATGTATTTGTGAGCAGTACATAAATCCTTGAATAATCGGCGTTTCCACAATGTAGAGAGTTTGAGTTTTTCTAGACGGTTTTTGTACGGAAATCCTGGCAACAACCTCTTAGTAAATCTTCGCTGAACCACTTCAAGACTCATAATATCACCTTTGTTTAGTGGGGCAAAAACTTCTGATCCATATTCAAGAATGGGAAGCACTTTTGTTTTATAGCACAACATAACTATCGCGCTCGCCCTCCGTTTAACAGAGAGAATATGTGTAGACATTTTCAATGTGTCTACACATATTCTCTCTGTTAAACGGAGGGCGAGCGCGATAGTGAACAGTTTGTTCCGTTGTTTCTCATTTTCTAAGGAAAGATTTATGTTGTGCTATAAAACAAAAGTGCTTCCCATTCTTGAATATGGATCAGAAGTTTTTGCCCCACTAAACAAAATTGAAGATTGAAGAGTTGCCAGAAGAAGATTTGAAAATCCACTGCGACACGACATGAATGGATATTCATGTGAATATGTGTTTTATTCAACACCCCCAACCCATTCTTGGGGAGGGAAGCGATTGTACACAACACTCATTTACTGCAGGCTTGAAAGTGGTCTAATGTTTAAAAAGTCCGGGTGTGGTGTATCAACCCCTCCTGTATCATTGGGGTTTACTGTTCTTCATCAAAGACGTACGTGTCCCTCTTCCCAATTAATGATTCTCCCCATTCTTCCGAAATTTTTTCGGAAGAATGGGAAGAATCAAAAAATCAAAAAAAAATGTTGCCAGCTCTCAAATGAACCTACCATTTGAGGTCTAGATCACAGAATGAGTTGTGCTCCAGGAGGAACTCACCTCATCTGGAGAGGCTCTGAAATGAATAACCTCCGTTTCATCCGATTTTTCGAGATTGATGGAGAAACTGCTGAAATTACCAATCATTTCGGTTAAAGTTGAAGTTACCCCTGTTCTTCAAACGTTCACGCGAAACTTCGAGGAGTTACAGTCTTTAAGGGAAACTCTGTAAGGCAGACTGAGTTCAGCCTACCATCTCCACCCGTCCAGAGAGCAACAATTTATCGCCCACGGAGGAATGAGTGTCTTGATTTGGCAGTGGTGGGGATCGAACGTGTGAGCCTTTGTGTGATACGTGGCGCCCTAACCACTACACCATTCCACCGCGAGAAATAACTTCACTACGTTGCATTGCATTTTTATATTTAGAAATAGAGCAAGTAAGCTATGAGAGTCGCTTTTCCAGAATTCTCGTTGAACCGGTTTGATTTGAACCTGTTGGATAAAAGTTGTGTTAAATAAATATGAATATTTGTATGTTAGTTTCAGGTTCCTTATTTTTTTCGATAAAAAATGGTTTAAACTCACTTTGTGCCGAAATAGTTGACATATACGCTCAGGATGTTTGACGACTGGTTGTAAGGGAAAAGCCAGACTGATTGATAATTCTTTTGAGTTGCAAGAGGAATGCACCATATTGGAGTTATCCAGAGAATACGAAATTGAGATGGGTAGTTTTTTTTTGTTTTAGGGGTGGTTTCGATGATCATTAAGAGTTGTAATATTGAGCAGATGTTTGTGAAAATCTCTTATGCCTTACAATACTTCCTGTCGAGTTGTAATAATAAAATGTTTTGTTTGTTTATCTAGTTATTAGTCGTCAATGTCAAATGATAAATCAATACTACATTTGCTATTACTCAGGTGAAAGGTACAAGCCCAAAATAGGTTAATTCCAGTTCTAAATATGAGCTACAGGCCTGAAATAGCTGACGACAGACCTAAAATAGGTGTATATCAGGCTAAATTAGGTGCCGACAAGCCTAATTCGGTTCTAATTCAGCCACTTCCATTTTCCTGAATTTCCCTGGATTTAGCCTATTTTAGGCTCGCAGTTTTCATCCTTGTAATGTGTGTTAAATTGCAGGCTCTAATTCGCATTAACAGAGGCAAAGCTCTCTGGGTTCAAGGGAATATCACTTTGAGAGCCGTGTGCGACAAGGTTAGAAAAGGAGCTTCACCCGAGTGAGTTTTTTCTAGTACTAAATATTTTTATTCAGTGCATTTTGAAAAAGCATATATAGTCTGTTTCACGCTTCCAAATTATCGAAATGGAGTAGACCGCACATCAGGTTGAGAAAAAGTAGAATGAAAGTGTTACGAAATAGCTTATTATACAAATAGATTCCTGAATTTTCAGAGTTTTACGTCACATTCCGCCGCCAAAAATTCTTGCTAGGCGAATCAGAAGGATGGCAGAAGGAAGCAAATCCGAGGACTCCTACCCTTTCAAGTGTACCGGTGCAGAGAAATGGTTGACGTTCAATGGTGAGCCATATGGGAATTAATTGTACCTCATTGAAAAGGTTCAGGAACTCTATATGTTTTGTAGTAAGTAGGCAATTGCCCGCAGTATTGGCATGGTGCTGCCTCGTCTAATGGTGGTGTTTATCAGCTTCGATGTTTTCCATTTGCCTATAATTTTCAAATTATAGGAAAATGCTTTGCTAGGAAGCTTACGTTTTCTTACTATTAACCCAGAGGTTTCGAGATATGAGTGATTGTAATGAAGAGACTATACAAGTTGGAAAATTATTAAACTTCGAGATTAAAGTGTAGAACAGTATCACACTTGTCGGTTTGGAAAAAGTACCGCTTAATCCATGTAAATTCTTTTGCAGGTAAACGGATACTGGCGTTCAACGATACCAGTGAAATCGAGCAGCCGAATGGAATCGTAATCATTTCTTCAGCCTTTGGGAAGAAAGCGTGGGAGAAGGGCACCGGCCGTTTACACTTTGATGGCGAAATGAAAAGAAATCCTGAGTATTTTGTACAGACCTACAACTGTGGAACCGTGGTAAGTTGTGTGTCTTTTTAATTGCTTCTAACTGTCAACCCTATTCCGGTAAAGGTGGCCTAATAGTCAGAAAAATTCGAAAAACGGACTACTCCTTTGCTGAAAACGGTAGAAATTCTCTGATTTTGGTGCGAAATCATCATTTTTCACGTGTTTGAAGCGAAAAAAGGACTACTTTTTGTCCTTTTTTGTTGGACCTTACTGGTGTATGTGTATGCTGTCAACCTTATTCGTTGCATAACGTAAAGAGCGATCAATGAAGCTTTGATGTAAAATTTGTTCCCAGTACGAGGGATGCTATGTGAACTGCTTCACATGCTTCATTGGGAGCAGAGAACAAAACGTCTACCACAAACTCTTCACTGTCATCAGAAGTATGGTAGATTGCACTGGACTGCGTTCGATTACTATGGGTGAGATCTTCTTTCAGTATTTCAAGGTTTTAATTTGAAGTACGTATTTTTTAGAACTTTCCATACACCAGTAAGGTCCGACTAAGCGACAAAATGTAGTCCGTTTTATATGTGACTTTCCCAAAAGAATTTAGGCTCGAGTGCTCTTACCTACTTTTAGAAGTACATTGATCTACACTAACGGAAAACATCCTCAGAGACCTCGCCGCCCACGGCATGCCATGGGCGAAATGTTCCAAACGCGCCCAAACGTCAAACGTGCACGGCGTTTACTGGGGTATTCGCGTTGTTAGACGACCGCGTTGGAAATGCGGCGTCATATTTTTTCTCTGTAATTTTTGTTTATATTAATATCGCGCGGAGCGCGAAGCGCTCTGCGTGAGTTGTCTTTGGTTTGGCCATTGCGGACTCGTTTTTTCCTTTTAATTAACAAAAATCTTCAAACATATTCTTTTTTTGAAAACTAGAAAAGAGAACGTTAGAGAATCACGAAGTGAACATTGTGTGAAAATTTCAGCCAAATCAGATCATTTTCGCCTGAGTTATGGTTTCGTGTCGTTGTTGAAAAGTTCCGCCGTAATTCGTCCCTCGTCCCTCGTCCCTCGTCCCTCGTCCCTCCTCCCTCGTCCCTCCTCCCTCGTCCCTCACGGAATTCTGTCCGCATCGTAGTGGAAAAACTACTGAACCAATTTGACTGAAATTTGAAACATCTATTCTATGGCAAAAGTTAGCTCGTCGCGACAAGTATGAAATGTATATGTAATCTCTGGCGCCGGGCGCGGGCGCCAATAGGCGCCAAAAACGACTATTGGAAAAACTATCGAACCGATTTAGCTGAAATTTGAAACATGCGTTCTAATGCAAAATTTAGCCCGCCGCGCCAAATATGAGATGTATAGCTCCTCATTGGCGCGGGCGCCAATAGGCGCCAAAAACCACTATTGGAAAAACGATCGAACCGATTTAGCTGAAATTTGAAACATGAGTTATAATGCAAAAGTTAACCCGTCGCGCCAAATATGAGATGGATACATCATCATTGGCGCCCGGCGCTGGCGCCAATAGGCGCCAAAAACGGCGAAACACTATTTATCATCAACTAAAATGTTGAACACTAATATAAATTGAATATTTTGGTGGAAAGTGTGAAAGTCTTTTTCCAAAACTGAAATTTCTCTTCTGGCGCTCGCACCAGGCGCCAGATGGCGCCAAATTGCTCCAATCAGTAATTGACACATGTAGTGTGTACTGGTAGGTCAAAAACCTAGAAAATTTCGTTTCGTCCTGGCGCCAGACGCGTGTGTCAATTGACACAGGAATGAAAAAAAAGTTTCAACGAAGGTTTTTGATGTGGTATTGGAAATAATGGCTATATTGTAAGTGAGTTGGTGTCTCTAATTGTAGATTTGTCAATGGCGCCAATCCCCATCGCTTATCGCCGCTAAAAGCGGTGTACATGTCAATCGGAACGTTTAGCGGTTTTGTTCAGTTGTTGATAGTCACAGAGCCAGTAACCTGCGTCATATTAGAACATCAGCAATTTTATGGTCTGCATTCGGCTTCGTGCACACACAAAACTGAGATTTCCATAATAATATAATGAGTTCACAAGATCCACTCTGTGAATAGGCAACATATGAAATTGTAGGAGTACAACTAGCAAAAAAAGGACAATTAGTAAAAAGTGGGGGAACCAACAAATGTGTGAGTTGTGTTTGGTTCGACCTCGATATCAGCAAAAAGTGAACGATACGAATTGCTATGATACTGTAGCAGAAGTATTCTGCAAAAATAGAACAATACAAATGTTGCACAATGGTTCACAACGCACGCATGTCGTCAAAGTACACATGAATTACCCTTCGGCAATTTCTGAAATATCATGCGGGCTTCGTGAACCATTGTGCAACATTTGTATTGTTCTATTTTTGCAGAATACTCCTGCTACAGTATCATAGCAATTCGTATCGTTCACTTTTTGCTGATATCGAGGTCGAACCAAACACAACTCACACATTTGTTGGTTCCCCCACTTTTTACTAATTTTAATTAGTTTCTGCCTTCATTTTTCGTATGATTCGCTCTTCAAAACTTCAGTACCGTGATCAATCTCAAAAAGGGAAGTGGATTTAATAGGAATATCGTATAATCGTTTGATTTCTAGGTTAATTTTTAATTTGAGAAGAAGAACAGAATGCCATAGTTTTTAAGTTATTCGTTTGTTCAGATTTAGGCAGTCAAATGAGGTTCAATCTCTGTGAAAAATATAATTTTTGTGTGAGCTTGCACCGCTTGACGGCAGGCCAACAACAACGCGTGGTTGTCTCACCTTTTAATGTTGTATAGCTATGTACATCTAATATATGGGGTTATCGCTGTTAAGTATTCACATTTTCACATTAGATACATACATACGTAACGAAGACTTGCCTACGTTTGATGGATATGTTTTTCTGTAGTTTTGAGATACTTCTACATGCTGCTTAGCCAATAGACCAACGAGATATTTTGTTCCCACTGAAAAGGTTAAGGTTAACTGCATTTTTGTTCCAGATATCCGCAATTCTTCGTGATATCGGTATGGCTGGTGGCTGATGCTCGGTGCTGGCGGCAAATATGTTAGAGGAAAGCATAAGTATGGTGCGTTCACTTTGATCTCAGACTATTGTTTTTTTCTAAACATCAATTATCAATGCAACTTTCAATTGGGGCCACAGATGCGATCAGTTATTTGATCGGGAGATCTTTATTTTTTCCTATAACTGGGGCAGAAGCGCACAAGTGACTTATAACTTTTTTAAATGTTCTGAGTTCATTGGGTAATCACCTCAGGCCTAAGGGAACCTTTAACTGATTACTTTTCTGTAGAGGGAGAATTTTTCTATTACCTATGCTCTTCTATCTGAAACCTTATTACTATTGCGTTAATTTATTGTTTTCATTATAGTTTAGATGTTGAGTGGTTCTCATTTGATCATGTTTAGTACCCCGTATGTGTACACAAATACAATAGTGGTTGCGTTATGTATGGTCTGGTCAAATGAGTTCTCAGGTGTTCACTTGTGAGGCCAATTACACAAACAAACGGGTTGCATGCAACCAAAATGCAACCGGGTTGCATGTGTAAAGACAGTTCGGTTGCTCTCCAAATGCAACCGGGTTGCTTTCGGTTGCTTTTCAAATGCAACCAAATTGCAGTAAATCAGGAAAATGTCCAAAAATTGTGTGTTTGGTTGCATTTGGAAAGCAACCAAATGCAACTCGGTTGCATTTGGAAAGCAACCGAATTTTCTTAACACATGCAACTTGGTTGCATGCAACCTGGTTTCATGTGTAAACCGCCCACTTGGCCCACTTGTGATTGTTATCATTATCACGGCTTTTCTGTTTCAGGAGATCTGAGTCAACCATCAAGTTATATCCGGTGTCATCCTTGGTATCGCCACACTTGCCCTTCTGGGAATATTGAAGTAGGTTGTAGGTCACATTGAAGCACATTTCAATTTTACCGTTTCAATTACATACGTGAGGCGTCTCTGAGTTAGAACTTCTGTACCATTAGGTGTTCATTTGGTCCAACTAAAAAGACAAAGCCGGTGTCTTGGGGAATAGCCCTCTCATCTAACTGAAAGTGAGCGGTAGTCCGTTATTATGAAAAATATGTGCTCAGTGAACCTTATTCACGGCTAACTTTGCTCACATGTATTCTGTTTTTGGTCACCGATCTTTCTAACTTGTAACTAACTGTAACTTTCAACTTACTTGTAAGTTGTAAGGAACAGGAACTGGTTAGCTGAGTGCGTAACAGATGACCGATCTTGATGGTTTTCGTATACATTTCCAGTATTTGTACCTTGTCGGGTGTAGTGACAGCTTGGATATCGGTGAGCCCCGTATCAACAACTTGAATGGTTCATAAACACGTTTCAGTCTAGGTTCTAGCATGTTTTTTTTGGTTATGGTTTCTATTAGGTTTGTTTAGCAAGTGAATGAGTGATCAAAATGTGAGATGGACTATCAATGAGGCTGTGAGAATGAGAATCATCATGTTTCTAGGTCATATTGCCAGTGTGCAAATGAAGCTGATTCATGGTCGTGCTCTTGGAAAGTTCTCCTTTGTAAGGAAAAGTTTTAAGAAAACATTATATTTCGGCCAACTCTTGTAGCATTAAAAGTTTGGTTTTAACCCTTGATCCCATAGTTGGGCAATAAGCGTCTTCTTTGGAGATCTTTTCACTAAAATATTATATGTTTCTTGTTTTGAAGAAGAATAGCTCATTCTTATCATTATTATTCTGACCAGTTACTTAGTTTTGGCCACTATAGTAAATCTGGGAAAAGTGAAAGACTCAATTCTGATAATACTCTATCACATTCATAAGTATCCAACATGTAATTAGTACTTTCCCTCTTCGAATTACCTTATATATATTGCATTTAGATTTAACTTGTAAAACGTGTTTGTAGCTATTTTTCTCTGTTAAATTATGTTTTTCTGCCACCTTTGTCAGGTATTTGCATTGTTTTTTATGCTGGTTATTCTTTGTTTGTTTTGCTGTTACTGTTGTTTGTTGTTGTTGTTACTTAAGTAATAAAAAGTTTTTTCGAGAATATCTATTGAATGAAATATGATTGAATGGGATTTTAATAAAGAAAACCTATTAAGGGTCCCCAGAACTGATTTTCATCGTCTGGGCATGCCCATGGCAAATCTGTCCAGGCATTGACTAGGTATCGCCCTCATAGTTGGGCAGATGTGCCATGGGCAAATTCTCGGCATGCCCTGGGCGGCACCCTTTCCCTGTCGCTTGAAAGAAATATTAGGCCTACCTGTACCAGCTTACCAATTAGTGTGTTCATTCACATACACCTCATTTAACCTAATAATTCAATTAAAAATAAGAGGTAATGCATTCCAGATTTTGAGCTGGGCGCTTCAAATGCAGCAAAGATCTTCCCAGGTCTTTCCAGCTTGTGAAGTGAATTACTGTTCGTTCCATCTGAAACAGTCTCTGCTGCGACAAACGAAAGAATACGGTCAGTCTTTTCTTAGAATCAGTTTACCTCATCAGTTGATTGTCGATACCATGTTTATGAATTCGTTATAGTTCAGTAATTTCTCATATAATTCCGAAACTTCACAAACATATTAAATAAACGAGTGCTACTGAGAAGAGATGTATGTTCCCCTTTAGATAATGATAATACAAAAATGCAACCATTTAGCTTTGCAAAGCTGTAAATTACAACCGGTATAATTTTAAATTCTATTTTTTTTATTTCAGGATTTGAGTGAGATGATCCAAGATTTCGTCTGGTTGTACACTTACTCACTTCTCTACAATATCTGAAACCCGAAGATATTCAACCGGCGTTTTTAGATGTTCTACGGTACATGGAAACGTTGGACGAAAATGTTCAAGAAACGTTACAAGGTGAGAGATCTTTTCCCAAATATGCTTTTTGTGTTTATTCACTTCATCATCATGTATTTCCGAACTTTTATTTACTAAAAATGATTTCATATTAACCCCGTAACGTCGGGTTATCATGATTCAATATGATTACAAAGATGTAGATCGCAAGTTTTTTAAGCATGTTGAAACTGAACTCTGATTTATTGTAGACACTAAATTGTTCGAAATTCTGTATTTTCATTCCACACTTGAAAGGATTTATCATTCCGTGGATCATAAAGATGAATGTGTAAATTTATCATCATGACTGTTAACTTTACGCTGGTTTAGAGTATGTCAACTACTTCGCGACCACGTATATCGGGATCAAAAGTGTCACGGGTCGATGGAGAAGACCGAGATATCCACCCGAAACTTGGAGTGTGTATGTGCGACTGATGCGAGATGGACAGATGACCAATAATCCATCTGAAGTATACAACGCGGACTTTGGGGTCAGTTAATCTTATTAATTGGATAATTATCCTCACAGAAGTATGGATGTCGATGTTTATTCCTTCAACAACATTTTTTGCAGTCTTTACTTTGACTTTGAGCTATCGTTGTAGTTCAATTTTACTGATCTAGTCAGTTGTTATTGAGGACACAGCCTCTTTCATTGAGGACACAGCCTCATTTCACAAAGCACAACCTCTTCATAGTTATCTCGCAGTTACCATAATACACATTAAACTACAATTAATTCAGCATTGTATTCTATTATCCTGTAGTTGTACCACACTCATTTATTATTCAACAATATTACAGAAGTACTGCAAGGACAGTCACCCAACAATGTTCGGCTACATCAAACAGCTCAAGTTGCTTTGGGAACACAAGCGGAATATCAGAGCTCAAGGAATTGCGAATCGTGAATGGCCTCGACCTCATGCACCCATCCCCTTGTCACAGAAGGCATACAGTCTGAAGGACAGATGTATGAAAGAACGGAGGAGTGATCAGTGTTGGCTAGATTACTTACTGCAGATTAGCCCGGTATAATTAATTACGTATTTTTCCGGATGTTGCGAGAATATGGCTGTATATGGCTGAACACTATGACCTAAATACTTGTTTAGGCCTTTTTTGCCTTTACCTTTATCTCATGAATACAGGTTCAATTTGATCTTCAGCCCAGTAATGTTGCCTTAGCCTTTATATATGTGCAATGATTGTTTATTTATTCATTCATTGAATGTGCATGGAGTAGAGTGTTTATTTGAAATTGCACTCTTCACATGAGTTGGGATGATTTTATTGTATTTAATTATATACATTATATGTTTTCATATCAATTTATATACATATACATGTCATTCATATTCAATGGAATAGTTGTTTACTATAGAATTTGATCAGATTTCTACGTTTTTTCAGGTTGTACGAGTTTTATGTTTTATATTTAACCATAATGAAAATTCATTATGTATGTATTTGTGGTAGTCTCAAAAACCCAATCCTTTCAATTTAGTGACTGCTAAACTGAACACGTGTATATGCAAGTAGGAAACAAAGCGTGTACTTCTGAAACTGAACGTGTACTTTTGAAACTGAACGTGTACTTTTGAAAAGGAGAGTATGTGTATGCAAGTAGAGAACGAAACGTGTGTTTCAGAAACTGAACACGCGTTTATGCAAGTAGGAAACCAAACGTGTGCTACTAAAACTGAACGTGTACTTTTAAAACTGAACATGTGTCAATAAATGTATGAAACCCTTCTCGGAAAAACGAGTACTCCCGTGTTCCAACAAATTCATCGGCCTGCGGCCGATGAATTTGTTGCCCGCGTATGGCCCGCGGTTCTGCAATTGGAAGAGTGCGGTAGTGTAGTTTGTGCCGGGTGCATCAAATCGTCTGCTATTATGGTTCTCGCTCAAAAAGCGCATCGCGCATTTGACCCCCGCTCTAAGTTGCCTGCCCAGCTGGTTTCGCCCAAATGGATCCGCTCAATTGACGTACACTCTGATATTTCCCTACCAATTCAGCTCCTGATAGCATTCCAACCCGGCCCGGGATGTTTCAAGCATCATAGCCTCCGTTTAACATGCATTCATGCTCTAGAGAGGTTGCCTCTCTAAAACAAAGTGAATTGTAGACTAACAAAGTGGTCTGGCTGTCTAGAAGATTATAATTCTTGAAAAAGGGACGAACATTCAAAGCATCTACATCTAGGCACATATACCTATTTTTCCGTCAGAAGTGTGACTAATATCTTCACAAACCAAACTGTAGTCGTCGCCAACGGAAAGGCGGGAGGGTACTGTATATCTCACTTTCCGCTGTGTACGCATACATGTCTTCGATTCCAAAGCCTGCCCCTAATGTGCTCTAATAGGGCAGTGGTTAGCGCCCTGCTACGAATCTTTTGCTTGCAGAAAGTTATAAATTTGGCACTCGCTACACAGCTCAGCTCTGATAGTTTCTATAACCTTCGTGTTTTGTGAAGCAACACAATTGCATATTTAGTTCTACTCGAATAACTATTGTTACATAAGATAACTAACATTGTTTGAATAAACTCGAAATTGAAGAATCTCGATGCCATCCGCCTTGTCCAGATTGATGTAAAAGCTACTGAAACGAACTGAAACATGCGAAAACCACATCAAGGAGCTTTATGTAGAGGTCATTTGGCTTGTTTTTATCCCCAAGCTCACTGTTAATCCAAACTGATAATCTCCAACTGATCACTAGAACATGTTTCTCTCCCAGGTGCAAACCTGAATTCAAATGTTCACTGACGTTTTGTGTTGCTGTTTCAGTCTATAAATGATAAACTATCACGTTCCTACCGTACCCATTACGCGCTGTATCAAGCTCTCGAAAACTTCATAAACTCACCTCATAAATCTAAAACTTTTCATGAGAAGCCTACAGTATGATTACGAACATTTCATTCGGGTTTATTCACGTGAATTTTGTTGAGGAGATGAACAATTATTTCAACTGATCCTGGTTTAATGTGTCTCATACAACTGCCCAAAATCCGAATTGGGCAGTTTTGAAGTTTGCATAGAACGGAAAATTCAAATGTGTAATCGAATGTTTTAACTAAAAGTGATTTGCACTCTACCATACAACAGGTTCAATCTCGAAAAACACTCCATTATATCCAATCAAACTTTTTCAACTTGGTTTTCAACTAACTTGGTTCGCGAGTAGGTTACCATAACGGTCAGACAGCGATCCTCGTCCATAGAAAAACTGCCATCAAGAACTGTGTAATGCTGTAGTACAAAAAAGCATGAAAAAGGTAAACTTATATAAAAGACATTACTGCAACTATTTAATATTGAATAAAACTTATGTTGATCAAAAACATACATTATAAAAAATAGAATAGTTTATTCGCGATTCTTCCGAAGCCCGAATAAATTGAGAACTATGCTACATCATTTATCGGACAACAGCGAGCGAGCGGTTCTCACAATAAATTACTGGGAAAGTTTTTGATGCGCAACAATTGTGTTACTCTACCTCTGACATTCAATTCTGGATATAACACATTTTCCATATACATTTATTTTTATTACTCACAAGAAGCTGTGTACACAATATCTGTGACAAGTATGATGATCACTATCTCGATTAATACACATGTGAATATGTGTACATACGTTACTGTTAATTGTTAGTGAACTTCATCGCAATCTTCGTTGGATGTACTCACACTCTCGTGACAGACACCGCTCGAGTACCGTAGTTCAACGAGTTGAAGGAGTAGAGCAAGTAGTTCCCACATGGAAGAGAGCTTGTTTCTCTGCGATGAGTGCTCGGTAAGTTTGCTCGTTGTTAGGCGACACAATTAGCGGGCTGTATTCACGATCACAGCCAAAAACGAGAAATACATAAAATGTCAAGCTACTTTTTTCATACACGAACTCACAAACTGATTCGCAGGTTTCCACAGGGTAGTTCCCGTGTGATTTCGAAAATTCTCTTAGCAAACTCACGTATGCTTCACATTCCCCCAATGATTTGGCAGAAAGAGTAATACAAGAAGAACATATATATAATGGAAATGTTGGAGTGTGAACTGTCAGTTCTGTCAGCAAGTAGTTTTACTGGTTGCTGAGTGACAGGCTCATCCGAGGATAAAAGAAACATATTTCGTTGGTTTTTATACACGGAAACAGTCAATTACGATGCAAACATACGCTGGAGAAAATGGTAGTCACCTTAAACATCCGAAAAATTGTGATTTGTGCTAATTTGATTTTTTCCTGAAATTTTTTTTGTTTACATGTCAGTATGCAACATAATATGTGCCATACACTTGTAGTACAATCTTTTTCCTTAATTTTTTGAGACCAGCACTTCACGATTTATATCACATGAAAACAATTTTTCTCACATTTCAAGGATCTCGTTGATATCAGGCAAAAAATTATCTATTCAGACTACGAATGTGTGAAGGTCAAACAGAAACGGCACCACAAACTGAAAAAAGGAAATCAGGGAAGCGCGACAGATACAAAGATATGGAGAAGACGTTTACAATTATGCGCAAATGGAAAAAAAAGTTCACAGTCAAATTCACAGACACGTGACACTTTCACGTAACTAGCCAGAGGGTCCAAAGGGTGCTGGATATCATGGACAAGTGTACACTCTCGGCGTGTCTATCACGTTGGCTTCATCTTGACAAATGCTCAAGTGAGTCACGCTGCTCACATTCCAAGGAGATTTGGTATAGTTGCTCTCCAATCCCATGAAGGAGACCTGGACATTCATATTGAGTTATATTCATTGAAAATAACATATTTTGGCTATTAGTACTTTGAATGTGATACATGAGCTAATACGTTCAGTTGGAAATGTACTGATTTTCGTTTGGTAGTGATTCAAGAAGGTTCTAATGTTCTCGGAGGCGAATATGATACAATTGATGCGACCTTAATGGAAACGTAACATAATCATCAGTGTTCCTTTTCTAGTGTACAAGGTAGGTGAGCCGAGAAACTAGAAATATTCAGATGGGAATAAATAAACAATGCTGAAAGAGGTGTCACGAGAAAAACGGAATCACTGTCCGGTTCGGGTGAGACCCTTTTCTATAAGTACCTGATCTCCATCTAACAGCAGCTGAAAAGGTATATGATTCGATGTTTCCTCGCATGTACTATTTACTCATACAAATACGTGTTATTTTTTGACTATGTACAACTACAAAAACGAATGACGGAACCCACCGTCCACATGCTCTGCACGTACTTAATTTGAGTAATAACCGTTGTGTTCTCAGAAAAAAAGCGTTGCTCTATCACCGCATCAGTAGACCCCCAGTTAGAGTTCGTCTGATGGTCGATAATAGACTGAAAAAAATCCTAGAATGAAAGATGAGTAATCAAGAGATTGGTATAGGATTGGTTAAACCGTTGTGGACACCGTATCATCGATTTGGTGATGGGTGGGGTTCTGCGTATCATCATTACCCACTCTCTCAATCACTGGCAAGTAATCCACGACCGCTCGCCCCGCATCGCTCAATCAATCGACCCTGCTGCTGTCTTTATGGGGAAAATGGCAACTATATTCGATAGTCAGTCCACTTGAACTGAGTACGTATGCTAGAGTATCACCCCATCCTGCTATGCCTTAAAGGAGACCGTAGAGCAACATGGTTTCTCGAAAAGCTGCTGTATCCTACTTTTGCTTGGACGCGTTGCGTGTCGCGCGGCATTGTCGTGTGAATGTCACGTGGACTGGTCGAACTAATATGCGAGTTATTTGTGCTCCCTGATCTCAATACAGTTAAAAACAGCCTTAAACTAAACCTCTGCTCAAGTTGTTTTCCGGTCTCCTTTAATATAGCGCCACTCGTATCTCAGCGACATGTAAGAGCAGAAAAATAGCGTATGTTTGAGAAGACGCCGGACGGGATGAAGGGTGCCGAGATCTTCTAGTCTGGGTTCGATACCCACTCACCGCGGTATTAATATGGCGGAAGTTATTCAACTATTTAAGAACATATTTGTATACAGTCAAGTAGCAAGTATGAAGTTACAATGTAGATACATGCTTCAGTAGTAGTAAGTATGTGTTGTTTGTAGTTTGATCCTTCGTTGCTTTGGGTATAATTCGTTCAAAATTTCGTTGATGTATCCGTGGAAAACCAACCTCGTCGAACCTGACCCTGACATGTATTGCTGCATCACCATTTTCAGTTTCCAGGTTCATGTAGAACGAGCTGAACGAATACAAGAAGAACAAAATTTTTTTGATGTTCGATAAGTTCGATAAATAGTTGGATTCAGAAGCAGAAAACATCGAACGCAGTTCATATATTGATCCAGTGCAAAGGTTGGTGCAATGGGAAATTGAGAGGGCTTTATATATTTTTTTTTCTGAAAATCTGTACTGCAATTTTCATCGATCGTTAGAAACAGAATGTAGGTGAATTCTCACCTTTTCCCAGAGTATTTCACTTTTGTCACCATTATTTGGTTCTCCTCCATACTCCATTTTCCATGTACGACCGTTTCAGCCTTAAATAGAGGTTTTAGAGGAGAGGTTGAGGTTTTGGCTATGTAAAAGATCGCGGCGCACAGGTTCTATACTCTCTTTTTTTCCCATTTGCTTCATCGAATTGCCTATTCTCCTTTCTCTTTTTCTTTCATTTCTTCTCTTATATTTGCTGGTGAAAACAGGTAAGTGTGTGCATAATGTCTGCGGTACAAAAGGGACCGTACCTCTATAATGTGCAAAGTAGGTAATTTTGGAAAAATGAAAAACGTCATTTATTCTGTTTTGTAATGAAAGTTTATACCTTACGTACAGAGAGTTCAGAAAACCACATTATTACGAAGCAAAACAGAAGCCAACATGATTTGGGTTACTGTAATGTAGCAATCCTTAATCTATCACTGCTTTGTAGTTTTCATGATATTTACAAATCTTTCTCCACAGATTTCATATTGGTAATTTTGGCCATGTTTTGAATATGGTTTTGTAATTTTATGAACATTTTGAAATTTTTGTACGTAGGTGAACTCGGCGGTGTATGTACGTGCGCGTGGTCGCGCCGCATTTTCAAGAACACGGAGCAAGATAGGAAGTTGACACCTATATGAATGATTTTGGTTTTTTAATGTGAACAATATCGACTAATCAGCTCAAACCTCCAAATTAAAGAGGAACGGTCCCTTTAAGTTTCTGGGATCCCAGCTGGACCTCGTCAGGGTGCCGACGAACATTTGGATGAGCGTTTTCAATAGACGCCTCATCACATATGGATTCCTTGAATGCAGTTACAATAGTGGGCATCAGCTTTCAATAGTATTCTTCCTTCTCAAGGCATCACGTTACTTGCTTGGAAGTTCCGTTGGCATGGTGCCGAAAACCCAATGTAAATGCGTCATCAACAGTTGCGCCAATCTTCTGCAATCAGCTAATTGAAACTACAACCGAGATAAAATTGATATCGGTGCACCGCATACAGTAGTCTGTGTCTCTGTTAGGCTGGGTTCAGACTACGTGCACCCAGATGCAGCGGCTTTTCAACTCGGGGGCGCGCCTGCTAAAATCATGATTATCGATTGAGCCGCTGCACCCAGGTGCAGAAACTCGTGCACCCAGGTGCATTTGGAAGGTTCATACTTATTTTGCCTCGGCCGCTCACATTTGCCGCCGGATTGGGCGGCTTTTGCATCCAACTCGAGATGCCGCTGCCTTTGCTTGCTATCAAAGGCAGAGGCCGTGACGTTCGAGCCTTCACATTATCAATTCATTTCATTTCAGTTTTTATTTTCGTGAACTGATTCATACTACTTATAATATATATTCGAATACGATTTCTTGCTCATATTATGTATTGTCCATCTGGGTGCAGATTTCGTCAATGGAGGAGTTACCTTGTGATCCTAATTGTGAAGAATGTACAGTTCCTACGAAATGTTACGCCATTTGTTGAAGACAGTGATATTATTCTAGGATGGTACCACGTCCTTCTCGCGCGGTAGCTTCTGCACGTCTACGGCAGAAACTGAAACTTGCTCAAGCTATTTTCGGTACAATGTTGACCTTGGTATCGTCTAAGCAAAGGGCCTACATAAGAGCAGAACACCTTCCTCAATTGTACACCCGATTCCAAACATTTGATTCCTATCTGGGCTCAAAGGACGAGAATGCCTTTATCGAATATGCAAGATTGAGCGCTGGAGAGTTCATGGATCTTCACAATGCGATAGCTCACAGATTGAATCACGAAACGACTCACAGACAACCGATTATCTCCATGCAACGTTTGTGTCTCTTTCTGAGGTGAGAATACTGTTTATATTCTGATCCATACGTAGTTTTCAACGTTATTCGGGTTTGTTCCACCAAGGAAGAAGCTCAGTGTGCGGAATATGTTGATTTTTGCTTTCAAATTGTTCTGTTTCAGGTGGGCCGGTCACTCCTACACATTTGAGGCCCTGGCCAAAGAGTTCAACGTTGGTAAATCTACTTGTTCAGTCGTAATATCGGAAGTCACAAGGGCCATAATTGAAGGTAATCCAGATACTACGCCCGTACTCACTTCTATGGTAGAACTCGGGTTGTTTGCTTTCTGAGAATGTTGTAGGAGTAGCGGGCTCATAACTCAACGTCTAAGTAAAAGTGGGGAAGAATAATTTCCTCTTTCTCTTTCAGTTATGCAAGACTCCGCTTTCCCTCCAGTAACACGTGCTGATCTTGAAAAGTCTGCAAGGCAGTTCCAAAACAGATACGATTACCCGAGATGTGTGGCAGCGCTCGACGGGAAGCATATAGCTATCAAGGTTGGTGTTCTTGTGTGAACCAGCTGAAACTGGGTGAAATTTGGTTCAAAAGAAGTTATAGTAGGTGTTCTTGTGTAAACCAGCTGAAACTGGGTGAAATTTGGTTCCAAGTTGGTTCATACTTTTATCGGAAAAAATCCAGCGGCTTTGAGCCTCCAAATCCGGATGCGGCGGCGTTTTTCAGGAAGGCAGCCTTTGCTATTTTTTGCCGCTGCATCTGGGTGCAGAGGCTCGAGTTGGAGGCGCGTAGTCTGAACCCAGCCTTTTTTTTTAAAATTTGGCACGCACTATATAATAGTTCTCGTGAAGAAGAAATTTCAACCAACCGACTCACATTTTTCCCACATTTTTCTGAAGAGTAATTTGGCTCCAAGAATAGCACAAGAAAAACACACAACTGGTACATCGAAGTGGGAACTGTTGGTTTCGTACGTGGAATCGCATGTTGTTTTACTGGTTGTTAGGCAACTGGCCACACCATTAGTTGGCGATATTTATGACCGCAGCCATAGATCATGCGAAATCACGGTGAAGAAAAGCGGAATAGTCACCTCAAATCGTAATTTGTGCAATTCTCGATTCCATCTTTGCGAAAGCTCATCTGTTTCTCATGTTTTCGGTGGAACAGTATGCAACGTATACTAGTGGTTAGGTTATGAAACATGTGAAAATACGCACAGTTGTTGAACCAAAGAACCAATTTTTTTCGTGGAAAGTTCATTTGAAACCTGAGTATCACATACTCTATTTAAATGAAGAACTAAGTTTTTTTGACCTTTCAAGAATCACGTTGATATCAGGCGTGAATTTATCTATTCAGACAAAAAGGTGTAGAGTACTGACAGAAACGGCACCACTAACTGAAAAAAGGAAGTCAGGGAAACGTTACAGATACAACAATGTGGAGAAGAAGTTCACAATCATGTGAAAATGAAACAGTATTTGCCGTATTCTACACGTGACACGTGATACTTTCACGTAAACAGATAAAACGTGCCGGAAATCATGGACAAATGTACACTCTCGGCGTGTCTATCACGTTGGCATCGTCCTCACAGATACTCAAGTGAGTCACGCTGCTCACATTCCAGGGAGACTTGGTGTAGTTGCTCTCCAGTCCCATGACGGACACCTGCATATTGAACTATACTATTAGTCACTTGCACAGTCACGTGAAACATGTTAAACACAGCAGAACTCAGAAACGTGCAATGATAACGTACATGATTTCTCATTAGAATGCCAACTTTACGTAAATATTCAAATTTACTTCTAGTATATTGTCATTGTATCAAACATATTTGGACTATTACTACGTTTAATGTGGTTGATTGAGATGATGTGCTCGGTGAATTTTGTACTCGAAATCGTTGATACTAATCCAAAAAGGTTCCATGGTTCTCGAGGCGGTTATGACATAACCAGTTAAATCATCTAAAACATATATGTTGTACTGAATTATTTTCATTGAACAGATACGGTAATTTGAACACGACAAACTAACCATTATGGCATCATACACACATTAGGGTTGTGAATCAATTCCAAAAATCAATTTTGAATCAATTCCGAGGGAGAATCAAGTCAATTCCAATTCCAATTCCAGTTGTTCTGATATGTGAAAGAATTGGAATTGCAAGTCCAAATGATTTTGGACACACAAAAAAATGGGAATCGCAATTCCAACTCCTTTCGACAGAAAAGCGAAATGGTCCGATCGTTTTCCTATATATGTTACATTTTCGACTGTATTCAACTACAAAACGATTGAGTGAACATACCATCCACATGTTCTGCACGTATTTGATTTGAATATCAACCGTTGTGTTTGCGGCAAAGGAGCGTTGCTTTTTCTCCGCTTCAGCAAATACCCAGCTAGAGCTTTCCTGATATGCAATTTTGGACTGAAAATAATCATAGGGTGACGGATGTGACTCACATGTGGTAGTTCCCTTCATGACCCGACGGCGTAGCAATCCCCACAAAAGTTCATGAGATCACCCCATGATTAGCACGAGTATCTCATGAGTTCTCAATACGGTATGTTATTGCCATGCTACAACGTTAAGAGTTCACGAGTAGCTCATGAGGTATCCCATGAGAAACTCAGATGAACTCCTCATGATGTTGGACGGTTTGCTACGCCGCCTGAGGCAGTATGAATGAAAAATCCCGGGCCGGGTTGGAATGCTATCCCGACCTCAATTAGCCGGGAAATAGCCAGATCGAGCTCGGGATAACATCCCAACCCGGCCCGAGATGTTTCATGCATACGGCCTTCGAGTTCGATACCCGCCGAACGCGATATGTATATGACAGACTTTTTCAACTAAATGAATGGAACAATATGTTTGTGTAGGGCCAAGTAGCAAGTATTAAAGTGCAATCTAGATACGTTTTTAAGTAGTAGTAAATATGTGTTGATTATTTCCCTACCACGCTATCGAGCCTGAACGATTCTTTTTTTTTCAAAGTAATCATATATCGTATAGGTTGCCTTATCCTTCTGGGTTTGTATACTAGAAGTAAAATGAATAGTCACGTGAAGTTGGAATTATAATGAGGAAACGTGCACTTTGCAATTGCACATTTCTGAGTTCTGCTGTGTTTAACATGTTTCACGTGCCTGTGCAAGTGACGAACAGTATAGTTTGATCCAACGGTGTTTCGTGCATGAAACATTTCGTTACCGTACGCGTTTAAAACTAACCTCGTTGAACTTGACCCTGGCATGTATTGCTGAATTACCATTTTTAGTTGCCAGGCTGATGTAGAACGAGCTGAACAAATATATTACGTTAAAGAAGGACGATCATTTGAACAACCAATCCTGAGACATCGCACCTTTGGACTGCAATAAAAAATAAATTGCACTGAAGCGATTGGTCCACATAATCGTCCTTCTTTACGTCGAAGTTTCTAGAACTTTATTGTTTCACCATTCATGCCAAGTTTCTCATGATGAATCTGTGCACCGAGATACGAAAAAAAAAGATTCCAGCATTAAGGTCTCCACAACTAATTATACTATCTTGAAAACATTTATTCGTCCAAATTCAAAGAATGTGGAAGTCACTTTATTTTAAAGTCATTTTATGTATTACAGGGTCTTTTTACTTTTATCACAATCTTTCAAGCTGCAATTTCTGTGTACTGTAATTGTCCAAGACGTTGGGAACAGGCTTTATGCTATTTTTTACCTGTTGCCGGAGTAGTTCATCATTGTCACCAATACTTGGTTCTCTTTCATACTCCAATTCCCATGTAGAACCTCTTGAGCCTGCAACGAAGTTCATTAAGTGATCGAGCTTTCTTCTTTCTCCACTTCTCTTCAACTCTTTTTTTCTCTCACTCTCTCTTTCTCTTTCTCTTTCTCTTTCTTGCTTTCGTATCAATATACAATAATCAAACTTTCAATGATTTATTCTACTCAAATCTCAAATTGCTTGGGAGTTTCATTGGCATGCCAAAGCAACTTCAATGAAAATGATGAAATCAATTTACTCTGAACTATCTACTCACATCAGTACAAACGCCGTTTGACCAGGATGGTAAGTGGGCGAGTATCAGGAGAAGAGGAATCATTGCGACCGATCTACCAACAATGGACTGGGTTGCTTGGCTCGACAACTCATTGAGCCGAAAAATATGGTTGAACATTATGTGAATTATGAATAGAAGTACTCTCGAGCTGATTAATCGAGAAGGTTGCCTATTAACGAGTTATGTAGAACATAGGAAACGACAATTCATTAAGCCCAGAAATATGGTTGTACATAATTTGGGTTATGAATGATGGAGACTTGAACTAAAATGAACTGTTTGATTCAGGTAAGTTATTCATTTTGTAATTAGTTTTGAACAGTGAATTTATTTAGAAAACATCTATTTTATTGGTTATTTTCTTGTGGGACTACCTTTCTCGGTCTTTATCGAGGTTTTACCCAATAGTTTTAACACGACCAGAAAACCTTATTTCTGGTTTAGTTGGGACCACCATAGTCAGTTGGTCAGCTCATATATAAGGAAGGAGTTCCGTTCATAAAACGGACAATTGCGATTCAATTGAATAGTCACGTGAAGTTAGCCTTCTAATGAGGAATCGTGCACTTTGTCATTGCACGTTACTGAATTCTGCTGTGTTCAACATGATTCACGTGACTCACCAATTGACTAACACTATACCGCGCGAGCGATGTTTACACTATTTGGATAAGCGCAAGTTGTATGTTAGGCACTTTCGCAATATGAACTAAGCACAGTTAAAGGCCGTCCAATGGTCCGTTGGCGTGATGATCTTGTCGAAGCAATTCCCAGTTACAACAGAACTGTGAGAAGAGGCCTGCCCCCCAATATCCGTGGCGAAGAGATACTTCGTGTATGCAAAGAAAAAACATCTGGCGAGCAGTCCAGAAACATCATTTCGTTTGGAGTGATATAATAAATGAAATCTTGAAACAGTTATCGTTAGACACTTTTGTGGCTCATTTGTGCGTGTACAAAATACGACACACCAAATTTGCGCCTGCAGTGAAAATAATTTGGGCGCGAAACTACCGTAATTCAAATATTTAACTACGGTAGTTAAGAACATTGCAATTTTGTGCTGCTTTTCATTTGCAATCCTAAATATTGAATGATTTTCTACTGGGAATGGTGATTTCTCATTCATATTATCGATTGTTGACGGGTTAAAGTGAATAACCAGTTTCGAATAAACATAAACCGACATTGCAAAGTACACAGAAGCGTTTCCCTGTTTCCCATCATCCCATTTTAAGAACATCTTACATTCTTATATAGCAATCGAATGACTGCGCAGACTATTATATTGAGTTAATTTTCAAACTAGATGTAATACGAACAATGAGCAATTACCGCACTATTGTTGTCGATAAATCATAATATGTACGGAGTCCCGGTCATATGCGCAAATCCAAATTGATCTGTTTTGATCTAGGCAACTCCCATCTACGATGATCTACAGTGGCAACGATATGCGATGAGTGTTGCAAGTGTGCTGTTACGCACCATAGCATGATGGATGCGCATTCACATTCTCTCCAACCATCAGTTCTGCGGGCTAATATATTCCTTATCCACGGGTTGATTCTACCACCAGTTGTGATCTTTAACCACTTGAAGGCAACTTTCGGTTTTGTTGAATACACGCGACCCTCAAGAATGATAAACTGATTTTCACAAGTTGTTTGGTTTGGAGCAAAGAGACAACTATCTGAACGTTCAGCGAAAGCCTCAACGGGCTTACCCCTAACCTTTCGAAACACTCAATGCATAAACATGAGCACATTCAATTTTGTTCAGTTACAGCTTAGTGTGAAATACTTGTAGGTTTTTTTCGATATGAGGATCAGTTCAAAAAGATCTTTGTGATCTTGATTTTGATCCCAACTATAGATGAAGGTGTTGTAGACGAAGTAACTAGGTAATAACTGTTATGGCACCATTTCTTCCATCAAGGTACGTGTTAATTAATTAAAGCTACGAAACCTGCAGTGATAATAGCTATGAAGGTGTGCGAGCAATTACTTAAAAGACTTCTAACACCGGTGCAATCATTAAATTATTCAATAATTTGCATCAATTCCATTGAAGAAGTGATCAAACAAGCGGAAAGCTGCCAGAAAATAGAAAGTTCTTAAGTACAGTAGTTAAACATTTGAATTACGGTAGTTTCGCGCCCAAATATTTTTGATTGGAGGCGCAAATTCGGTGTGTCGTATTTTGTACACGCACACTCATTCTTTCATCACATTCTACGACTCATTTGCAATGAATCTTTTGTAGGAAATCTTCTTTGTTTCTTGTATTGGTGATTGGCTACACCACATGATATATAGGATTGGTCAAACCGTTGTGGACACCGTAACACTTATTTTGTAAGGGGTGGGAGTTTGGCGAGGGGCCAGCCAGTCTGACTATCATTGATCTACACACTCTCTCAACCGCTGGCAAATAACTACCGACCGCTCGCCCGCATCGCTCACTCAATCGAACCCTCTGCTGTATTTATGGAGAAAATGGCGACTATACCAACCAAGTATTAACTGGTTGATGTTTATAGTAGGTTCGTCGAAAACTCGAAAACTAGAATTTTTCCAAAACTTGAAAACTCGAAAACTCGATTTTTTGCCAAACTAAAAAACTCGAAATTCTCAACTCGAGTAACAACCCTAGTTTATAGGCTTCGGTAGGGTTGGGGCATGGGTAGGCTATAGTATCAGCTCACGCGGAAAATGCTTTTGGCTGGCAGTATGGCATCTCTTACAAGGTTGTAAGACAAGCGATGACTCCTCATGGTTCCTCATGAACTAACATTGGTGTGGAATAGGGTTGTTCGAGTTTTGAATTTCGAGTTTTTGAGTTTCGGGAATTTTCGAGTTTTCTAGTATTGTGTGCGAATCCAGTTTTCGAGTTTTCGAGTGATCGAGTTTCCGAAAAAAAAAAGTTCGGAATGTTGAAGAACAACCTCGTTAAATGGTAGAAGTTAAGCCTTTATGATTCCCATGGAATAGAATTTTTCGAGGTTCCCATCGTGATCTTACTGTAAGACAGGTGTCTATTGTCAATCAAGAGAGTATAATTTTCAGACAACAAAGTATATAATTTTTATTCTAAGAGAGGAGAAGAGAGCATGAAGCATGCAAGTGTCTAGGATACGAACATGTACAGAAACACACGATTCGACTGTTAAAATGAAATTTATCGAAGTCTGATTTGTCTCAAACCTTTAATAAACGGATAAAAATTATGTATCGGACCGTGACATAAAAAAGTAATCGAAAACCAAAAACCCAATAAAGACCAAACAAAAACCAATAGCCTAAGTGGTGGCGGAAAATCCAAATGGACTCCGCCTTGATAGATTTCCCGTGACTACGATAAATAAGCTGTGAATCGGTGTTTCAGCCACAAATGTACACACTCGGCGTGCTTATGACGTTCAGCTCATGTTGCAAAATGCTCTGATGAGTCACGTCGCCCACAGTCCAAGGAGATATGTGGGTGGTCTCGGAGTCAGCGATGGACACCTAAACATATCTATTTTGTCTAATACGTTTTTTATATACTTCTATTGAATATATTAAATTTATTTCTTTACTCATGTTTGTAATCTCAAACGCATCTTTTTCCAATACGTGCGTTGTTCAACCATCGTGTACTAGTTATATCTTCTCGAATATAGCAAAACAAAGTAATAAACCGAAGCACCCACCGTCCAAAGTCCTTGCGCGTACTTGATTCTAACATACAACGTGATGTTCACAGGCACAGTGTATGCAAATAGTTTTCTATCCCACCCATTTGGTTTTTTATAATGCGAGATGGCTATCTGAAAACAACAATAGAAGGTGAGTCGTCAAGTGATTAGCGTGCAGTTTGCCGCGGCTCAGACAGGTTAGTTTCACGTTATTGCTGTCACATAACGATGTTACACAGTGTGGTTTATGGCCAATCTCTAATCTGTTGATCTGCTTGCTCTGAGGTATTGGTGGCCACGAATACGCGGTGGATGGCGACGACCTCTTCCATATAAGACTGAGCCAATTGGCCAGCCCTTTTTGTAGCGGTCTCGACAAGAGAGTATGCAGAGAAACGCAGTATATCTGAACATGTCTGCAGTCTCATTGACCTCTATGCTCTCTTTATAGCTGGCCAGTCGCAAAATTTGAGCGCCCGTGCTTCCAAAAGCTCCCAGGTGTACTTGTTTGCAGCAGGCAGTTAATGAGTAATTACAGCGGCGAACGAAGATCGAACCCAGGCTGTGTGGAGCAAAAAACAACCGTAAACCACCTGAGGCCGTATGCATAAAACATTCCGGGCCGGGTTGAGATGCTATCCCGATCTCAAGTGGCCGGGAAATCGCCGAATCAAGCTCGGGATAGCATCCTGACCAGGCCCGGGATGTGTCATCCACACGTCCTCTGACCTTGTCTTTCAATTCTGTTTTCGTAACGTGTACTAAACACGCACCTGATTTGGGTAAACTCTGCCATTGATCGCTGCTCCCTCTGCCGTTTCCAGCATGGAGTAGAATTGACTGAATGGAATGAATGAACTTCAATATATGTGCCCTTTTTTTTGTTTTTGAAAAGTTTCGAGTTCTGGTGTCGACATGAAAAAGGTACATACCCGGAACTGATCGACAATCACCCTCTTTCAACCCAAGCACGCAGTGATAAAGCATGGTGTATAATCGCGCCCCAAAGGTGGGGGCGATCGTACATTACTTTCTAATAAACGTTCACCTGCTGTCGAAGTATTCCAATCTGGTCACCAATTGCTGGTTCTCCTTCATATTCCAATTCCCATGTAGGATCCATTATCAGTCTACAAGGACTGTGGTCACGTGTTTGTGTGATATATTCATATGTGACCAGATTACATGTGACACAATTGCGTCCATCTTTCGTTCTCTCTCTTTTTTTATTTTTCTCTATGTATTTCTATTTTCCCCTTTCTTTCTCTGCTTTTCGTATCTCTCTCGCTTTTGAAAACATTGAAGAGTTCGCGAACCATGCATGTAGAGGCCAAACTGTATCCAAAAAAAAGAAATATTCTTAACTAACACCCAAACTGTATTCGAAAGAGAATGACGACGGTAGATGAGTAAATAGCAAAAGAAGAGGAATCATTGTGACCGATCAACCAGCAATGAAGAATTGTTGCGTGGGAACGGCAACCCATTTCCGAGGAAAATGGCTGTAAATGAGCTGGATTATGCGGCTATTATTATTTTGATAGATTTATAACAACGTATATTTCAAGAGCTATGATGAATATAGTAGTTCTATGGTAACGATCAATGGCAGCAAGACAAGTTGCTCGATGTTTTAACAATACAAAACAATGCTAATAGAACTTGTGCTGTAACTTTCTATGATGTCTAAAAGCTGCAACATGATAAGAACAGCCTGAGAGCATTCTTGATCACTAGAAATTGGTTCTTATAAATGTCCACCTTTCAATTTCCAATTGATAACAGTGAACTTTTCAAGCGTAGTTCACCTTGTGATGCAGTGGTAATTTATTTATTTTTCAATAATGTCACGAGTGTTTTCACGTCTGACATACAAAATCATGAAAGCATAAGAAAGGCTCGATAATATGCTTGATAGAACAGGCCACAATAGTTCATATGAGATGTTAAATTTTGGTTAAATAGTGATTGGAGAATCAAGAACATATTCGGTTACACAGTCCACGGTCATTGTATGAATGCGATTCTACGGTGTTTCTCCTCTGAGATGAGAATTATATTCGAGAAGTTGGTAGTATTTTGAGTGAAATACCGCTACCAGAAAACATTTCGCTCGGAACTTTCAAACAGTTTGTTTTTTCATCGTGCTCAGCATTTGAACTTACATGATTCGATAAATAATTTTCCATTCTTATCCATCTAGTTCAAGCGTTTTTGTTGTCCGAGCACATTGTAGCATAATTCAACGACAAAATACCGATCTTATTCATAGAAAAACTTAAACTGCTAAAGGTTTGCTGAACCCGGACGGAACATTAGAGCGTTGCAAATCTCTCTCGAATCTCGATTTCTCACCCAATCATTTCACGAGTTAAATTGCCATTGAAAAGGGGCGACTTCTCTTCACACCTCACTAATGCATGAAATTTGCTTCATTACACCACGCACTATAAACATTTATTACGTGCAACAGCAACTGATAATTCATTATTTCTTGTAGAAAGGTGTGTGCATGTTCCAAGCGGCTTGTGGGTTCGTGGTATTGTACAAGTCACAGTTGTAGGCTCCGTCGACTTCTAGAAGACTGAACGAGGCGCCGGTACAATTCCCATCGTCCCAACAGCGGCTGAGACAGTCGAACGGCTGAAATGCATAGTTGTAGTTCGATCTCGATTCTGAAATAAACAATTGTAGTTTGATTTTGACGTAAGAATATGGTATGATCTTTATTACTTATCAAACTACAAAGTCAGTGAAATTGTCGATAACGCTGTCTTCAGCTAATTCGCAGACACCTTCGAAAAAATTACTTCTGGAAATATAAATAAGTATCACGGGGAGAGTGGAAGTTGGAATTTTCTTGATTTTCCAGTGATTTTTTTCAAACTGTAATATTGCAATCATTGTAATGACTTTCTAGATATTTTTGATTGGAGGGATGCACAATTGCCCGCTATCTGGCCCGTAGTACACTCGGGAAGTTTTCAACCAATCCATTTACTGCAAGCTTGGGTTAAGTGAAGGGGGGGGGGGGGCGGGTTGTTCATCAGTTTTGTGTATTTAATATCACCCCTCCCCCTCTCCCCATTTGTTCTGTGGGGGGAGGGTTTACATTTTTCCTGTTCCATGAATAGTTTTATGGTTTAGTTCACTCACAGAAATCTCAGTTGAATTCTTCATGGGATCCCCATTTGGCGCCGCAGACAATGTGTATTGCCAGCCGGTCTGAAACATAGAAAATATAACAGAAACCAGACATAGTCGTCGCCAACGGAAAGGCGCGAGAGTACTATATATCTCACTCTCTGCTGTGTACGCACACATGCCTTCGATTCCAAAGCCTGCCGGTTATGTGCACTAATAGCGCAGTGGATACCGCCCTGCTACGAATATTTTGCTCTCAGATTCGATTCCGACGGGAAACAGAAATTATAAATTTGGAACCCACTATATGGTTATTAAACCTCTCTCAAAGGAGATTAAATGACACAGAACGGTCTTTTTTGTTGTTTAAAGTACACCAGAAACCATCTCTGAATGTCAGGAAACTGTCAGTGTCCTTTTTCTGACAAGACGCGTTGGTTGCGCCCAGTGAGTGACGATTAAGCTCAGAGACATTGAGCTACAACCTATAACTCAAGTTTGAACATCAACAACAAGTTCAAAGTGTCACAATGGGTAGCATATTTGTGAAAGTTTGGAGAGAAACAAATCATACAGTTTTGACTGAGAGACGTCCGTTTAATGTGTTCAAGCTTAATCGTCACCCACTCGGTTGCGTGCTGCGTGTGTAAATTTTCGTGAAATGATCAATGTTCTTATACGTTCCTATATGGTTGTTGTTTGGTCCTGATATAGTGAAATCAGCCCAAATAGTTTCCGCCCAAATAGGTTACATATCTCGTTAAATTAACCTAACCATTCGGAACAACTTGATAACCTTGTAATTTCAATCGTAATTTGTATTTTTTGAATTTGGTAATAGTTGTACGTATATACCTACATTTATAGTAGTCGGTTTAACACCGTACATCACACAAAGTAGTGAGAACACCGATGAGAGAGAGAGAAGTTTTGTTGGCATGTTCAGTTCGAAATGGAAAACAGTTGCTGGGAACACCCAGGACACTAATGGAACGACCGACTTTCAATAACTTCGAAAACGGTGCCCAGCAACGCTGGAAAAAAAACGAGCTGATTTATGAGAAAATGCGACGTGGCATGTTTTTAGTCTACTAGTGATTCACGTTGAACGTTAAAACCCCAATAAGAAAAAAGTGAAGTAATCATTTCTACTAAAGCTCGCACCAGCTGGAATTTTTTATAAATTCAGCGAGCCATTCACATCAACGTTGTAAAGTCACCAGAGAACATTCCTTGTGCACAGGTAGTCAGAAATCACGTGGAACGTGCAGTTAAAATAGTTTTGTAGAAGGCCAAGAAAATAGCGTATATTCAAGAGAGTATCTCATTTTCGGCAAGCATGCAGAATAATTTTGTTTCAATCGCTGTAGTATAGTTTGATTCCAGAGTGGTCCGAGATCATTGAGAATTATGCTGTGTTTCAGAACTATTTAGCGATTCAGCTGTGATCTTCCCAAATATCGTACTCGACATGTTTTTAGTTGTAAAAGCCTAGCCAGGGTCAACCAATAACGGAAGTGAAGTGAGCTCTCTTCAACAGTATACAATTACAACAGAATACAATTACATAATACAATTACAATTACAGAATAACAACCGTAGATGGATTGTCCGTAGAGGGAGTGGAGATAGGCATGGGTGAGCTTTGTTACCAGTTCATGCGGTTCGCCAGATAGATACCGCGACGAGCGAGGATCGATCCTGGGTCAGTGGAGGGATGGCCGAACGCTTAACATTTGAGCAGTCGGCAAGTTTTTGCAGATAACACTTTTTGTGGATTCCTGGAGGAATATTCTTAATTAATAAAAATAATTTGAAAAAAGTTCAATATCCGGTGATTAGTGTTCATTCTGAGGGAAATGTTTACCTATCTAACAACAAAATTGAAGTCTGGAAATGGACCGGATTCTCTCAAAAAAAAACAATACTATAGATGTTTTCTTATTCAACAGAAACACAGTGTGCAACAGTTCGAACAGGAACAAGTAACATTTCTCTTCTTTTTTCTGATGGTGACTGAACAAGTGAAAACGATATTTTCAATTGATTTCCAAAATTGTAATTGATGTTTGTTCCAAAATGTACATGATTGATCATTTATTTACTTGATTCACAAAAATAAAACACTGAAAATAACTATATGGAATATATTCTCTCTGTGATCTCCGTTTCAATTTTGCTGACACAAATAGACTCGAGGGACCGATATCACGTTCTGCTGTTGTTCACAGATTCTCAGCTTTTTCACGTCGTTTATGTCGCATGGTGGGCTGTCGTAGTCATGTGTGGTCCCCATAAAAGTTATCTGAAAAATTTATAAAAAATAAAAGTTGTATACCTATTAAAGTTTATTAGGATAAGAGTGGTAAGCTAACTAGCTGACTACATTCGTGACCCCTCGTCAAACATTGATGACCCAAAACTGGACAGACATGTTTGTATTTTTGTGAAACGTTCAACGTTACCTTAATTTGCAGAAATTTCCATTGACACGCTTTCAAAGTCCCAGTGAAAATTGCATCAAATGTACTTCATGCAGCCCACCTTCCACATATCATCCTTGACACAGAAAACTATTTCCGATTCGACAAGAATCGGAAATATCACACCAGGAAGTTTCAATATATGTCCTGTGAACCAAGTTCCGACGTTGGTGTATCGATATGCGATCTCCACCTGAATTCGTTTGATATGAAATCCCGTTATCAATTTTCCTATCTGCGCAGATCGAAATCCAGTTGTCGGTAGTGCAAAAAGGGGGCGGGGCTTATCGATAAATCACTTATTCGAAATTAAAGTTGGTCTTATTAATTCAGGTACTCAGACGTATGGATTCCGAAACTCAGTAAACGCAAAGCTCAACCCGGAAGTTCTTACACCCAGTACCTGTGATGAAAAGACCAACTACCCCACGTTCTGTCATAGTGCGTCTCTCGCCCTGCGCACTACTTTGTGGAATTGGTATCCGAGGAGATGTTAGAGCAAAGAAATAGCGTACGTCTGAGAATAGAATAGAATAGAATAGAATAGAATAGAATAGAATAGAATAGAATAGAATGTTTATTCGCGATCGAACACGTGTCTTTCCACATTGGTATATGTGACACTACAAACTATGATTGTAGATTTAGGAGAAAGAATAAAATGTAGAGTATTGTTTACTCTGTTACGCGCTGATTGTATAATACGCATTGTTGCAGTTGCAGTACTGCACAATTGAAACGATGATTGTACCAGGAAGTTTGTAGGACAGTACTGATGGCCAAATATGAACATTTGTTTTTGAAGAGATCATTCAGGTTAGCACGTTTTCTTAGATAAAGACTGTATGAATGTTAGTTGTGTCATGCGTCAGATTGAAGAGATAAGTGGAGAAGGTTAGAGCATACGTGAGCGTTGGTAGAATATCAGTTGAATTGTTTGGAATTGTGTCGCTCAGAGAACAGAAAACACACTAATCTGCCGAGGATTAGTCTGGGACATGCATCACCTTCATTGGGGCTCACTACCATTTCAAGTAAATGAACATTGTCGCTTCGGTACGAAAGACTTTGTACCGAAACCTGCGATTTGGACCGGAAAAAAGCTGAATTCGAGCGAGAACTTACGCTTGTTGTGTAAACTCGGAAGTGAAGAACTTCCGTACCATCTGCTTTCTCGAGATTGATGTAGAAACTACTGGAATAGAACCAAATAGAAAAAGTTGGTAAGAACACACCTTTTCAATTACATCGTTGAGACATTGTTTCAAGCCTCTTATATTTTTTTTCAAAATTGATGCGGAATCGGCTGTCGCTCCACTGACCCGGGTTCAATCCCCACTCGCTGCGGTATCTGTACGGCGGACCGCATGAGCTGTCAATATATAGCTCCGTTTTCTAGTTCTACTCGATTTTGGCGGTTAAAATAGTTTTGTAGAAAGCCGAGAAAATACCGTATTCAATAGAGTATTCTATTTTTTCAAGCAGGCTATGTTTGAACAAAAAGTTCGTTAGTACAAGGGTTAATGATAGTTATTTTCATTTTGTTACTTACCTTTCACCAGTCCAGTTGACGATAGCCAACATACAGTGATCTCCATTCATGGTGAAGTTGCTATCAATGACAGTGTGATCCTAAAAATGGTTCACTTAGAACATTGAAACATCAGAACCGAAACATATCAGACCGATTTCTCCGATCTGAAAGCCGCTATAGAAAAAGCAAGCGTGCAGAGTCGTTTTGTTTCAATATGTTGGTTCGTAGTTTGATGCGAGGCTATCTAGGCCATATTGATAATTGTGATGTGTTTCGAAACCATCAAGGCAGTGTGATCTTCCCAGATATCGTACATGACATGTTTCTAGTTGTGAAAGCCTAGCCAGGGTCATCCATGAACGGAAGTGAAGTGAAGTGAGCTTTTTTCAAGTGAAGTGAGCTCTTTCCAACAGCATTTCCAACCAAAAAGCTAGAGAACGTTCGTTCGGAACGTTGTTTTTGTTGTTGAAGTTGTTCATTATGGAACTACCCACACGTCTTACGTTGCGACTTTCAATGATTTTTTGAGAATATACCTACTCCAGACTGCGTGACAGCAGAAGTTATTTTCAGAACAACACACATGAGAACGAGAACGTCGAGCATTTGAGAAAACGGGATGTTCTTGAATGAGAAATACTGGTTGGTTAGCGGGTTGCTAAGTTGTGGGTTTCGGCTAATTCTACTTTCTCGTTGCTATAGTTCTCCTTTTTCATGGATGGCTGGAACAACTAGCTAAACAAAATCACATCAGCTGGTAGAACATGGAGGAGTGAAATATGAAAAGCAAACATGAGAATGTCTCGATTCACGTTTTTGTTGTACAGTTTCGACGTGTCTCTGCACTTAAAACATTTATTCGAATTGGTATTGTATGAGTTTGCATTTACCTTTTGAGTGTCTCGTCAGCGTTTGACGAAAAGTAAATCTCTCGTCAAACCGTTGTGAACAGTGTACACTCAATTTGGTAGAGATCGCGGTTCGGCGGCAGCTAGGTCGTCTGCGTATCCATGATCTACACGCTCCCTCCTCAGCTCGAAAATAATCAACGCCGATCGTCCCGGTTCCCTCGCCTAATCGATTCAGTCATTTGTTGTCTCTGTTGAAGAAATGAAGACTGTAAAAACAATCCGTGATCTGACACGTGATGTGGCAGCAATCATTCGTGAACCTTGTGAGAATCAATTCACAAACAATACCTCACCAATGTCGGGTATCTATTGATTGCTGTGCTTTGTCATAATGGCGCACGTAATTCATAATGGTTTTATCATAATGGCGCTTTATCATAATGGCGCACACCAGTTATAACATGTTTCACAAAACGTGAAAAAAACGACAAAAACCCAAATTACTTTCCAGTTTTTCAATACCTTACACAATACAGTAAATAAACGTTTGACTATGCTGAAAAAAGAAACAGGTGATGCTTGTGTTAAAATGGAGAATAAATTCATTATGAAACTATGACGCGAACCAAAATAATTTAATGTTTTCAGAAACATTTATCATTCTACAAATCGTCAGCACTTGAAGACCCGAGGCACTGTTTCGAGGATACCGGCGACGGTCTGACAGATGTTCAGAAAAGTGACGTCATCCAATGTCCAGTCCGATTTGTTGTAGTTATATGTGGTTTCCATCAGAGTCACCTTGAAATAATTATATGAATTTTCTGAAAAAAAAATGAAGTGTGAATAAATGAATGTTTCGTTTTTTTGCAATAAAATCTCCATTGCCCCAAGAAACATAACGAGAACAAAGGGCTGAACCAATGAACGTGGTGCATGCGATCGTTGAATATCGTATAGCATTGAATATCTTATAGCGGGTGTAGATGAAAAACATGAAGAGGTGGTTTTCGCTTGCCCAACCCTCCTACTTTCAAATTGATCGTACGCTGTGTACAGCAGTTGGATCGATCTATAACTTGTCAAACTGGGTAGGTATCATTTTGTATTGAAATTCCACCAATTATGATTGATCCTTTTTGATCAACTTCAATAGAGGTTTTTCATATTCGTTGTGTTGATCATAAATTGGTCGTCATCTAAATCTGAGGCGTTGCCACTGACACTACTATGTGAAAAAGTACTGAATTAATGCGTTGCTATTTTTAGGCACGAGAAGTGCATTGTTTTCGGTTTCTTTTCGATGGGTTTAGATACGTGTTTTGGAGTGCGCTCTCCGAAGCTAAATGTCCCGCTAAAGCTTCTCAATGAACTCTCCTGCTCCACTTTATACTATTGTGTTTACGGTATACAATACATTTCGCCACATCACAGATCAATTGAACATGTACTGAACTTTACATTTCCTTCTGAAATGAGGAATTTTTCACACATGGTTTTCGGGCTAAACAGACCTTCCATACGTTCTCCTGGAAACATATTTCTATCGATGAGTTGGCTTCTGTGGGGAATGTCACGCAGTTTCTCACGTCATTCTGCCAAGAGTTGAAATTCTTTGTTGTTCGAGATGACAATTCAATCTGAATCAAATCTTTGATTAATGTATGAGGGTCGCTATTGTTTTGCTGTGTTTGTAGTTTGGTCCTGCTGTACTTGAGCTGTTTTTCTAGCTTCATGTGTCGATGAAACTACACGAGAAAGTTGTTTTGGTATCAAAGAAAATCTCACACTGTTCAACGATCGCCCAAGACAGAGAAGCTCGGAAGAAGAATTTGGTACCGCAGAAAAGCAACCGCCCTCTGAGCAACGGAAAAACTAATTAACTAGTAAGTAAGTCGTCCGAAAACCCACCTTTTCCGGCCATATTCTCACATGAAGCGCCTCTACACCATCTTTAGTTTCCAAGTTGATGTAGAATGAGCTGCAATATTCTTGTAATCAGAGAAATAGTCGCGTCTCGGGTTATACTGTTTTACGAAATATTAATTTCTACGAAAAATTATTATTCATTTGGTTCAATTTTGATTATTTTATCAACATTGCAGCAAGCATGTGTTCATCACCAGAGTCAGTACGTATGTCATTTTCTTGCAAACGCGCAACAATTGGGGCAGCCTGATTCGAACGGAATGTAAAATTGACTAAAGAACTGTAATGTTTAGTGTGTGCTTCTAATTTGACTATTATCATCGCAGTTCATTGGAAAATCTGACATGGCTTACATTCAATATATGTGTAGTCTGACCCTTACAAGAACAAAGAACATTTTGAGATTTATGGTGTGTTTAAAGATTCGAACTACAACTGACTCGTGACCCGACCAGCTCAGTGAGATCACCGCACACTGGCTCGAATTGAAGTGAAACGTTCCGTTGAGAAGACTGGTAGTCTGAAACCGGTGGATAGGATTTGTCAAACCGTTGTGGACACCGTACCATCGACTTTGTAAGGGGCTGGGTTTGGCGAGGGGCCAGCCAGTCTGTGTATCATTGATCTACACACTCTCTCAACGCTCGCTCCGAATTGCTCAATCAATCGAACCCTCTGCTGTTTTTCGGGGAGACTACAAAAAGTATACAAAAAGTTATCCGCTCTCGTACACACCGGTTGATTAGACTACCGGACTGTACATGACCAGTTTCTATCTTTCTCTTGCTATCTCTTCTCTGTTCTATCATTATCACCCTGTTTTTTCTTCTCCTCGCTCTCTCTAGTTACACTTTTGATTTCGGAACAAAGTGCTTGTAAAACGCGATTTGCTCAAAAATTCCAAATATTTTGAGAACGGTTCCATATTGAGAAAACCGGTCGGATGTTTATTTGGCGCAATGCCAAAATCCCAAAGGAATCATTAGATTTAGAAACCGCGAACTCACTCCCTCACATTCTCCGTTCGAGAAAGACGGTAAATAGGCAAGTAGCAGTAGAAGCGGAATCATTGGGGCCGGTCTACTTACAATGAACCGGGGTTGCTTGGCTCGGCAACTCATTGAGCCAAGAGGGATGGTTGTACATTAAGTGAGTTATGAATAGAAGTACTTATGAGAAGATGAATCTAGGAGATATCCTAGAAGAGTTATGTAAAACATAGTTCTTGGGAACGACAACTTATAAAACCCAGAACAATGGTTGTACATTATTTGGGTTATTGGTTAGTTATAAACGCCTTGATTGAGTATACATAAAACACATTTTTGAGAGTGATCTCTACCCATACATAGCAATTAACTGAAGATGATCACGTTATTCTCGAACTTTCGTATCTTTATCAATAATTTTATCAATCGAATACGTGTGTTTGTGTATGGATCAACAAACAAAAATGACGACATCTTCACAATCAACCAAAACAAATCAAGAAAATCAAATATACACCATGAGTCGTATTATATATATATATATATATAACTTCATCACGTTCAATACAATGGTTCAAATTGATAATTATTGTCCGTTTTTTCTATAGAAAGGTATGTGCATGTTCCACGCGTTGGCAGTTTTGCTGTCGTACAGGTTACAGTCGTAGCCTCCGTCGACTTCTAGAAGAGAGAACGACGCGGTACAGTTCCCATCGTCCCAACAGCGGCTGAGGCAGTCGAACGGCTGCAATATATAGTTGTAGTTTGAACCTGACGGACATCTGTAGTTTGATCTCGATGCGTTATCAAATTATGAACTCAAAGGAATAGTCTATAACGCTGGTTACGTCAGATTTGCCAACACAGTTTTGGAAATATAGACATGTGTCAAAGTTCGAGTATTCTTTTTTCAGTGCAAATTGTCGAACTATGGGCATGACATGTGTGTTTCATGAATGGTTTTGTCGCTCCTATAACTCACAGAAATCACAGTTGTATTCTCTGCGGGTTCTTCTGTGGGCGTCGAAGACAATGTGTATTGCCAGCCCGTCTGAAAATATTAGTGAGCAGCGAGAATGCAAGGTTACCAAATTTGAAAAAGTGATAAATTGATACAGAACGGTCTATATTTTGATCAAAACAGACCGGCAACCAACCTTGAATGTCCGAAAATGTGAATTTAAAGAAACCGTTCCGCTATAATATCAGTTTCACGAAAAATTCAAAGAGCTCAAAAAAGTTTTGCAATGTCTTCGCATAGACCATGCAAAATTTTTCATATTGAAAATTTGTAAAATTTGCATAACAACCAGCGTTAAGAAAGAGGACATGAACATTTTCACTGTGACGCAACTTGACTTGGTTCCTTTACGTCCAGAGTTTTAAAATATTTTTTTTGTTTTAAAATATTTTTGTAAGTTTTTAAATAATTTTGTACTTCTATAGGCGAGCATACCCCGTACGCAACTCCCCTATCGGTGTCATTACGTAAGCCGCTTTTCTGAGCAAACGAAGCAAGATAGAGATATAAGAGTATCAATTTTTGATAATGGTTATTCATTTGCCAAAGGATCAGATTGTTAACTCATAAGTCAAAATTAGAGCGGGACGGATTCTTTAAGTTATCAATGCTAATACTTATACACACATTACTTCTATGGTTTGATTCTAGATTACTTAGAGCAGAGTACGTATGCTGGAAGATCCCAGCACCTTCATCTCATCCTGCGTCTCTCGCTCTGCCTCACTCAGTCTTGTCTCTTACATCCCGGTGGGATGTGACAGCAGAGAAATAGCGTATGTTCGAGGAGACACAAAATGAGATGAAAGTGACGTGATCTTCTAGCATACGTACTCAGCTCGAATCGATGTCTTTGCCCAATTCGGTCCCATATCTCTTTCAAATCACTTACGTTAATAGTGGTCGGTTGAACCCCGTACATCACACAAAGTAGAAAGAGAACCGATGAGAGGAGGAGAAGTTTCGTTGGCATTTGTGGTTCCAAATAGGAAACAGTTGCTAGGAACATTCAGGGCACTAATTGAACGGCCCGGTTTCAATTACTCCAAAAACTGTTCACTCAGCAACGCTGGAAAAAAACACTCAGTTAATTGTTGAAGGGCCGGTGACGTGACATGTCGGTAGTCTACAAGTCATTGAATGGAACCTGGAAAGTGTAAAACTCATCAAAACCAGACACGTGCAGCAGTGAAATAGTTTTTATCTCGAGCACAAACTTGATTTAATTTGAACGGAATCACTAATATCATTCTCAGAATCGTTCGCTCGGCTTCACTGGAATAGACCGAAATCTTATTTCTGAGCAATCTAAAATAAGGTGGCGAAATACAGCTGTAGTCACACGTTCAAGCGAAACGAGTGAAATGGGTCAGAACATGTCCTATCGATACCTTGCATTGTATTTTTGAAATAGTTTCACAGTCTTTGAAACTTGTAAGCGTTCTTAGAAGTTAGTGTGGTGTTTGTGGCACCGGGTTCGAACTATCCGCTAGAGAATACTGCGATATCTTGCAAAAGTATTGCGTACATTAATCGAAAAGTGTAATAAACAAACGTTCGAGTTTTTGTACTACATGTGTGTATTTTGTTAACGTTGTTGAAATGAGCTATAGCTTTGCGACGTGTTGTTTATTTTTTGGTACAGTTGTAGTGATTATGCGTACTTAACACGTCGTATTTCGTTTACTAATTCTCCTTTGAAATTACTATTCCACCAAAAATAAGTTAACTTGGATGTTCAGTTTGTTCGGATGGTTAGATTCGTTCATTAAACTATCTTGACAACTGAAGCTTGACTAGAACTGATGAATCATTTGCAGAGAGCCATTCAAAAAATCATAGTTATGTGCGTGATTGATTTCGATCATGGTAAAATACTTTGTGAGTCAAATATCAAGTCAAAGGTTGCCCATCTTATATCAAAAACCTCTCTTTGTATACTGCTAGTCCAACATACAGTCACGTGAAAAGTGTTAAACAGGTCAAAACGCAAAACATCAATACTCTGCCATGATAAAGGCAGAGTATTGATGTTGGTTAGGGTTGTTAGAATTGGAATTGAAATTGGAATTGGAATTGGAATTGATAGAATTGAGATACTCATTAAAAAGAATTGCAATTCCAACTCTTTTTGTCTGTCGAAAATAGTTGGAATTGCAATTCCAATTCTTTTGTATGTCGAAAATAGTTGGAATTGCAATTCCAATTCTTTTGTATGTCTAAAAATTTCTGGAATTGCAATTCAAAATCTCTAGTATATCAGAAGAACTGGAATTGGAATTGGAATTGACTTTATTATCTCCCAGAATTTATTCAGAATTTATTTAAGAGAAAAAATGGAATTTAATCAATTCCGATGGAATTGTAATTGAAAATCTGAGATGTCGAGGAATTGATCAGAATTGGAATTGGAATTGAGCAGTTTTTGAAAATCTGAAAGAATTGGAATTGGAATTGAGTGATTTTGAGAATTGCAAAAGAATTGGAATTGGAATTGAGTGGTTTTCGAAAATGGAAGAAGGATTGGGATTGGAATTGGGTGGTTTTTGAGAATTGCAAAAGAATTGGAATTGGAATTGAGTGGTTTTCGAAAATGGAAGAAGGATTGGGATTGGAATTGAGTGGTTTTGAGAATTGCAAAAGAATTGGAATTGGAATTGAGTGGTTTTCGAAAATGGAAGAAGGATTGGGATTGGAATTGAGTAGTTTTTGAGAAACGAAAAAGAATTGGAATTGGAATTGACTTGATTTTTGGAGTTGATTAACAACCCTAATGCTGGTACACGTATAACGTAACATACTCACTCACTTTTAGTACAAATCAGGTCACACATCTCAAGAGTCGAGATTATGCACACATCGGCTCAAATTATAGTACGCAATGATATAGCCTGCTTAGCCATTGCTGCCTAAAAAACCTTGTATCTTATCACCTCCCAATCTAAACACTTTTTTACGTGTTTGGGATTTATTTCAGTTCAGGAGCTCGAAAATCACCTCCGTCTAGTTGAATGTGTTGACTTCATCAACTTAACCTACATCATGCGAAACTATATTGGCCAGCTGCACACAGTACATACGTATTGATTGATGTCCCTGACTAGGGTTGTTAATCGAGTTCAAAATTTCGAGTTTTCGAGTTTTCGAGTTTGGCGAAAAATGGAGTTTTCGAGTTTTCGAGTTTTCGAGTTTGGGAAAATTTCGAGTTTTCGAGTTTTCGAGTTTTCGAGTTTTGGAAAATTTCGAGTTTTCGAGTTTCGAGTTCGACTTGACTCGAAAATGTTCGAGTTTGACTTTAACATCCCTACCAGGGACCAGCCAATTTTCCACACGGCACAAGATGGTCTCTTCGTTTCCGTTCGCCTATCTGTTTCGGTATTTGTCGCTGCTACGAGCGAGCGGCAGGAACCAAACGAATGAACAAATGTTGAGAATGTAGAGAAATGTTCGTTTGTTTGTTCATCTGTCAATACTATCTTGTCAATTAACATGACGAACTATGGTTGAAAAACATGTTTATCAGTTATTCAGGATTGGACCGTAACAATCTCGCAGCTGTCTGTAAACGCACCACAGTTAGAGCTATCACAATTTCCTATTTGGATTTATTTGAAAGGCGAAAATCACCGCAACTCGAAATGTTAGTACCTATCAACATTTCTAGTGGTCATACCTAATTCGTGACCATTTTCAGGCACTCAGTTTTCTGTTTCGAAAAAACAAAAACACGGAATGACACGGAACAACCCTTGATAGTGGTTTTAACCCAACTTCCACTTACATTCTGTCTTCAAAAATTGTTCTCGTTCTGCTATTGTATCCTAACACCGAGTGTTATATCTTTGTTCAGTCACTCTGGGATCTTTCCCTGAAGAGTTACGAGAAAGAGAAAATACAAACAAAACTGGAAAAAAAATGTTTCTACCCAATTTGAGTTTTTGTTTAATTGGAGTTAAAGAACCATAGCTAGTCCATACCGTAACTCAACTTTTACTAGCATTTCTTAACATCTGCCACCTTTTGTTTTCTGTTATTCTATCCTAGTACCTTTATCAATATACTCTAATACCGAGTGGTACACATCTTAGTTGCTATACGCTGAGCCATTGTCTGTTGCTAATCTTCCAGTAATACGCCGCATCGCGGTAAAACAGCCCGGTTCGGGTCCGTAAGGCCCGATTAGGGATTACCGAACCGACTCAGGTACTCTTGCCGATTGGAAAATCGTAAGTTGCCCAGTAAGTAGCGTTACAGCAGCGATTGTAGACTCAGCTAACGGTCGTATTCTCTTATCTCCTGGTATTTTTTAGAATTTATTCACTGTTTTATTATTCCTATTTCAGTTTCTTCTGTATTCTTCATTCATTCTACCGAGTCACGATGGGAGTTTCTGTGTCATAATGTGCGAAACACGTTCGAAATCACACAAAGTATGTCAACGAGATGTATTTACGGTACGTTTTGTTACAGTTTTTGATCTTTTTTTTTCTGTTTACAGACCTCTGACATCATATATGTGCGAGTTTCTCCATAAAGCCAATGTTCAGTATAGAAAACAGTTGTCGGAAGATTTGACGGGCTACTGTGGGAGTCATCGTAGTATGTACAGTCTATACAATATACACATGTTCTTGAGAGCATAAGCGTGACGAATCTGTTATAGAGTTAGAGTGAAGAAAGTTCATTTGCATATTCTTACCTCACCTTAGAAACCGTCTCTGACTGACCAAGTCTAAACGTACAGGTTCGGGTACGGAAAACAAGTTTCACGCGTTTCTCATTTTATTTCATTTTCCCTCACTGACTTCACGAAAGATGGTGGCTAATGCTCGGTTTGTTCATGGTTTTCGTATTCTATTTGGATTTTTGTGAGAAAGACCGTAACTAACATTGAATGGAAAGGGCTATACAACGTTTTCTACCTCGTGTAGCCTCTTTTGACCGTAATGCATTGAACCAGATGGAAAACCGTAGTCAGTGAAAGCTTTTTCTGTTTTGCCCAACTTTTTGGCAAGGCGGAAATCACCATTCGTATACCGCTTTTGAAACTTTATTACAGTTTAGATCCGCCCAATCAACTACTCGCACTGTTGTAATTAACAACAGCGGAAACACTAACACGAAAAAGAAACTGATTATCCGCAATTTTTCCGCTCGCACGATTCTCGCAAAGGTGAGGACCAAATTTAAAAAGCACACATTGGAGTAAATTGGAGAGTCACGTAAATCTAACATTCTGATGGGGCATCGTGCACTTTGTCATTGCACGTTTCTGAGTTTTGCTGTGTTTGTCATGTTTGACGTGACTGTGAAATGGACCAACAGTTCATAGTCTATCATACTTACTGAGCCTCTCTATACACTCGAACGTTCCCTTGACTATTTGTTATACGTCGACTTTGTGGAATTTTTTTTCTCGAAAAGTCTCAAAATTATGGAATTAGAATCGAATGCCAAAATTGTTGACATCCTCGACCATATTCACGTTTTGTTTTCGAGTTTCAAGTTTAGAAATATTTGCGAGTCAAACTCAAAGTTTACGTCCGTTTATTTCAAGTTCGTTTCTGAACCGGATTCGGAATTAACAATCGTAAACGACTAGGTGTTCGCCCACGGAATCTCAATAATTCGTCATGCGTAAAATGTCCGCCTGTCTTGGGCTTATCTGAGAGAAGTAGATTCCATGAAATGTTGAATCTCATTGCTTCCTGGTTAGTTCACGTCATTCCCATTGAGACCTTGGCAGGGTGCCAACGAAACTCCCAGTGAGTATACACCTCAGAAATTACAGGTTTTATGAACAGAAACTACTGGTTTTGTGAATATAATTACCTTCGCACTGTCAATATGGTTAAAAGCCGCTTGGGATAACGTGCGGTGTTTTGAAAACTTTAATATGTTGAAAAGCTGTCTGGAAATTTGGTTGGCACGTTGCCGCGGTCACAATGGGAATGATTGGAGCTATACAATTTCTGTTTGAAGGAACCACTCGGATAGAGAGTGACTGAGTATTGGTTGTGGTTTGATCTCACTGTACGATTTCAACCAAAACCCAACGATACCGAACTAAGAATAGCCAGATGAGGAAAACACACCGTGTATGCACGCTTTCACGAAAAGAAACTCCATAAGTACTTTTTTCTCGAACTGGTAGTCTCATTAGCAGTATTTCGTAATCTAAATGGCTCTGACAGCAACAAAAAACTCAATGAATGACCAAGTTTTACATCTTGTGTGATAAAAATCATTTGTCACGTAAACTACTGAACTTGCGCACATGATCAACTTTCACCAGCCGATCCGAAACCAGCTACCATTTTCAGCTGAAAACCAGCAACGATGTTTCTGGTGCCATCTCGCTTTCCAATAACCGTCTGCGTCTCTCTGCCGGCAGTGTTCTCTCGTTGGAGATGGGGGTAGATAGGCAGAAAATGCAACACAGCAAAGTAGGTGTCCCTGTCTTAGATTGGAAAAACAACAACATGCGGTGTTCACTGATTCTGGAAAAGCTATGTTCTCATCTTAATTCTAAGTGACAGGCGGTCAAAATCATTTGGATTGACAAACATCCTGGGTTATGTTTCTCTTCTCAGAGTTGAAGTGATATGAAAGTAGACAAACGGATGCTGTTGACAGAAGTGCTCAGAAGTTTATTGCCCACCCATGCGACGTGAATGGATCAGCTATCGACCATACACAGAGACCAACTACCAATAGCTACAACGTTTCGAATAAACTGCTTCTAAAACGCCAATATCCACCCAATTGTGTAATAAGGTAATGTTGGTGAAATGAAAATCGAACGTTGCAGGGTAAAACGTTGACGATTTCCGGATATTTGACTGCTGCTGAATCGTACGACGCCGAACAGCTAGAGTGGGTTGCAATTAACTTTTTCGTAAGTATGTGCGTGAACGTATGCTATAACATCTCGGCACTCTTCGGATTATGCGTTATTCGTTGAGCAGAGTGAATATGTTTGAGAACACAAAGGTTTAGAGAGGTCGCAATTTTCTACCATACGTACTCAGAGAACCCGAACAACAAAATGTTAAAAACTTCCTACCACGTATTTATGCGCGACGATGTGAATACCATGAAAATACTAATAAGTTTAGAAAAATTCTAGTTGAATTGATTGTGGGTCCTATATTTTTGTTCAAGGTTGTGGTCGAGAACGGACGGATGCGAACGAAAGCATCAGCTGGCTTTTGAGCTGCAGTTGAAACTCAGCGGTGACTTTGCCGCCGACGAGGTGATTATCTTACTATTCAGAAACAGTTGAAAATTGAACTAGAAAATAAAGTTCAGTATAAAATGTGTCAACAAACTAGAATACGTTTGAAGCCTGGGCTATTTATGTATTATTCGGTTGGATAAATGTTTTATGGAAACGGTACCTCGACGAAAATGTAGTCGACTCGACATAATTATCGAAAAAGTTAACTTTTTTTGCTATGGGAACGATACCTCGACGGAAATGTACTCGACTTGACATAATTATCGGAAAAGTTCATTTTCTTGTACAAATGACTAACACAGAAATCTGTACAAGACACAGACAAGAAATATGGCAAGCTTTTCGAAATATTTTCATTGTTAAAAGGAAACCCGGAATCCAAAAACAGCACTGCTGTGCTGAACAAATAACCATTTAGTCGTACTTAAAGTCGCGCTCTGAACTCCACATGTAGTCTTATCTAATTCGGGTGAAACTTCAATGATCATTGTCATTCCGTGTTGACGACTTGGTTGATTCTGATATCACCCATAACTCCAAAACGACCTTAAACAGGTTTCTTCAATTCAATGTAAATTGACCAATAAATGAACATGGCAGTACCCACATTCATTTCACTCATTCATGTTTCGGACTTCCAGATTGTTGTGGACATTCCTGTAGACGTCGTCTTGATTGATGCCGTTCCGTTCGCCACTTCTGGAATCGACGTCTCGGATACAATCACTTGCCGCCATTTAGAAGAAGGTAATGCTGCGAATCTTGCTGAGACTAGGAATTAACTTTGTGAAGTGTGTGCTTCTGGGACCTAAACGCAACTTGTTTTTGGCCGACTGTAACGTTAACCACCACGTCAGTCATCACGGTGTTCCGACTATAACTTTTCACAAACAAACTTGTTCATTCTCAGAGTTTCAATAAAATTATGGTGTGGTGTCAAAGCGTACCGCCGGCTCTATTCCAAGTATTTCGTAATTGTAGAAGTGATTGACAACTTGAGCTTCTTTTTGTTTTAGCTTATTAAATTTTCGGAAGTTTCAGACACAACAACTGCCCGTCCCTTCGGTTCAAAAACAAATCTTCTTCTACAACGAAAATTTCCTGCAACCCCAAAACTAGGGGGGCAGCAAAGGTAACAATTCCAATTCGAACAATCCTGTCTTAACGGCCACTTTGAATAATTGTGAATGTAGAATCGATGTCTAAGCTCTTTATAAGACGCTTATACCACTGAATTCTTTTTTAGCATGACTGGGTTGTAGGGATCACGGGTGGTAAGCGGATAGAAGATCTGTTAATTCCCCGGATTGAGTGGACTGCTCGGTTCAGCATTCACAGAAAAACATACTTACTTGATTGGACAATTTCTTCCTGGCTACAGCACGATCGTACTTTTTTTTAAATGTAATCAAAGAAAGTGGTCGATAAGTGGAAAAGACTGATTGTTAAGCAGAGTACATAGTTCTAATGTTAGGTGTCACACACGTATTTCCGGGAATAGGGTGAAGGTTCGAAGTGACGGGAGGAATCATGTACGCGGGCATGTTGCGCGCAGCACGAACTCCAAACAATCAGTCAAACTACAGTTGTGCATCAGATTTCACATGATTAGAATCTGAGAAAAACTCTAAGAAAGCTTGGAAATCTTCCAAGCTAGAGAAAAGAAAGTGCGTAAAAAGCATATTAGAAACATAAAACTTCTATCCAGATTAAAAGTGTGATGTAAAGTTGTTTTTTTCGAAATTGAACTTGCTGAAAAAAGTAGAGTATACAATCGAGTCGATAAAGCATAATTTTGCAGTGGCTCCAACTCGTTTGTTCCACAATTGACAGCTGAATTGTTTACAAAAGTCCTCAACGAGATCGACACCTTCATTTTCGATGCCGACGGTACGTTTCTGGGAGTTCAAGTTATAACCCCGCGAATCTACAAACTACAGAACATTCTTGAACAGAGGTGTCGCAATGTTTTTGAGCGATTGAAAGAGTACCCCAGCACGCTTCTCTCAAACTGTGTCCCACGTCTTAACCTGTCGAAACATGACCTTATTGGCGACGGGTTACGGTCCCTACAAAATAGTACGGAGAACGAGAATTTTTTTCAAGATCTGTTCTCTGTAATGAGCTCAGTGTATCGTACATCTTCCATGTATGTTTGGACCTGCAAAATCTTGTAAGAACCACTATAACTCTAAACTCGTATTCGGAACATTTGCTGCATGATGTGTTGGGCTCAGATTCAAAGTTCAAGTTGGACATTACACTGGCGGAAAACACGTGAGAGTCCCGTGAACCATATTAGCGCATCCAAAACTACAACCTGATCGTCCGAAAAGAACACGTAAAATATTATTTCAGACACAGCAAATAATGTGTAATTTTAGGTGTGTTGTGGTTGGGAGAAGAGGTCATTCCTGGATCTCCTGGTCTTATTGATTTCCTTCTGAAGAAGGAAAAAACTGTTATTGTTCTTACAAACAATACAACCAAATCCAGAGACAACTTCCACACAAAGATCGCCAAGTTGGGATTTGATAAGAAACTGGAGGTAAATATAGGGGAAATTTGTACAATTGCGCCCGAAAATAGAGTTGTTATTTTGTTTTCACCCACTAGGTAGAATGCTCTTTCAAAGATTTTAAGGGCTCCTTTTTATTTGCTCTACGTATATGAGAAAATACCTCAGCAGACTTATGTCTGCTCTGAGAAATATTCATCCAAAAATCTTGGCATGATGATGGCAAAATGGGTCTCGGTGGGAATGAAATGAACTATATCACAGCTTAATCCAATAATACATAATCGTACGTCAAAGTGCTAACTGATTTCATACCACGGAATGGTCTAAAACCAACCTATTTCATTTCGAGTTTGCTCACGCCACGTTGCTTATGGGGGGTACATCACCTAGATTTTTTTCTCTGCGCAAGTGGTGTTATTTTGAGATACAAATTGCCTCTCCAGAGTTCTTTGGTCAACCCAGCCATCGTATGTGCTGACAATCTGCACCAGACGGGCATCAAGAAACAAGTTTATCTGATTGGAGGACATGGGATTCAGGACGAACTCACTAGATTGGGTAGGTTAGAGCAGGGGGGGGGGGTTACATACATACATATACGGTAGTTTCGACCGGCGGCGTAGCAATCCCTCCAACCTCATGTGAAGTTCATATGAGTTTCTTATGAGATACCTCATGAGCTACCCGTGAGCTTCCGAGGTTGTGGCATAACAAATAATCATCAGAAACTCGTGAGAAATAGCTCCTGAGGTATCTCATGAGTTTTCCGAGGGTTTGGTACGCCGCCTGCCTTATCTATCGTCTCATTCAAGCTAGAACGCTGAGTGGCAAAACTAAAAACCGCAGAGTCGTAAGAGCTGACCAGGACACATTCCTCTACCAACCAGAGCTTTGGTTTTTGGTCCTGTTTGGAGCGATTCATTTAAACAACGCCGCGACTCGAATGCCTGATCTAGTCTGGCAGTTCTGTTTTTCGATAACTGGTTTGCTGTTTGGTTATTTCTTCTTTCTGATTCTCTTCCTCAACCTCAGAGGGATTAAGGTACAATGTTGAAAAAAGGTGATGCTCGCTTTTATTATCAAACTCGACTTGTTCATTCGGTTGTTCAACATGATCATCTTCAGGAATAAAATATTTTGGACCGGGTCCGGAGCCGCATGACGTTTCCGACGGAAGTTCATATATCTTCGACATGAAATACGATGTTCCGGTATGTTTTTAAGAAAGTTAAAGATCAGACTCAGGATTGAAACTACTGGAAACGGTAAACGGTACGAATTGCTCACTCTCCCAAACAATCAAAAATATTGTCAGAACACATCGTTATTTAGAAGAACATTTAGAAAAACTCTGGAGATTCTAATTCAACCGCAAACCACGTTTTTATCACTCGACACACAGCACATTTTTTTGCAACGTCGCGTTTCCAAAACTTTCTGAATCGTTCCAAATTGTATATTTCGTTGAATCCTTTTCGTTGAATCCGTTGAATCCTTTTCGTTGAATCCTTTTTTTGTGATAACACTGTGTATGTCATTTACAAATATCCACTTCTATCCCCGGAGCAATTCACAAATTAAACGCGGGTCGTGTACGCAAGACAACATGGAGCCGATCAACTTATCGCACTGAACATCTTAGCCACATCTAAGACCATTTTCATACTTTTTATGCGGACGTTCCACGTCGGCGTGAATAACATAGGCCATTTTGACGTTTCACGTCAAGCAATCGATACGCATGTTTTCCCTACCTTTGAGTTGAAGAAGGACGATTATGTGATGCAATCGCAACGCAACATTTTTCACATGCAGTTTAAAGGACCGATGTCACGAGATTGGTCCACATAATCGTCCTTCTTCAAGCAATTTATAAATGTTGTACTAGACCCCTTTACAACTGGCGGTCAGAATACAGTACTAGAGACAGATATTCCTGGGGACCACATATACGTTTACGGCTCAAGAGGAACGATTGGTGATACATAAATTCCAAATCGGGTTTACGAAAAAATCGGGCTCTGTGTTTTTCTATCCTTTAAAACCAGTTACTTACTAGGATAAATGAGTCCAGATCCCCCACTGCGAAAAATTATTCGAAATTTGCCGATAGAAATAACATCATCCTCCGCGCTTAGTAGTGCTCAAGCCGCCAAAGCTGCCATTTCGATTGTGAGAAACAGAAACGGCTCAATTTTCGGCTTGAAAAACTACAAAAAAACAGAATTCGATATTTATTTATTGTCGAATAAAAATCTGTAGCATACTATGGTCCGAGTGGTCGACTGGTTGTATGCGCGCTAGCACTCAATATACCAGCGTTCGATCCCACTCAGCGCGGTATCTTCATGGCGGACCGCATGAGCTGGTAATAACGCTCACCCATGCCTAGTTTCTATGTACGGACCCCACCCCTCTACGGATACTTCTACTTCAATGTGATAATTGTCTTGGTTGTTATAATATGAATAAAGTAACACACGACTGAAATAGTTGCCGTAAAAGATTACTATACACCTCAAGTGGTATTCGAACACATGTTCCGTTCTGTTCGTGCAGCAGGCCGTTGTTAGATTAGCATAGTGGTTAGCATCACAGCCTCTCACAACACTGGGCTCAGTTCAAATCTCACAGTGGACAGATGCCTGATAAATTTTGCGCGTTGAAGAAAACGGTCCGCGATCATCTGAGTTTCACGAAAACTTGCTTGACGGTTTCCCATGGACCATGAAAAACTTTCAATCACAAGTTAGCGAAATGTGCATAGTTTAAAGCAATGGAATCGAGTACATTAACATTCTCACTGTGAGAATTAAAAAGGAGAGCTTTCTTCAAGTATATTTGGGAAGATAAACAAATTCCAATTAATTATGTATTCAGCTGAACGAAGTGGGTGCTGTGGTGGTCGGCTACGAGAAACATTTCAACTACCAGAAGTTGATGAAAGCCTCCAATTATCTGAAGGATCCCGAGTGTCTGTTCCTTGCCACCAATGAGGACGAGACCTGCCCGGGACCTGACATTTGTTTGCTGATACCGGATGCTGGTGTGTACTTTATACCTGGTTGTTAAACTGGACGGTTCATGGGAATTTTCCGTATCGTGACGTTAAATTGTACGTTACCGAATAGGAGTTTGCTTTGATCACTTTATGACGCAGAAAAATTCAGTATTATGTTGAAATGTTTTGCGGTAACCTGTAGGTTCTGCTTATTTCAAACCTGTCCTATACAATGTATGTCACCCTATCCCGCTGTATCTATAGTTTGACCCCATTGATTTCCGGTCGGAACTCAAGAGTTAGGGTGTATGCTGAGATCAAACTATAACGTCGATAGCTGTATGTTTTCACAAGTCACACCTGATTGTTGTTTTCAAAATTACCAGTTCATTTACAACCAATTAAACCACTGGGTCATTTTTACGTTGCTCGTTGTTCAGGCCCGATGGTAGCGGCAATCAGTTGTGCGACTGGCAGAAAACCGAAAACTATGGGCAAACCGAACACGCCCGCCTTCGAGTACATCGCCAAACGATGGAAAATCAATCCCGAAAGAACTTTGATGACTGGCGACAGGTTCGTTATTCAAGACTCGAAAATTGTAGTTCATTTCCTCTCATTTTGAAACAAATGAGACCATCAAAAATGTGAACCCAACGTCGAGATCTCCTGAGCATCGTGTCATCGAAAAAACCGGAACAGTTCTCTAACAATCGAGTGTCTCCCGTGTGCCTAATTTGTGCAAAATGTGGATTTTAAATACTCTAAAAAGTTTTCCGTCAATTTTCAACACTAAAAAAATTATTTGTGGGTGGTTGGAAATGAGCGGGCAGATTTGGCTAGTTTGCCGAGCCAAACCATATCCATAGTTGACCCGTACTTTCCGTGTACTCGACAAGTACACCATAAAATCGATAAGTTTACCTTGAAAACGCGTCACTTCGTCAATAAGTCCGTGGGATTTACTCATACCTGCTCGGCTAACTCATTACGGTAAGTAGGCGGAAAATCATGACAAATGCTGCTTATCCACCCGGAAAGAAATTGAAAGAGGGATTGTGTAGCGCTAAAACTACAAGTCATTCGATCACTCGTCAGCTACACTGTGTGCGTAATAGCTGTGATTGAATGACGCACTTCATTAACAAATGGAATGAGATAAGGATATGGCTGAGAACTAGAGAAATGTCGAGATGCGGAAACGAAGCTTTAAAAAAATGTGCACGTACTCTTGTTCAAAAACTTCATCCATTCATACTGTTTCAAAGTGATTTCGGGTTGAGAAACTAGTTCTGAACCAAACAACAGCTACCGGTGGTACCCATCGTTTTATTGTTGCTTGAGAAACTAGTAGAAAAAAATTACCCCAAATTCACACATGTTTCGATCGGAATGGTTAAAAACACAGTTCGGTAATCGTCCCATTCGCTCTTTTTTTTCACTTAGTTTGCATTATTAAATAGTAGGTTACGAGAGAGTACAAACAGATAGTATATATGCATAACGGTTCAATGATGGTTCTTTCCTGAGAATTAGCGAAAATACTTGGGTCCTCAGAATAATGTGAATCGATCTCTAGTTGTTGTGTTTTACAAATTGTCGAAACTTCAGGACCAACACCGACGTGAAGTTCGGAAGGGATCATGGCCTCAGAACCCTCCTGGTGCTTTCTGGAGTCCATCAGCTGACCGATATCGAAGAAAACTTGAAAAATTGCCGTCATGACATGGTTCCCGACTTTTACGCAACCAATCTGGGGTCGCTGGTCCCTACATCCAAAGATCACAAATTGCCAGAACTGGTCCCAAAATCAACTAACGACAAATTGCCAGAACCCGTTTCCATTTCAACTGATGGTAAACTGCTCGAACTGTCATTAACCTTGTGAAACTAAGTCGGAATGAAGATGATGATGCTTTTTTGTTGTGGAATTGTACAATATTCGAAACCTCTCTTTTTACTATGAACCTAAAACTTTGTATAAAAGAGTTAACTTGATTAATTTAACCCTATTGTTCATGTTTCTATGGCTTTTAATCTATTTTTTCACTCTTTCCAATACACATACAGGGTGGTTATGATTGAGCCTGATGATATATCATTGGAACTTTACCCACCGGTTTTCTGAAATCGGTGATCCGACACGCTTGGTTATTCAACCAAATTTGGAAATTAGAAGTAATTCATCACGATCCTGGGTAATACTGACATGTCAGTGAGCCACAATCTCGAAAAGCTTATAATGACCACTAGTTCTGACTGAGTCAGTGAATTAATGACGATTCTCCCAATCCTAGTCCAATTTGCTGGCTTTGTTCGAGACGTCCGTTTTTTCTTTTTTGCTGGTGACTGATAATTATCGTTGTAACTTATTGATAATTTATTCGTTCCGCATTCACAGTTCGGATCAGTCTTGACACCCCGACGGTTTCGTATAAGTTTGGTGGGTGGCTGATAGACTATAGTCTTTTTCGTTGCTACTGAGACTCCTACAGTAGGATCTCTAAACCTCCAAGCCGTTTTGCTCATATACTTTTGATCGGAGAGGTTGAGGATTTTTGTACCTCATTCTACGGAAAAGTAAATATACGATGACATTTTCCATGAATATTATTTTCAGCTTCACAACAGCCTCCGGAAAGTTTGTAAGGTTACTGTAGGGGTCTCATTGAGAATGGTGTGAACTATACCTGCGTAGGCGCTCTCTTGAACTGAATTATGAGAATAAGTTTGAGAATAAAAAATGTAGTCAATCAATAACTAAAGTGATCATTTTGTCATTCTTGTTTCATTTCGGAATAATGACACTCAGCCTGTATCGTACAAAGTTTTATGGGTGGATGATAGGCTCTCAATCGGCTAGGCGCTTCCTGTAACTTAAAGAAGGACGATTATTGGTCCAATCCCAACGCTTCAGTCCTTTAAACTGCAACACATTTCTCAATTGTAGTTTACAGGACCGTTGACACGGGATTGATCCACATAATCGTTCTGCTTTAACTCTGAAATTTAAAAAAAATCAATTCAGAATCAATCAATAACAATGCTTATCAGATTTACCGATCATAATTTCAACGCGAGTTTTAAACCCGGATGTTTTCGTAGAAGTTATGTGGGTGGATGACAAGCTCTCAATCGACTAAGCGCTTCCGGTAAGTTAACTCTGAAATCTGCGCTGATCGCGAAAAAGCCGATTGGTTGCCGGTGAGAAGAAGTATTATGAGCACTGTTCGGGAGACATTCTGACGACTGCCGAATACGAAGCCAGATCCTACTTCCGACCGAGTTTTCTGGCACAGGTACGAATACCCACCATCATTCGAAGTCAATTATAGTTTGATCACAAAACACAGCATAATTTTTGATATTCACATAAATGCACCGGACTCAGCTGTACTGGCTCTACGGTCACAACAAGTAAAAATATCCATCGTTATTCGGATTGTCGAGGTTTCACGTGTAGTTCCATCAGCGAACAACGAACATAGCTGTTTTTCTCAATTTCGCCCTTACCTCTACTGGTACCGAGTACGTATGCTAGAAGATCCCGCACCCTCATCCCATTCTGCGTCTACTCAAACACACGCTATTTCTCTGCTCTTCCATTCCGCCGGGATGTAAGAAACGAGAAATAGTGAGGCAGAGCGAGAGACGCAGAATGGGATGAAAGTCTCGGGATCTTCTAGCATACGTACTCAGGTGTAATTACAAAGATTCATTCAAGTTATCGAGGTATCACTTGAAATCACAATTCTTCCATCGACGGTTTTTTCTTGCGGTCTGATTACCGAAACACCACATTTCGTTTCAAACATTGCCTAGAACACAACGCTCTCAACAAACAAAACCAGGATAATACACTTTTGTATCTGTCAATTCCTGTCGATAAAACCATATGTAGATCGACGGTTTTTTCTTGCGGTCTGATAACCGAAACATCACATTTTGTTTCGAACTTTGCCTAGAACACGACGCTCTCAACAAACAAAAGCAGCATAATACACTTTTGTATATGTCTATTCCTGTCGATAATACGGCCCCAGGCGGCGTAGCAAACCGTTCAACCTCATGAGAAGTTCATATGAGTTTCTCATGAGATACGTCATGAGCTACTCGTGAACGCTCCATGCTGTAGCACAGAAATCATTACAATCTCATGAGAAACTCGTGCCAATAGCTCAAGAGGTGATCTCATGAACTTTTATGGGGATTCCTACGGCCACAGGAGCGTGGAACACATGTTTATGTGAACCATTACCGCACGAGGTACTTAGAGGTTCATATGATATCTAACATTCGTGAGATTGCTCAAACTTGCAAGATAGTACGCGAAACTCGAGCAATTACACATGTTAACCGCGCTAGCGAACATTGATCCTTAGATTTGAAAACATGAAAATATGAAGAGGTTTGGTATATTCGAAGAACAATAATAGTCTGCGATCGGCTTTTTGTTCAAACAACGTTCTGAAAAACCTTAATGTCTCTTTCTCTTTTTTGCACGCGGACAAAAAAATCCACTCTGGAGAGGTGACGTCTGTATACGTTGAGGTGTAGTGTGATCAAAGTTCAGTCAAGCATAACTAGAGAGCCTAATTTCTGTTTGAGAGGTTAGGACAACAACGTTAATATGAAACGGCAGCCGAATTGATGGATGTGTGAAGATGAAACCATGCTCAGCCGGCTACAGAAAAGACTTAGGCTGAGGCGCGAGATTATTGCTGGTAGTCACGTGAAGCTTGCTTCGGAACTTCAAAATAAAGTGTAATCCACGTTTTTAGAACGTGATAAACTGTACGAAAAACACTTCTATTTGTACCTCATACGTGTATACCCATTCAGAACCACTTTAGCTCTGTGTTCTTGAGGGAAACTTCTCGAATTGTAACTGCCCAAAAATTCATCTATTCCCAATCCGCTTCTGCTCGAGCGAACAGCGAACCAATTTTTTCCGAATAGTGTGGTTTGTCCCACAAGCAAACCGATTTCGAATCAACATTAGTTCGGCCGAAGCAAGTGAAGCAATTAATGCTGAAAATAGTTGAATACCCAACATTTTGAGTACCGAAGTACACCGTTCGGTAAGAACTCGTTCGTGTTCACTTCAGTCGACATCGTCATTACGAGGATTTTGTTGTAGTGAGAAGACAAATTCCATCAGTGTTAAAACGTCCGTGACGTTGTGCAGAGGAGTTCTTATCCGTAAAGTGGTATTGGTCACAAATCTTCATTTGGATAAAAATAATACTTATTTTCCATTATGAATATTACTTGTAACATGCATTTGTCAGTGCCCGCCCCTACAGAATATAAAAGGGGCTCTGGTCAGAGAGGGTCATACTGATATTCAGATATATTCTTCATTCCTAAGCATTAGCAGTGCTCAGTCTAAGCGGCTACAAGCCGGCGCCGCGCCGTTAACAACCGAATAGATTAATAGATTACTGTAAGCGGGGTTTCTCGAATAATCCATATAATTGATCTACTCGTATTTGCGTAACTGCCTGTAAAACCTGAGAGGTAACAAAAACAGAGAAAGACACGACCACTTATATTCAGTATTTTGTGTTTATAGCAAAATATGAGTATTGTACTAGAAGTAAATTGAATAGTCACGTAAAGTTAGCATTGTAATGAGGCATCGTGCAGTTTGTCATTGCACGTTTCTGAGTTCTGCTGTGTTGAACGTGTTTCACGTGACTGTGCAATTGATTTACAGTATAACCATTCAGTAACTACTAGCCACTATGACATCATTTCATCTCGTATTTTCCTCTTTATTTGCGAGTAGTTTTCGATACAGTACATGTATTACTAATATATTTCCTCTGCAATTTTAACTACATTTAGTTGAGAGTCTCTCACATGTACGTACATCTGTTGTTGAGTTCAGCCAACGCATGGTTTCAAACATAGTTTTCTTCGTTCTGTTCAAAGCCGATGTGTTTGTAGTTTGGTCTTGTCTGAATAGCCCATTCTTTGTTTGTCACTTTGATCAAGTCCTTGGGTACATATTAGGGTTGTTAAAGCCGAATTCGAAACTCGACTCGACTCTATTTTTCCCAAAATTCAAAGACTCGAAAACTCGAAATTTCGAACTCGATTAACAACCCTAGTACATACTCAGATACTCACCTCCTATATATAGGTGGTTCTGCCGCTTGTTCGAATATACAACTTACCGCTAGTCAGATGAATGATCACGTTAACAATTTTGCCATGCTAGCAATTCAAAACTGAAACTTCCAAATGCGAAGTAGTTTTTCACGTTTGATTTGACTTGTTTAGTTGAGCTCCTCATAAAATAAGTGAAATTTCAATCATCACCTTCGAAATTCATGAAAACACTAATCCGTGTGTTTACCGCAACGGGGATTATTTGAAAGTAATATCCTAGTAAGATGTTAGTTCGCGATTTCTTCTATAAGCCGGCCGGAGAGTTGCCGGTTCGAAGCTGATTTGTGGCATATTAAAACTCGTTTAGCTCACTAGGACCCAGTCTCTGTTGTAGTTTATTCTCGATAGACGTAATAATTTACGAGTTCGACCGAAAACCAGCGGTATCAAACTACACACGCGAGATGGGGAAACATACACCGTATCCGCTCGCTGTGGAAAGGGCGAATTCTATCTAGTATAGCGTATCGTATTCAAGCGAGCAATATTTGACTTTGAGTCGTTTTGATTCAGTTCATTCTCATACGTCATCATTGTCTTGAACCAATAATACTCGTATTTAGATGAATCGAGATCAAGAGAACCCAAACCACATCTCACTTAAATAAGATATTCTGATCGAACCATGATTTACTTTCACATGAAGTATAGGATGCGTTCTCGCCAAAATAAGTCTTTTTGGTGGTATTTGCTGTGCAACGCTGTGTTTTTAGTTTGATACCGTTGCCGAATCTCATAAACTACAGCGTTTATCGAAATCAAACTACAACAACTACTTGCTCACTCCCTATCAACTGTTGATCTACAGTATTGTTAAACTTGGATGTATTAGCTATGAACCACATGAATCTCTAGACAAATTGTTTTCTTTGTAACATTTTTGAACAAATATCGGTATTTGCAGCTAGAAGTTCCTCGTTCGGGAGCTACTGCGCTGGTGGTGAAGTTGTTGGCGACGTGCTAACGGTAAATGCTTATCAGCTCATTCCCAGGTGGCCCGGTAGAAGTGAGTTTAATTTTTTTTCATTAAAACTTTGTAAACAATAAGTTCTAGGCGCCGTAGTGATTTTCTCAAAGTGTTGTTCGTGTTTTTCAAATTTAACATACTGCTTGATTTTGTGAGGTTTCTGCTGTTTTTTTGTTACTTGAAGTTCTGTTCGAAAGAACTATCTCATTGCGTATGGAAATCACTACGTCGCCAGCATTTAGGGCTATTTCAATTAAATACATTTTTTTTAAATTTTGAAATGATTAATGAAGTTGTCTTTAGTAACTGCAGTTTTTACGAAATTTACTAAAATACGATTTTCGTAGCGCGTAGGGCGCAGCACCACAATATGTTTCTGCATTGTGATGTTTTTTTTTCAATCTTTTAGATAGTCTGCCGTAGAAATTTTTCGAAGGAACTGTGGTGTTTTTTCTCAAGTTTCTATCAAAATTAATTGAATTCTAACTAATTTCGAGAAAAATTACAAAATCTTACCGGAAATTAGAGCAAAAACAGAGTTTTTCATAGTACAGCTTGCATCGCGTCAAAGTAGACTCCACAGAATGACGTAGAGCTCGTTCTCAGAACGAGCTTTTTGCACAACGTTGTGTAGTTTGGTGTGGAGTCTACATTGGCGCGGGGCCAACTACAACTTTCTCTTATTCTTTTATAGCTTGTAAATTGTGAAAAGGTTGTTATTGGGAGAGTTGGGAAGGAGCGCCACGGCAGTCAACTGGCCTTCCCCCATAGTTCAGGCCTACCGAACACACTAAACACGGTAGGAAGCCAACGCGGGAAGGGAAGTTCAAACTATTTTCCACTTGGCACAACTAGTCGCACCCTCTTTTCCACCTTCTCAATCTCTCTTTCTCTTTTTTAATCTTGGATTGTCTCTCTCTGTATCTCGTTCTGTATCATTTACTCTTCCCATATCTCAGTTACTTTCTTCCTTTACCCTTTTCTCTCTCTTGCTTCGCCTCTCTCTCTTTAGTTCTTTGCCTTTTTTGTTTTCTATGTATCTTTCTTTTGCTCTGTTTATTTATCTCTCTCGACCTCTCTTTCCAGTTTTCTTTTCTACTTTCTCTCTTCATCCATCTATCTCCTTCTTCCATTTCGACCTCCTTCTCGCCTCTTCTCGAGAGCACTACCATTACCGTCTTACCCGCGGCCTCCCCGTAATAACAGGTTACCCCAGAATAGCTAATGGACCGTGAAGTACACCACCCTAGTACTGTAGTTGGACACCGCAAAAAACAGCGTCATGTAATCCGTCATAAGTTACCCAACAAACATTTCAAAGTTTAACTCTTGGCTTTCTCTACGATAGCTCGCACAGTTGGAAAAACGGAAACTAAAACTAGACAATAACACACATTGTTTATTTCAGTTGTGGACTTGAAAAAAGAATTCACGGGCCTTATTTAGATAAGTTCAGAATGAGAAACTAGCATAACAATCTCTCACTTCAACCGTTTAGTAGTCCATAAGGCAAAATAGTCTCGAAAAGCTCCCCCGAAATACTTCTTGTCTCTGTTACTTCTTCATCATCTCTCACACCTTTTCTTAATCCTTGTTTGATTAACCTCACTCGGTCAATATACTGTATCGACCTGTAGGGGTCACGCCTGACTCTAATGCAAATTACACGTAAACTACCGCAAAATCTAGTCTGATTCCGGTACAAAGTGTTCTCATCAGAAAATTATGTGCTCAGTGCAAGGTGCCACTCAAAATCTTGAATCGGCCTAAAACCATCTCAATTCATAACAACGAATTTTATATCTCAATTCTATATAACATTAACGTGATTCCACTTTAAAATGTACAACCACAGTGAAGTCGAACACGGAACGTGTAGATAACTCAGTAACGTGCACTTTCCTTGTAAACGTGTATAATTGTTGATAAGTTTGACAAATTTCACGTGACTGAACCCTTACGCTTAAACAGAGGCCGTATTCAGGAAAATCCTGACTTTCTAATCCCAGCATGAATCCCACCAAATGTACGTGTTAGTTTTCTGCTCATACATACCGCCGGGATACGCTTCTTGCGAAAAAGTGCGCCAGTCGAGATACGCAGAATGAGATCAAATTTACAGGATGTTCTCCAATACGTACTCAGGAGTCTTATCAAGAACCACATAGAAAATTGTTCTAGAAGGCAAAATTAAAGAGATAAAATGATCAAATCAACAAAACTCGATAGAGGTTTCTAGTTTACACTGAAACCTAGTATTTATTCGCATTAGGTTGACACAACCTTTTTATTATGTACATTGTTACATTACAAATAGACTGCAATGGAGCAGATATAATCCTGTTTGTGAACGGGGTATCACACAGGAAACTGTTGACAGAGGTCATGGGGGCAGAGAAGGAGAGAGACAGCGAGAAACACAGAGAGAGAGAGACAGAGAGGGGAAGAGAGAGATAGAGAGAGATAGAGAGAGAAACCGACATTTACCGTAAAGACAAGCCATTCTCGAATTCTTGAGGAATCGCGAATTAGAAAAGATATATTGGAAAATTTAAGTTTTTCATTCAATTCCGATGTTTAGTGTTGCCGAGAAATCAGTTCCTTTCCCGCATTTCGGGTTCCATGGCATAGTTTTCTCGTCAACTGATTTCCTGAAACAACACATCAGTTAAATATGGAATTAGACTAAAAAAGCAATAAAATCAAAGATTGTTAGAATCATTTTGAGACACTATTGAAACACAGTAATGAGAAATGTAAACTTTCTATTATATACGAAAACACCATTAGAGACTACAAAATGCAAATGTGCAAATTGGTTGCACGGTTGCAAATTAATGAAACAAAGTTCAAAAAAAGTTTTGCATTTTTTCTACCTCTCTTCCGTCATCTCTCTCAACTTTTCTCACTCTCTCTCTCCCACTATCTCTCTCTCTCTCTCTCTCTCTCTCTCTATCGTTATCTTCTTTGTTCTCTTTCTCTATTTCATCTCTTTATCTCTCTCTTTCTCAGAATCAAACGAAGATATTTTTTTCTGTCAGAGTTCATGATCCCCACACAGCCCACCTTATTGCGTGTACATAATTTGCTTTATGGTGCCATATTGGCCCTAGTGACAATAAAAAGAGGATAATTTCCGAAATGTCGGACTTCATTGTCGCACGTCGCTTAGGATGTACGAGTCTGTGTGATTCACTAAAACTATTACGCAAGGAATGATACTCTGCGCGGACGAATTTTATGGACAGCTCACGCACATCAACAAACAAAGTTATTTACAAATCCAATATATTTTAGTTTGTAACCCTAAACGAACTATTCAGAGAATGATATTGGTAACAAAATTAAGATTTTTCGAAGTATTGGTGACCCCGGAACTTTTTTCGTTCACAACCCCCTAACGAACTATCCCTATTCACCGGCAGTTTGCCAGCAGACCTATGAAACTTATTAGCAAACTTATTGAACTTGTTACACTTACAAAACAAACGTATTAAACTTCTTAACACAAACTTTAAATTTTAATATCAAACCCTACTTATAGTTCTGGTCGCCACGAAATACTGTTTGTTCGCAACCCCCAACGAACTATTCATATTTACCAGTGCGCCAGCAGGGCTATAAAACTCGGCTAAGCCGCGCGCCGTACTATATACGGCGCGCGCGATTGAGTACCGAAAGAATACTAATACTGAATGATAGCCCAATTATACACTGTCATTTACAACTATCATCCGGAAACTACCGAACATTACATGTTTAACGAGCAATAACTCTGAAGGGCTCTGAGATGTTGAAAGTTCTAGATTGTAGAAACCCATCTCATTTAAATTCAACTTAATTTAGTTTTATTGTATTAATAAAACTTGATTGTACTCATAACGGAGTTTCCAGACGATTTCGATGTATTTGAAAAGAAGGTTAGATAGAATGCTGTCTCAGGTTCTTGTGTTCAATTACACTTAATATAATACAATAATCCTAATGTGAATTTTTTTGAGTACAGGAATTAAACCATGGAAGATAAGTAGAGCTTGCTCACTCTTCATTTGTTTGATTAGTTTTCGCTGTTGGACATTAGAACATGACAACATAAGAAGGCCTCATGATTCTAAGTTGGTAAATCGCATGGATAACATATACCAGGAAATAACAGACTTTTAGTAGATTGAGGAATGAGGAAGGAAAAAGAAACATAGGAAGAGAAATATAAATAAGCATGAACGTGAGAAACGGGAAGATGAAGAATGGGAGTTCACAGAATGTGATTTACGAAACAAAAGCTTCGAACAGTCGGCTACTTAACTAGACATTGATTTACGCGTTTCAATAACACTCTCTCTCTCTCTCACTCTTTCTCTCTCACTCTCTCTCTCACTCTTTCTCTCTCTCTCTTTCTATCTTTCTCTCTTTTTCTCTGTCTCTCTCTCTCTCTCTCTAACATCTTCTTCGATCAGAGTTCCAAAATCAGATAGAGGACAGTAGAGACAATCACATTGAGAGAGAAATGGTGACCTCAACGTAGTCTGTGTTTGAGTGTGTTACAAAACACCATATTGTATGCAAATTCATCTTATGTAACGGAATTAGTGCCGTGCGTCTCGGGTCTCTCTCCACCTGTCCCTCTTATGTAATGGGTACGGTAATTAGGGTAATAGAGATGAAACCGACTATCAGAGGATTAGTTCTGACCCCGCGAGGAAGCGCTGTTCAAATGAACGTAAATGTTGTATCGAACATATATTTAGTTGTAAAAAGTGATTTGTAGAAACCACGTGAAAACATATTTCACACGATCTAACAAACTACTCCGTTTACTACCATACCGATACAAACCAACCAAATCCTAATGTTTGTTTTTTTAGTCGAAAACTCGTAAAACTACGTCATTTTTCAGAAATCGACACACTTTCTCTTCATTCTTTCTATGAATCACTTTACAAACATAAAAGTGTAAACATAACATCAAAACACGTTCTTTACACGTTTTTTCTAGTTCATCGTTTCAGTTAATTATAATCTAGTAGCGATGACGCCCTCTTTTCTGAATAAACTCTTAGATAGACATATATATTTTTTTCATTCCATTTTTAGAACCAACGTGAGGTCCCCAGACCTAAATATCGTTCCCCCGGGCTAATTCCTGAGATTCTCTTGGACTACGGTAGCTAGGAGTCGGCCAATTTTCCCACGCGCCGCAATGGCTTTTCAGCCAACATTTGCATAAGGATGCCAGCTGACTGCTATTGAGTCCCGTCTGGAAAGAGTAGCCATTAATAGACACCGATCAGGACCTCCCCTGACAAAAAACTCCCCACGACGATAAATTTTTGGTTAATGTAACGAAAGCGCGCATTGAGAGCGAACATGCAAATTTAATGCACTAGGAAGGACCGTTCAAAGAATGCGCTGTTTTTACTGACCCCTACTTCTTGCGTGTATTTAGACTTCTTCGGAAACTGTCGTTGATCCCAAAAGCAAAAGTTTTTCTCAAAATCATTAACGAAACCAATTTGACATTTTGAATGAAGCCGGCTCAAACCAGATTTTTGGAAAAGATCGGATTAATGACGCGTAATAATTGAGCAACTACACAAGAATCTGGTCTAAAGGCAGCATTCATACTTTTTACGTCGACGTTCCAGGCCGGCGTTAACGCCAGCAAGCATGTAAAAACGTCTTGTTTTCAACGCGCGACGTTAACGCCTGGCGTTAACGCCGAGCCACGACTAAAAGCGTTGTACAGTTTCATATTTGTCATTCAGCCGGAAAATCCGCATATGCAGCATTTATTTCTACTTATTCTTGTTCAGCACATTCGAAATACTAAATTTGTATGTTTTCAAGAAATTTCGAGTTTTTGCAAAAATCCCGAAGTTTGGACAGAAAAGGGTAAAAATATGATTAAAACCAACCAAATCGAATATTGAGCGCATGAAATGAGAGAAAAAATCGTTGAAGAAAACTTCAAAGTTGATATTTTATGGTAAACATGCTAAAAACGTCAGCGTTTTATCAAAAACGTTTGAAGCTTCAAACGTTAAACGCGGCCTTATTTGAATAACGCGGCGTTGCGAATTCCGGTGTTAACGCCAAAATAAGTATGAATGAAATTTTTCGAAAAACGTCACGCCAAAAGTTGGCGTTAACGCCGAGGTCAATCGATACTCATATTTTCTACTGCGTTACGCCAACGTTTAACGCCGACGTAAAAAGTATGAATGCTGCCTAAGCATTCTTTTTTTGTCTCGAAACACAACAAAATGATTGTTTCTTGTATATAGTTTATGTTGAAAATACCATGAATTCTCAATCGTGTCTGATAGAGCGCATAGTTTGTCTTCTTGTTTCGAAAAACAAGACAGGGAAACATTGAAATTTACTACAAACTACGAGCGAACCTGTTACTTCTGCTGCAAAATGAGTTTTGTTGTACGAACTTGAGATACGTAGAACAATTAGAACAGGACAGTATCCAAGTAGAAAAGTAGATTCATGACGGAAAACTTTTCTTCGAGAGAATCTTCCCTTTTCTGGTAATTTTACGACCAAACACTGTTTCCTAATCGCGTCTTTGGCAGAATACGCCAGATGCTTAGTATCCCGCTGATTCTCATTCATTCGTCAGCGGATTTACGGAAAAGTTCTGACAACCAGTGTAAACGTCACTTCGCAACAGTGTCATGAAAAGACATGACAATAATCTTTGGAAAAAAATGCAATTGTCAATATTTTCTTGTTCTCAAGGTTTATTTCGGTATCTGTTGTTGGAGTTATACGCTGAGCGCAATGAATCATTATTATAATAAAATTACCACTACTACAAACTACTAAATGGGAGAATTCTGAGTTTGCAAAAGTAAGCTAGTTTCAAAAAAACATGGAAATAGAAATACATTTTGTGTTAGGTAACATGCGGTTCTCTGTATAAATGACTGAAGTTAAAATAACCGTTAGCTCCTGTATAGCAGATCAAACTACATTTTGAACATGAACACCGTGTAGTTCCCCTATCTCTAGTTTGTATGGACCACTTGGTATAGGTACCACTATTCATGCCAGAATCGGTCATGTGCGCGATTCAGGATCGAAAGGTTAAAGAGCGACTTGTCAAGGAAAATGTAGTTCAGACGGTATGGCAGAGCAAACTACAGTTCATCTATGGGAACCCCTACAGTTCCCCAACTATAGACCACTTCATATAGGTGACCGTATTACTATTCATGCCCACATCGGTCAAGTGCGCGACTCAGGATCAACGGCTGATCCGCCCTTTAAAGACGGCGACACAGTCGATTCGAACTCGATCGACCGGAACGACTACTGTATGATTAGGGCGCGAAACCGCGCACGATACTATTCTTTCTAAATACGCTCATTAAATCTCGCCTTCTCGCAAAAATTTACCAAGAAATCTGTGACAACAACAAACAAACTATAGAAACGACCACATTATTCGATAGTATCAATTTTTGTTACTTGAGAGCGAACCATGAAACGGCCCTAAAGTAGTAACGTCTTTTTTTCACTCAAGTTAAAATCCGATAATAACTCACAATCCGATAGCGGAAATATCTCGTTTTATATTGAGAGTTGACGTTGTACACGTCTGCGTCATAACTACTTTTTCTAGAGAAAAGCCGTTCACAACGACACGCAGTATGGTTTTAGTCGTAAACTCCCCAATCGATAGCGCATTTTATGTTTCATTCTTTCTTTGTGAAGCTGAATTTTCATTGAAAACTCATATTTCCTATAATACCTCGGTATATAATCAGATTATTGATGTTTTCCATGAGCCTGTACCACATACGTGCTTTTAAAAGCGAAAATTTTCTTACCACTTTTCATTTAGTCTATTCAGACGTAAATTCGCCAATCAATAGCGCATTTCGTTTTTCGGTCCCCGTGCTGCATGGTTATCTATATTTGTCGACGGCGTGGCGCGCATTCAAACCAGTCCCGTCGGGTTACGGTAGAACATACAGTAGATTTTTCGAAATTGCCCAATTTGAGAGAGAAACGATGGCAGTTTATTATCAACATTATAGAAACAAGTTACAAATAGTTCAATTCTATAGGCAGTTTGTTGCGGAATAAAGATGTTAAACGATGTTCATCACAGAACTATTTGAAAGTAAAGTTTGAAAGATGGGAAAGTCTAGTACATTTGACGTAACAAGTTGAAATTAGTTTTTTTAATAATGCACGATTCGAGACTTTGCCATTGCCACTAAACATCGGGGCTGAGAAGCTAGCTAATCATTTTCGAATTTACTTCCAATGCAAACACAGCTCTTCACTAGTAAAAAGGTAAGTTGATCAAAAAAGAATCCCAAAAAAGTATATCTCATAGTTTTCGGGTCTCTCTAACAGTTGGTCTCTGTAGCCCAAAAATGTTGTTGCCAACTCCCCCTATTCGCAGCTCCATCCTCTGACCTCATACATATCCCTGTTAGTTGAGTTGCGCAACCGGGGTGACACACATATAACTATGCGATAGTTTGATTGACAAGCATACTGTAGACAAGAAACTACGCAATCGACGGTGAGAATTAGATGGAACACGATAACGGGGATAGGCATGTCAAATCGTTCGAAAAGGACTGAAAGTTCAAGCCCTCTTACAATCCATGTTTTTTTCCTTCATGTTTCGCATTATTTGCGATATAGTTCTTCTGTTACTGTTCAGCGAATTTTGAAGAGAAGTGAAGTCATTTTCGAGAGTTTGCCATTGGTTTCTAGAGTCATTCATGTTTTGAGCAGCAATTTTAAATTTAGAGTTCACAGTTCACTTTTGTTGCGCTAAGGGAAATTCCGAAGTATTCGGTACAATTTCAAAGTTATCTCGATCAGTTTACAATTATTGGAAAGTAGTATTTCACCGGTCTAACTTTTGTAAAAAAAAATGTTGTGCAACATAAAAAAAAACGTAAATTTCCAGCTTGTTCCAGCTGGTATCATGCTATTCGAGTGTTGATTTATGTATCCTTGTGGAAGACACTTGATTCCTATTTACGGGAAGATTCGCACCAGCGAGAAGGGCCATTACGCTAATTGAGAAGACAAATAGAGAAAGATGGCTGGAGCGAGGGAGGGAGAGAGAGAGGGAAAGAGAGAAGGAGAGAAAAGAGAGAGAGCGGTTAAAGAGAATATAGGAAGTCAGAGTGTTATATAAGTCAGCTATATGTGAAATGTGCATATTATTTATGAGAAGGACAAGGGAGAGAGAAAGAGAAAGAGAGACAATATGAGTGGTATACAGAAATAGCAGAACAATAAATCATATGAAGTGCTTGAAGTAATAACTCAGTGTGAGTGGGCAGCTAGGCCCAATTTTTTCCGAATTATTATTAGGAAATACATTACACATCGAGCCAATAATCTGAGTGCTGTTGACACTTTCAATTGAAATTGTACATCCGTTTTCGAGATGTGATTGGAATGCAATATTCTTGCATTCAATCGTAATCAACTAATTGTTAACACTTCCGAGAGTGCAAATAACAACTTTCATCCATTTTTGCGTGTAAACACGTGAAATTTTAAGAAATACATGTGAAAGTCATTTGGCCTGGTGTGTGAAGAACTGGGGCTGAAATAGTGTGTTTCTGTGCACGAGTTGTAGGCCGAGACTGGAAATAAGTAGTACGGTACACAGTCGAACAAATCGCCCCATCGAAGGAAGAAATCAATACGTTTATCCTATCAAGTCGGTCTATTTCCCCAGCGAACTAGAGATGAATGGAATATTCATGTGAAACGTGAACACACGTCAGGAATAGTGGGTTGTACTAAATAAGTTTAGGTGGTGAAAGTACTACTGACAATCTTTAAGGAGGTTGTGCAGACTGAGTGAAAAGTGTGGCAGAACTGCTCATAGCCCAAAGGTGGGTTTTGGCAGTACTTATATTAACATGAATATCGGTTGTCAGCTGCCCGAAGCGAAACTGATAACCTCAGAGACAGTTGTAGCTAGAGTTCGAACTTGTGTAGGAAGAACCATTTCGAATGTACACAGAAAGTGGAAATGTAACAGTACTGCTAGAAATGGAAATATAGGTTGTGACAGTACGGCTGTCAACCTGAATTTGAGTTGTACTGGAGCTGTTGACAACCTAATGAATGTAATGGCAGTACTGCTAACAGCCTGAATGTAAATTGTCAGAGAACTATTGATAACAGGAAAGCAGGTCATAGAAGTACTGCTCAGAGCCTGAATGTAGCTGAAAGTATGTTATATCAGTACTGCTGACAACCCACATATAGCAGTACTACCAACCGCGTGAAAGTAGGTAGTAGCAGTACTGCCGTCAACCTGACTATGAGTGGTGGGTATGGCGTGGAGGGAAGCGCGGCCCGCCGGTCTAGAGCAGGATCAGATGGGACTCAGCCCTGCTTAGCCCCTAAAACCCTTCACAACCTAATGGTGAGAAGCTTGGAAAAAATGCGCTTTCGCTAGAACGAAAACCGAGTTTCAATAGAAACATTTTAAAAGCTAGTTAAACTAGAGGTAAATGTGGAACAGAAATGTGTCGCTGTACCACGGCGATTCCGTTGATTCTCCAACATGACCTATTTGACCACCTAGAAATTCCTGCAGATGAAAAATAGTTGAAAGTAGACAGAACTTTTCATAGATAGTTTGAGAGACTTTCGATCACTGTAGTAACAAAAGTTGTCTACGACTGACATTTTTGCCAATTGAGTTGCAAATCCGCGAACTTGTAAAAACTGATTGCAGTTTTCTTCCCTATTTCCGTATCTCAGTATATTTTCCCCAAGTTTCCCGTTTACGTTCTTTGTTTCTCTCTGTTCTCTCCCAAATCCCTTCCTCTAACCCTGTTTGACCCTCTCTACCTGTCAATCCTGCCTTTTAGCCGAAAAGGTACCGCTAATCTCTTCTCGTCTCTCTATTGTTTGGCACTGACTATACATGCCATCGCTAAACACCATATCAAACAAGGCTTTGCACCAGCCGACACTGTACACAGGGCAAAAGTTGGACATCGAATAGACCGGCCAAATCTAGTTTGTAGTTTGATCTGGAAACACAACATTATTCACGAAATTCAAAACTGAACGGGATCAAACTATATCGTATAGTGTTTTGAAAAAAAAACTATGAAAAGATTAAAAATAAATAACATTCGTACATGCTTCTGATCAACTCGAAAAACTGTGAACGTCTGTTACGTTAAAATTTAGAAATTTTCTAATAATAGGTCAAGAATTAGAGTCATAATAAATTTGAAACACTAAATTTTACCCCTCTCCTTTTTCTGACCAGTTCTAACGAGCAAAACGAGAAGTTGTTTCGTAGTCAATGGCTTTTTGACGGTCAACTTGTGTCCTACCTAATGCCTGAGAGGCTCATCTCTACTTTTCTGCTTAGCAGGTGGTTAAGCTGAAAAACGCTGGTATTTACAACCAATTACCAGCTAATTCTGCAACTATTTTCAGCTCAATTGTCTAAGGTGAACGTTCGTTTTGTACCTTTTTCAGAGATCTAGAACCTTCAGAGTTTGCAACTTTCAAGGGATAAATGTTCTCACACAACGCAGAATTCACTTTTGAGCTCTGGATTCGGGCCGTAGTTGCTGGTCGTTTCGGTAAAAAGTTTGATTCCCTTTCTCGGCAACAGGCATAGACTCAGTATATACAAAGTTTTACTGAAATGACGATCGAAATACAGAGAAATACAGAGAAAATATTCAAACCCAATGACTTTAAGTGTCTCATTCGTATTTCCGTTAATTGTCAAACCTAGTGTTACTTCCGGCGGCATACGGTAATCCCAATGAGACAAATTGGTGACAATCGAAAAACTCCCTCTGTCGCGAACTCTTCTTTCACAATGACTAATGGTACTAAAAGGATCAAAATCATCTTTTGCTATTTTGGGCCACACATTTCTGTGATTGGCTCGTGAGATTATGGAGTTTAGCTGATTGCGGAAACGAATGAATTAGAGTGGTTCTATTTCTAAATCTTTGTAAATCCCCCGCTCGCCTCGCGCACGTAGTAGTCATAATTTTGAACAGAAAACAACACTTTTCGGATGATGGCCCGGATTAAGAGGATACTGTAGAAATATGGGGGAAAACTGGTTGGCCGCGAACCATAATGAGCAAAATGGGCACACCTGACACACAGAGAGAGAGAGAGAGAGAGAGAGAGAGAGAGAGAGAGAGAGAGAAAGAGAGAGAGAAAGAGAGAGAGCGAGCGAGCGAGAGAGAATGAGGGAGAGAACGAAAGAGAGAGAGAGAGAGAGAGAGAGAGAGAGAGAGAGAGAGAGAGAGAGAGAGAGAGAGAACATTAGAGGATTTCAGAGAGAGAGAGAGAGAGAGAGAGAGCGAGAGAGATAGAGAGAGAGAGAGAGAGAGAGTAAGAGAGGAGAGAGATAGAGCAGAGCAGAGATCCAGAGAGAAACCTTCGACCTCGGATTACGTGGTGGGTTAATCTTACCCAGCTGGCCGGTATGCGACGTATCGGATGTGTGTTAGCGGATGATCTTGGAGAGTCGAGTTACTTAAACGGTATCAAAAATGACCGGAATCAGAAACCGTAACATCTCTGTGAGGCTATACATACTATAAGTTTCAGATGTTGTCTACTGTTTTCATCTATTTTACTCTCTCTCTAACTCTCTCTCTCTCTCTCTCCCTCTATTTCATTCTCTACATCTTTCTCTCTCTCTCAGTATGTCTTTTTCTACTTTTCTCTCTCTCAATTACTCTCTACTTTTCTCCTGAACAATTCATGTTGCCTCGATGAGTCATACACGAAAATCTGCAACATCTCGCTTTTCGCCCTTTTCAGGTGTCAAATTAGTGCTGATAATGCTTATCTAAGGGCTTATACCACTAGTTGAGGGTATTAGGGAGGGCCAATCGTCTTTTGATTAGAACTGTGTGTTCACATCCTATTAGGTCGCCAACAATCGATTCTCTATCTGAAAAAATATCGTTCTTCTGCGTTCTGTGAAAACCCGTTTACTGAACATCTCAATTTACTGTGAGCCCAACATTCGAAAAACGCCCTCTCTGTCAAATAAATATTCCTTTCTGTCCTCCTTCAAACGTTTTACGTGAATCCCTGTTCACTAGTAGAAAGTGGACATACCTACGTACCGGTAATCTATTCCCATTATGCCGCCGAGTTTAGCGCAGGTGTTACATCCAGTACACAACTCGCCAGTAGCAGTAATCTATCTACTCAAAACTGAGCCTTACCGGCGAGTTACTATCCGGGGATAATACCTGGCTCCGAAACATCGGAATACCGGATTACTGACAACCCAGATCCTGCTAGAGCCGGGTTTTCTACTAGCAAGCATCGAAATTAGACACCATTTAGCTGATTAGCTGTCAGTACATAGGCTGTGCCGCCACTTTCTCAGCCAGTTTCACGTCCTGGATTGACCGTATTGTAGCGAGTAGGAAGATAATCTTACACTCAGCTGATTGCTGACGCTATCAAACAGATTCTAAGACGGCCTCCTAAGTCATTTTTACGATTGCTGAGCCGCGGATTGGTGGTCCTGCTCTGCCACTCCGGCAAAGCCGCTTCCAGCTAGCTGAACCACAGTTAGATGGAGCATCGCATTGATCAACTGGTATCTTCCAGTAGTAGCTCTTTATCTCTCTCTTAATAGTTGCCTTCTCTTTCTCTCTATCTCTCTTGATAGTGTCTTTCCCAGTGTATCTTTGTTATCTCTATTCTCCTCCCTGTCTTTCTATCTCTCATTCTAACGAATTCACTCAAGCCGAGTTACGAGAGTTACATATTGTCCGTTCATCTCACTTGGCAATAATGCATCAGAATAAACGCAGAGAAACCTTGCAGTAACTGACTGTTACTGAACAATTTCATCTCTATCAAACTAATCAAAAGTCACATTTATCGAATGACATATTCTAGCTTGATATAACGGAAAACTACTGTTTTCCAAAGCGTTTTCTGGTTTCCCCTTGTTTTTGCACCAGTTCGACTATCGCTGGTCGTCACGGTAGACCGGCGGTCGTAGCATCTTCTCCTTCCTTTTGCCTGTTTGTCTCAGCCCGACCGTGCAGCTACCGTATACCACAAACATTTCCTTCAAACAAAAGACGATGATTGTGGCCAGCTCGCGCGCGCTCCTCTCTGATTGGTCATCGAGGGGGCGGAGCCTAGGCGAGACAGTGCTACTACGAAGAGGGCGGCTAGACGACGAGGGTGCCTAGAGATGGGCGGCGAGTGTGCTAGGCGGCGAGAGAGGCCCGACAAAGTGGGCGGGGCTATGTTTTGTGGGAAATCGCATTGGAGCAGCTGAGCCGCGCCCGCCAACCGTATTCCACTGTCTAATTCTAGTAGGGTTTATAGTAATCCATAGGGATGATGTGATAGGCTTATCGGGTCTCGACCCTGCTCATCCTGGCTTGCCACCAAAATTCCCTTGTCCACCTTGCTAACCTAGTGCGCAGGTACCCGCAGCATGTTGCCAGCACCTGGTGGGCATGCTGCCAGCATTCTGTCGCCCAAAACTAAAAATAGTCACGCGCCAGCAAGTCATGGTGCCAGCTACGATTGCGCCATTCATAGCAGTAACTCAAACAGGTAAGCCATCACATCATCCCATCTTCACCGTTATAAAACTATACATGTTCGTGCTCTGTTTCAATGGTTTTTTGTGTTTTCAGATCATTTCTGCTGATATGCCTACCGTAATTTCTTTGTATCTCTATTTTCCTTATCGTGTAAATTGACAGCTCGTGCGGAGTTCCAATCTTTTTAATACGGTTCGCCTTTAGTATCTGATCATCGTCCAATTTCGCAGAAGGAAATTCGAGATCAGTTAGCAGATCCCACCACATTTAAGCCTCACAAATCAGACTCCAACATTCCGATTCTCAATTCCATAATCATTATAAGTGCCTAACTGCCTAGACTCGAATGTGCATTGAACATTCAGTCAAGCTACGCCCTCTTGTTTAATTTTTTCTTCATTTAGAAACAAGAAATATCATACATACGGAACCATTTTCATATACTAGTTTTTTTTTCGCCTCATACTTATAAGTGGCCGCAAAATAGAGATTATCTTGAGATTTCAACGCTAGCGTACTTCAAATCCTAGCTAAAACTGAGCGAAATCTCACTGATATCACGCCTCACACCAGGGAAACTTACACATACACATTTAACGATTCGGACCCTTCACATGAAACATATTAATTATTTAATGGTAGTTTGCTCAATAGATATCTTTGAACTTCTCACTTCTGCCTACTCTCATTGTTCTATTTTTCCAATATCCTACCATACCTCTCCTATCTCACGTTTCTGCAGCACTGCTGCTGCCACAGTCACTTTTCCTACACAGAAAACAAACAGATGTGTCGTAACTTTTTCACCCCGCACAATTTTTCACTCGTATTTTCGTTCTAGGAGTTGTTTGCACCGCACAAAGGCCCCGTCCTTTAACGCAAGCCGTCCGCTAAATATAAATGATGCAGGTAAAAAGCTTAACTTTTCCTCCGATTATTTATGATTTTCCGACCTTTATACCCTTTCGAACATGATAAAAACAAGTATTTGCACAACGCTGTTCAGAATACGTTTTTAGCACATTTTCAGCACCAGTTTTCGATTAAAATAGTGCAATACCTACCAATTAAGCATTATCTTTTTGTGTTTGCAAAGTTTCTCATGAACCAAGTGTTTCAAGAGACCCATATATTCTGACCCAGCCCTTTTTCAGTCAATGAACTACATTCCGTCTGTTTCTTCCGCTGCCGCGGCCGCCAACATGTCTTCCATGGCAAATATGAGTGCGTACTTCGGAAAGAACGCGTATGGGGCGCCCCATCTGGGCTTCTCCGCCCCACCTACCCACAACTTCCTGCCAGCCGGTATGGGATACATTGGAGGCAGTCTTGCTGACTGTCAACCTGGACTAGGATGGAACGCTTCCGCACCACCAAGGTACTTTCACTCGCATTCAATTGGATGTATTGTAACATACTGTATACATCAATTTTTGCTGTGTGCAATCATAGAGAGATCTCACACGTGGCACTTTTAGAAAACTAGCCAAATGGATCACAATACACTGTATACATCAACTTCTGCTGTGATCTGATATAAAGAAAACGGTCACGCCGTGGTAAAGCACTGCAACTCCCTGTGGGGAGCGTGAATAAATTTGAGTATAACTTTATAGTTACAGAAAACAACGTCGTGAGCGCACCACCTTCACCCGTTCTCAGCTGGAGGTTCTTGAGAGTTTCTTCGCCAAGACCAGATACCCGGACATTTTCATGAGAGAAGACATGGCCATGAAGATCCAGCTGCCCGAAAGCAGAGTTCAGGTAACGTTTACACATTTGCAAAACATCAAAAAGCAGAAATCTTTTTGTTTACGTACGTGAAAACCGAGAGAGAAAAGGATGAGTGTAGAAAAACTCGACAGACTTTTCTCTCCGGTGCGATTACGTTGGCTCACCGCAACATGCCATGAGCTAGACCATATTTGTGGTTTCCCCAGGCGGAAGTAAACTAACCATCCAAGAATGATGAAATATGAAAGATTAAGTTAGTGACAGTAATCGTTAGGGATGAGCTGTATCAGTAATCAGATGATGGTAGGATCTTGATAGCTAATGTTTCCGGAAGGATCAGCAGTTTTATTGGACAGATATAGGGAAGTATGGAGTTCAAAACAATCTAGCCCACTCTATTTCGGATTAGGATTTCTCATTACATACGAGTTGGGATTAGGACTCTTGACAATGAACTGTCTAAATTTACATTTCGACTAAGACGACCACAAATTCATCGAAAGAGGGTACAACACAGTCTTAGCGCAGATGCTGAACAGTACTGTAACTTTCCTTCACTGCGACTTTTCTAACTATTGAATAAGATTGCCTACTATCATCATTCAAAACAATACCGGTAGCATAATCGGCTTTGGTTGTTTTCCGAAAACAAAACGCGGCTCATTTCCATAAACCTGTTCGCGAGACCAAATATGATCGATTATTTCGTCCTATCATACGAAATAGTCTACTTTTCTCGGTTAAAGTGGGCGACCGGGCGCGCGCGCCATTCTACAGTAATCCGCTGCACAAATAGACCGCGAATTGATTGACGAATTCGAATCAGGGGGACCGAGAAAAGAAGCAAGTAACAATGTTAAGCAATACTGTTCGAAAACTTTTGCGCTCAACCAACGAATGTTCGGAAACCGTGAAAAATCTAAGTCATTAATCCCGGATAAGCAATATATCCTCTTTTATAATGTTTAAAAAACCTACTCTCTGTAACTCAGAAGTTGATCAGTCAGTTGAAAATTCATTGCTTGCGGTAACTCATTCAAATGTTTCAGGTCTGGTTCAAAAACCGTCGTGCCAAGGCTCGTCAGCAGAAGAAAGCCTCGCAGAACGGCAGTCTGTCCTCCGGATCCGCATCCGGCGGCTCCTCCAGTGGCTCAGCAGAAGGACCTAACGGCGCCTCAGAAGATGTGGCGGTACGTATCTTCTTCATGATCTTTATGATGTTCATCGAATCTTAAAATCTGTACATCAATTGAAACAAAGTTTGTTGTGACCTAAATTAGTATTAGTGACTTTCATCATAAAAAAGTGATGAAAATCATCTGTTTGTACTTTTGTATAGTAGCTAATGTAGAAAGTTCTGGACTGAAACGTTTCTTCTCGAAAACTGAGCACACCAATAAAATTCTAATAATTTTATATATTGATACTTTTTGTAGGTCAAATCAGAAGAGCCCAGTGAGAACCCTATGTCGGACAGTCAGCAGTCGCCAGCAGTCATGAACGAATCTGAGCCGAAGCCGGCAGTGTCATCCTATCTACCTACAGTATCTCCCACCAACTACAGTGCCTCATTCCGCCCTCAGGCACAATACACTTATGGTATGTTACTCGGTCTGAACGTGACACGTGAGAAGAACACGTGAGATTCTTATAAAACTTTGTGAAAACAAAACTCATCCAACGTTTGCTTAGTCAACTGGTGAGAAACACATAACCATCTGATGAGCTAACGTCGTGCACAATACGCAAAAGACATCATAGTATTGATAATCGTCATACACGTGTTTTACACACGTGTGTTCTACACCTAATCAACAAATAACGCCAATAGTGGCTGTTATATTTCTTATTCTTTCCCGATTCCCGGACTTAAATCGATTTTGTTCCTACTAACTGTACCATTTTCCAGGCTACCCGTCGGGTGTGGAAAGCTATTTCCAATACACACAACCGTCTGCTTCGTCTACCAATCAATACACGATGGACCCATGGAAGTTCCAACCAATTCCCTAATTACTCCCAGAAATTCAATCGGAAAACTTCTGAGCTCCCATAAGTAACTAACTATGTTCTTCACCTCGCCGGAACCCAGAAGTTTTCCCGCTCTGTTTATTGACAAAGTGATAGATGGCGCAACTCACGTTAACACACGTTCTTTCACGTGAATCTTTCTGTTTTCTAACTACGTGAGCTGCGTCACGTTTATCACCAGGTTTCTTTAGCACGTTGGTAGTTGGTTTGGACTTGTCGATTCTCAGTAGTGTTTGTGTATTGTTTACAGCATTTGTTTGAGTTTTATAATAGTGTAGATTATTTACCGCGATTCGCGGCATAGTTAAGATCACCCCTATCTAGATTTCTAATAATACAGAGAAGTCTCTGCGTCTCACCACTACATGTGGTCTCTGAATGTTCTCTAACCAATAGATCGCGTAGTCTAGATAGGTGTGATTCCAACTGTACAATTCGAAGAGGGTCTCTCAACGTACTAATGATCATAGTTTGGTAAAATAATGATACTAAAAGTACATTTTTCTGAGAGACCGTTTTCATAAAAACTAAATCCTATAAATTTCCTCGTACCAGTGATTTCTTACGCAAATGTGATGCATATTCAGCATTTAGTCCCGTTTCGTGTGTACCTAGAGAATTCTGAGATTGTTAACTGAGATATTTTCCCCAATTTCTATTCTACGAATCCATTCTCTAGTAGTTTCCCGATTTTTTGATTGTTTGGTTTGCTTATGACTAGAAAGTTCAAAATGACGTAACAGCTTTACAAGGAGTAGTTCTTGCTGACATTTTTCCTCGTTCAAACATATCCAGAAAACCTAATACGGAACACTATATAATTATTGTTTTAATTTTAAGTATTTCACATTAAACTAGAAACGCAACCTGTATAAAGTAATTATTCGATAAATCAGTTTCCGCAGTCTTGTTTTTGTTTCGTGGTTATAGAAAATCAGTGGTTCGAAGTGTACGTAGTTCGACAGGGTATTTATACTAAATGCGCAGCTCATGCTCACGTAAGGGACACGTGTCGTAGCAATTATCTGGTTGGAAAAAACAAGATTGTGTATACATTAATTACATGATCTATGATTTTGATCTGTTTTACACTTCATTCTGAATAATTATACATTCACACAACATCGATAGCATTGTTAGACGAACTCTTCGTGAAAAATAAGGTTAAGTGAGCTTCATTTGAAATTCTTTCGGTCCGTCATATAGTTGCTGCGGCAAGCGGGGATCGAACCCCTGGTCATCTACAACGACTTCTGAGCTCTAACCACTCTGAAAACTTGGGACTTCTTGGAACTAGATACGGGACTTTTTCTTCTTGCCGGTCAATTCCCTGTTTAGGACATTTTGACGACTGGAAGTAAAGAATTCTCAACATAAGTGCAGGCTTAATGTACACTTTTTTTTAACATATATGACCCGCCTATTAGTTTTCAACAATTTTCGAATCACTGAGCCATGCGCAGGAGAGTGAAAAGCTTCACGAACCTGCGTGTCATCCTTGAAAAACTCTCCAATTTTCAGTGTGTGTGTTCATTTTTTAACGACTAGTTAAAGTTAGAGTTAAAGTTACCCCTGTTCTTCAAAGTTCCTTACGGAACTTGCAAGGGACAGTCTCAGAGGGAAACTCTGTAAGGCTGACTGAATTTGGACTACCATCCCCATCCAGGGCATCCAGCCACGGAGCACCAGGCAAGGCTTCAACACATTTTGGCATTTCCACCATCTTATCTTCGGATTTGATTTATGCATATTGATTTGGTCAGACAGTTGTAGTCGTTCGCGACTTATAAGGGCTTATTCCACGTTCCGAATTAACCAGAGTGGTTGTCGCGAAACATGTCAAAGATTTGTTATCAAACGTTTTTTGTAGACCACCAGGAACAAGAGAGGGAGTAGAAGGAGTTTGTATGAAGTTGGAACATGAGGGGTGAAACAAACTTTGCTCAGAACAAAATGTTAGCACTGTACTAGTTGTTGTGATGTGGCCAGTTCCTATCCGGTTACTTAATATTTTTTACTGTGCCTTTTAACTTAAATTTTTCCCATTGTTCTTTTTCATATTTTTCATGTTAAACGAATAAATCGACCGTTCCGACAAGAATCTTATTTTACCCAGGCTCGTTCTAAGTGCTTTGCAAAGTATTCGCTCTTACGAAGTTAACTTTCTATCAAAAGATTTCAGACATTTTCAGATTTTCAGGCGAGAGATCGCAAACCTGGGGAATATTTTTTGCTTATGATTTTTGAGTGGGAATTCATCAATAAAGATTTATTACCATTAGATTAATGATAAGATGAGAGCATTGAACATTTGCCATCGCACTGATAGAAAAAATATTTCCTGATATCAGTGAACAACTTGGGTTTCAGTGTGAAGGGATCAAATTAACTTTTTTTGGAAATGTCAAAAATATTGAGATGAAAAAGAATATTGTTCGGAGGGAAGAACTATTAGGACACCGAAAAAATCGAGGAGCTCAATACAAGTCGTACCACTTTACCACCTGTATACTGTTAGTCAACTACACAGTCACGTGAAACATGCGAAACACAGCAGAACTCACACCCGCGCAATGACAAGGTGTACGATTCTTCAATAGAATGCTAATTTAACATGACGATTCAATTTACTTCCAGTGTATCTAAGCTATAATTGTGTTGCCCATTCATAGTAAAATAACTGAAAACACTTTCCAGGCACGTTGCGTTAGCACTCTGCATTTGCTGGTGAGCACACCATCTCAGAACAAGCGTCGTTGCAAAACAGTAAATTACTGTTTATACTGCGTGGCTGTCATATATATTGATTTTTCCTCTCGTCGTCTGACGTCTCTTCAGGGCACACTGTATCTCTAGATTTGTTGCAATACAGTTTCGACCAAATGCGAATTTGTAATTAACAGCCTATGGTCTGAGATGAGCAAAGTCGCTGCGTTTACCGTACTGTCTAGCCCGTTAGATGAAATTCTCGCCCACGGACAAAATGTGAAACGTTCCTACTGAGACTCCTACAGTAGGATTTCGAAACTTCCGAGTCGGCTTGCTCACGTATTTGTGATCGGAAAGCTAGAGGATTTTCAGACCCCATTCTCGTTCTCAGGTGCAATGAATACAAGAGAGGATTTTTGCTGAAATAAATTCCCAGCTTCACAACCGCCTCCGGACAAATTGTAAGGTTACTGTAGGAGTCTCAATAAGAATGGTGTGAACTATATATTGCTCGAACCAGATGTGTTTGTAGTTGGATGCCATTCAGTTTCATTCAAAATTCGTACCTCATCAGATACGTCGTGAGCAACATCTCAAACACTTCTCATAAGATTCTATTATTTGATGTGCTACAACATTAGAAGTTTGCAAATAGCTCATGAGATGTTCATGAGATTCTCATGAGAAAACCATCTGAACTGCTCATGAAGTTGGATGATTTGCTACGCTGCCAGCTGAAACCGATTGTTACCAGGTTACGAATATTCATGATTATGATAATTGCCTAGTTGATCGAGGTTTGTTTCTAATAACTAATTAGAGTTCCAAAACAAACATGATTTATTCTGGTTATTTCTTCAATTTTTCTATTATTCCACTGTATATGAGTCTCTCATGATCGCACGATGCTTACGAGCTTACGTGGTTGCCACCAAACCAAGCATGATAATCTGAATGATCCCCTACCACAGTGTTAACTATGCCAGAATGGCAGTCATTCGAGTGAGAACCCCCGTCTCATCGGCACATTTTCATTTAGTTCTTCAACGAAGGTAATAAACATCTGCATCAGATTTGTAGTTTGTACGATTGAATATGAGTGCGCACCAACCCCTTCTAATGTTATGTTTCAACTATATTTCTGTGCTATATCTACAAAGTGGTAGGTCACGTATCAAATGTATAGTTCGGCACAAAGTTTACGACCTTTCATACTTGCTATTGGTCTCATTTTCACGGATTTCGAGCTCAAATTCAGACATCTTAAATAGGAAACTGAATATTATTTGTTGATTATGTCTACAACAAACGTTTTTACCAATATATTATTGTATACTCTATGTCATTCGTGAAAGTATCACCGCGTCAAAATTTAAAAAAATCAAAAATGAGCAATAAAGTATTTATGATCATCATTATTATCATTATCACTAGCAAGTCTTCAACGAGCTCCGAAAAACTGTCTATAAGAAGACTCTTCGAAGGATTCTTCTTCCTCGTCAGTTGGAGTGTAGGAAGCGAGGGCATCGTTGACGGAGTCGGCCTGAAATTAGGGATGAATAGAAATTAATGAATACACCTTTATAATTCTCACTCTTAATCAACATCTTGTACGGTGTATGTTGCACTATCCCGCTTTGTTTGTAGTTTTTTTTTTCGCTCAAAATTTGTGAATAACGGCGTGTTCCTCCTATAGTGTGTTTGAAGGGGGACAGAAAGGAAAATTCATATGAAAGAGCTTATCGAGAGAAAACGATAAGTATAACTTTTAATTCGAACTAACGAACCTAATTTGCATACGGTTGGCACGTGTTTGCCTTTTTTGGCGCGCGCAACGTTATATTTAGGTACCCCGGGGTACCCCGGGGTACCTAAACTAGCTCTCCTTTCTGTCCCCTCAAGACGTTCAATTGGTTGCGCGGCAGATAGAGCAACTTTCTCTCATAAAGTCTGCATGTTTTAACCAACGAATATAGCAAATTTCCGCCTCCTCGCAAGATACCTTACAAGATGGACTTCTGCTAGTTGTAGTTTGAACATGATACACGGTGTAAATTACGACTTTCAACCACAAAACAACGAGATCACACAACGAACCCAGCGTAATAGGACAACACAGACCGCGAAGCAAACTCTATACTCTGTTTTCTAGCTTCAACTAGGATAACCGGAGTCTGCCAACTGTTTACGTCACCTCATTTGGGTGCTCTACACGTTTCTTTACCCCCCCCCCCCCCCCCGCCAAAGTAAGAGTAGTCCCTATTTTTAGTCTCTAATCAGGTCTGATTTTCAATTTTGATAAGAGAAAATATCTTTTAATGCGCATCATTGACGTACACGCCGCACAGGAATGATACGTTGTCAGTAGCTAGTTGATTCATTTTAATGTTTCGGGGAAAGTTCGTTCAATGGAATAGTCACGTATGCAAGGGTTTACACGTATGAGGATGAGGGTAAGAAACTGTGCCATCAATGTTTGAAAGGGCATGAAATTGCACATTCAATTGTCAACTAAGATTGGTTTACATTCACTATTTTGCAAAAATTTCACTGGTTTTGTGATCTTACTTTGAAGTAAGACGGAAAACTACCCGTTTTTGTCAAAAACATATACATATACTATGTGTTCTTCAAAAGAGACAATAATTGCATGCGTATTGAGAATGTAATATGCAGAAATACTATAAGTAGGTGAATGCGTTTTTGAAAAAAAATCTAAGTTACTTGACTTATTATTTTAAGTGTGGAGGCATAAAAATACGGTCGCTGACTTTAATAGCAAGCGAAGGTTTCTTGAATTGGATGCGAAAACGGCCTGAGCCGGTGCCGAAAGTAAGCGGCCGAAGCAAAGTGAGTATGAATCTCCCAAATGCAGCTGGGTGCGGAGGCTCAATCGATACTCATGTTTTTAGCAAGCGAGACCCCAGGCACCGTAGTCTCCTGAAAAAGTCAGCTTCGATCTGAATTATCTGGACACTACTTGACCCAGATTTGGGTCACCCCCACTAAGCTTAAACACGGAAAGTTGAAAACTATGTGGCCAGACTGTGATCGGGTCCCCAATGAGGTTGAGCTCACCACTTTCATTACTTTGCTACGGTGCCAGGATGAGCGGCCGCTGCATCTCAGAACGATTGGCGCCAATTTTCTTCGATTGGCCAGCTACAAAAGCGAGAGAGTGTGCAGGTCAATGAGGCTGCAGACATCTGGGTCTCTCTGACCTGCACACTCTCTCGCTCAGCCAATATAAAAGTGGCTGGCCAATTGGCTGGGAAGGGTCTATGGCTGTTGGTAACCGTTTCCCTTGGTTGTCTCTCTTAATTGGTGGTCACCAACCGCCGCACCATGGTCACCAACCGCCGCACTCGTTAATTGCAGGATTACCAACCGCCGCACTATGGTCACCAACCGCCGCACTTGTTAACTGCTGAGCAGTTTACTGCCACATCTATAGAATAACTGTTAAACATGAGAAAAGTGACACGTTTATCTGCAGAATAATCAAAATTCGAATGTTATATACAATACAGAAACAGTTTTTTAAACAAAATTGGTAACGATTGAGACATTTCTAACAAATACGTAACAATATCATCATCGTTAGAATGAAGAGCGAATAGCTCACATTGTGCCTCAAATATGACGTGATCGAACTACAAACACAGCTGTTTGGAACTAGATGTACTCCTATACGTCGCTGGGCAAGTCATATATGCATTTCTAATACGAGTTCGAGAAAGAAAACGGCAAGATTGGAAAGCTATGGTTCAATTGCGGTAGTTCAATTTTGCTAAATTCAAATCTCGAAAATCCTCGTAGTTTTCAATTGTCTCTATAATCTCTAATGAGCGAAAAAAAACTGAAGTGGAACATAAGAACACTTACATTCCTTTATTTCGTATAATGATAGCAATTCAAGTTTTTGATAGACTCAGTCCGAAAAGATGGTTTATTTCACGTGACATGGCTGTCAAAATCGATTGACATAAACTCCTTCAAAGTTTTCACATGTTCACATCCTATACAGGCATAGAGATCGTACGTCTTATTGGAAGGTTGAGATTAAAAACTAAAACATGTGGTGGTATTAGGAACATTGTACTCAAAAACATTGTGAGCTTCTTGTTTGAAGGTCCTACGTACTTCGGGGAATTATGTGGGAACTATAGAAGAAAATTGTGCGGTAGTTACAATAACTTGGGAAGGAATGGTGACCGCTTGAGAAGTTGAAAGTGTATAGGTGGGAATTTTGGAGAGGTTCTAGAAGGCGAGAGGAATCAAGTGAAAGTAAGACTATTCTGTATCCATTGCCTCTCCGTTTTGAAGAGTACGGTTAGAAGCGAGAGTTGGTGAAGGGTTGATCCATGATTGGAATGATATTATATGTTTTGTATAATTAAGTATCGCTTAGCCCCGCCCACTAACTAGTTGGATTTTGTCAAATTAAGCACTACACACCTATTTCATACGTGATACTCACTGCGATGTCGCCCTATGGCACAAATTAGTTGGCACATTAATTGGACTATGAAAGTTTTGCATTGCACGGGTGATAGAACACGCTTAGAAATAGAGAATAAGACACGATTAGAGATAAACAATAGAACGTGCTACTGGGGAAAACACAAGAAAGATTCAATAAACGAAGAAAAATACGGAAAACTGTTTGAACAACATACTGACGCTCAGTGTACGACCGGCTATGCAACACTAACTTTTGCAGAATAACTCTAAATGAAATGAACGGGTGTGAAACGCGTTGTTTGACACTTAAAATCAGATCGTGTTTTAGTGAAACAAACCCCGTTTAATCTATCTTTAAGTGTGGCGGTTGGTGACCATCGCGTAGCGAGCTTTTTCGATGACCTTTCTCAACTTGCGAAGTGCGGCGGTTGGTAACCACTCAAAATACTGAGCCTGAGATGACCATTCATTTTCCCACGGCCTCTTTCGACGACCAGGTTACCAACAGCTGAGCTCCCGGCTGGGAATAGTCTAAGATCCGGGTGCACGTACTATGAACCCAGCCTAACACGATAACCATTCACAGTTCTCACCCATATTACCCACAAACTCGCAGGTATGGTGAAGACTTTTATAGAAATCGTACTCCCCGAATTAAGCTCATACGGTTTATGTTGCCTCATCCCGCTCTGTTTGTAGTTTGATCAGGTTGCTTATCGGTTAAAACTCGTGAACTATGGCGTGCATTGCAATCAAAGTACAACTTTAACATTTGGTCACTACCTAGACATAGGGGGTAACCGTTTGAGGTGACCAACCTGAATAGCGGAGGGTGGGTTGATTCCGGTGAGGATAGTATTGACTCCGCAATCGGAGGGACAGTAGGTGGCCGGCTGACCGGGTTCACCGGGAGGTCCGGCGGTACCTCTCTCGCCGGGAGAACCGTACTGCAACAATAAAAAGTGTTTTTAGTTATAATAATCTTTTACGACAACTATTTCAGCCGTGTTTTACTTCATGCATGCTAATACAACCAAAACAATGGTCACATAGAAGTATCCGTAGAAGGTGGGGGTTCGTAGCAAATCTAGGCATGGGTGAGCGTTGTTACCAGCTTATGCGGTCCGCCATGAAGATACCGCGCCGAGTGGGATCGAACCCTGCTATATCGAGTGCTAGCGCGCACACAACCAGTCGACCATTCAGAAGACTATTCTCAGATTCCATATATTTTCGGTACTAAGAGAACTCTCATGCAATAGTCGCGTTCATGGGCGAAATAAGGTTTCTCCCTCTCCCTTTATTTGGTATGTTTTGAACATCCAATTCATGGTTAAAAAGTGTGTTATATTGAGTTGCACAATAAAAATCGAGCATCTTACCGGAATTATTCACCGTTATTTGAAAATTAAATCTTTTAGAAATGGTGATTTCTGTTATAATTTTTGCATCAGTTCCTTGTCCGAAGGCGACAGTAGCACTCTCTCTGATTGCGGAATCAAAAGATATATTTAGAACTGATTCTGGGATTTCAACCGAAGGATTTGTTCGAGATTTTGCTCAATAAGCAGATATTCGTATCTGAATCTGGTATTTTCTGTAAATCCTGGTCGTTCGGTTTCTGTGTGATAAGTGGTGTCATCTTTGCAGATAGGGAAGTTTTTATGCACTTTTTTTTAATTTTCGGTCGAAAACACGGCAAAAGATAATGTTCAACTTTAGCGGTAGTTGTTACCTTGTTTGAAGTAATTATCATGCCCGTCTCATGACGATCAAAATAGACTGCGAAATAGCATGCGAAAACTACAGTATAATTTATTGTCACCTTGAAAATTTTTGGATGACAATTTCATAGAGAAAACATGGGGTCTGCGGAATGTTTTTTCGACTCGGTGTTGTAATGGAGGAAAATTTCACAAAGTTGTTTCATGTTCTCAACTTGATTTATCATCATGGTACGCTGCCCAAGTGAACTTGGGAAATGAAGAACTCTGCATGTTCAATCACATATTTTCTCCATTCACTTACCTTTCCCGTCGCCCCGATACCGCCCTGAGGACCTAGAAGACCCGAAGTTCCTCTGGAATGTGAAGTAATTTGAGAACAAAAATGAAGACCAGAAAGTGTGAACAGTTCATGAAATACCAATATGGTGCGGTTCTGCTGGCCACGAAACCTTTTTTCATGCTTTTTCTCAATTTACGGTATATCACTAATTAGAAAATTGGGTACGCACTTTACAAAGCAGCATTTCCGATCTACTTCTTTTGCTGTGTTCGTATTGATGGCATTGCTCTTTGGTCGAATTGTGTGAGCATCGAGATCCAACTACAGCGAAGTCTGGATCGTTCCCTACATAGTGGGTGCTAAACTTATAAAATACCCACCTCATGTGAGACTCGAACCAGGCCCAAAAGTTTAGGAGGCGCGGATGCTAACCACTGTACAAAATATGCCTATAGCAACGTGGCGGACAAATCGTAGGCATGAGTTCTCACACATCACAAAATGAGATACACAGTATACCCCCGTCATTCTTCAAGCAACAACTATACCTGATGTTTGATGGTCGTCCAGCCATTCCAGGTGGGCCCTTGGGACCAGCGCTTCCAACGGGTCCAAGTGGTCCCTTGATTCCCTCTCCGGCTAGAAATATTATACTTCTTTTGTTAATTCGTAATTTACGATTAAGAAAATGTATCAGAATGTTTCGAAATAATGACAAAACGGAGGTCACAGCGTAACGTGAAGGTGGTTTGTACGCAATATTGTTAGCGCACCGATGATTCCTAGCTATCTTGGTTCATTTTGTCACGCATTTTATTGATCTCTATCACCAAAACTGTACAAGTTTTCTAGGTTTTCTTTCTGAATGTTCACTTGGTGTATGATCTTGCTATCATTCGAGTTGTCATGCTCAAGTTCCTCAAAAACATTTCGGATTCGAAACATATGGTAGGAATGACAAGTTGCACGATAGTGCATTTTCTACAACTAGAAGCGTAAACTTGACCCCCACGAACCGAACTAATTTTTCCTCGCAAAAAACCGTTTTTCACCAAGTTTGCCATGAACCTACCGATAGCATTGTCTCCAACCGGCCCCTTTGGTCCTCTGGTACCGGCAGCTCCCGGTGCTCCAGAATAACCTTGTCTACCATGCTCACCGGCGGTACCCGGTTTACCAGGGTGTCCTGAAAATCAACTCGGGTGGTTATATGTGAATCTAGAGATCAAATTAGAATCACCACCCAAAAAAGTGTTTTAGTGCTGTATTTGCGTACAAAATATACCAACTCCGACTTCTTAGGCAGTTCTCAAAGACATTCAGAGTCTTTCAACCTGAATCTTCCCGAACAAATGCTTGTTCAGCGCTCTCACGTTACGTCGGGCTACCAGCCGCAAAAATAGTGTGCAAAGCGAGAGACGCAGAATGGGATAAAGTTGCTGAGATGTTCCAGCGTATTCACTGTGTGCTCGCCGGGATTGTTTACAGATCACTATAATCAGTTTGGTTAGTCGTAGTCGGATTGAACCAGAACACAAATCATCTGATGTGTTAGGGTGTCAGTCATTGGCGTTATGACAACTTAAGCGGTGATCATCTCAATACGTCTACGCCTGCGCAATGTGTCTATCATTTCAAGTGCTTCTATCCTAAGGATAAATAAAACAGTGAAGTGACGTAAAAAACTTGAGCCATGAGCAACTATTCTGGATTTTTGTTCTTTCCGTTTATTGGTATATTTGATACAAATGGTGCAACAAAAAAACGACAAAAAGATATATATTGACTAGTATGAAACAGAAGGGCTTTTATTGTCATACGAAGCAGTTTCAAGGTATCAGTGAATTGAAATTTTAGAATTTTCACATTTTTTTTCAACAGACAAGAGAACATTTAAAAATTCAACTCACTGAATGTGAGCATTGTTCATTGAAAAAGACCTTACCTGGCATTCCGTGAGTTCCCTGTTTACCACTGAGGCCTCGCTCTCCCTGAGGTCCGCGAGGACCGGGTGGACCACCCGGACAGATCGAGCAGGGGAGCTCTTCCTGGAATAAACACGTGTACAGCTCGAACTGAACACCAGAGATAAACAGTTTTCCCTCTGCGTTTTTTGGTTTGATTGTGACCGTTGTGGTTGTAATGAACAGCTTGCGACGTACACAAAAATTATTTTTCACTTCAGAAATTGTATAGCTCGAAATAGTTCAAAAAACAGCAGGAAGAAATTTTAAAATTGCATCAGATTGTGACTAACAATATATCTGCGCTTTTTTTTGTTAAACCGCATGTTATGGTGAGTGTACAATATACTGTTTGTCAATCGCACAGTCACGGGAAACATGTTGAACACAGCAAAACTCAGAAACGTGCAATGACAAAGTGCACGATTCCAAATTAGAATGCTAACTTTTATACGATAGCTGTTTACTTTGAAAAAAGAATCGTTAAGGCTCGATAGCGACTACCTCAGATTGTATTCCATTCATTTCTCGCTATCAGAACTGTCAAGGATATTTTATTTGTACGAAACTGTGAATACAATATAATCTTAATGAAAAACGAGTTTAACTCGTATACTATTGATTTAGCCATGGTCGCCTGGCCACGGTCGTCTACCTCGTTCGAGTTCACGTCTATAGTTCCAGTCATTCCCACTGAGACTTCGGCAATGTGCCAACAAAACTAATAGTCGGGTTTTCACCATGTCAGACTTTTCAAAAAAAAGTGATTGTTTGCCCAGGCGGTTGCTAGCCCTCATTACAACATAAGAGTTTTCAAAATTGGTCAAAAACCCTCGTGTTTCATGAAATTTACTCCTTCAAAATTTCATTGGCACATTGCCAAGGTCTCAGTAGGAATGACAAAAACTATACCCGTATTTGAACGTGTTACTCATGTTTAGAGGTCGGTCTTCAGCCACCTTTCAAGACAAATTTGATGTTACCTGCATATCCAACTCAATGTCCTCCCCATCCGGTCCGGGCGAGCCCGGTTTTCCGGGATATCCGGGTTCACCGTCCGACCCTGACTGACCTTCCACCCCCATCTGACCGGCTGGACAATGCAGACGAGTGCACTCTGCAAAAACGTACCGTAAATGGGAAAACGCTCACACGAATCGAATGTATCACAATAGCGTAGAGAACCAATAATTGTCTAACCCACAGGTCTGGCTATCCGCTTCATATAACTATTGTGTACGGTGTATGTTTGGAACTACGTGTAACAATATTCACTTCTCTGATGTGTTTTGATACACACTTGAAGTGTATCAGGACTTGATACACTATTCAGACATGTTCCTTCACTGTGGTAGGGAATAAGGAGGGTTCTATACGTTCTGGCGTTTGAGTCCACTAATACACTAGTTATAGTTGTCGCTTGTAGAAAGGCTGGGTTATACTGTACTTCTCAGTTTGTGCTGTGTAAGAACACATTAATACGATTCGTTAACAACGTTGCTATGAGCCTAGTTAGTGTAGTGGTTAGCGTAGCAGTTCGGGTCTTCCATGAGGCGGATATTTCACGAATTTGGCATGCACTATATATGACAACAGATGCTTGAAAGCAAGTAAAACGTACGACTGCACTTGTGAAGAACTCCCTTGGCCGCTACAGCTGCCACTCCATCGTAGTTTCTTGGTACTCGCAGAGTTCGGCCCATCTCCACCAGCTCAGCCCAAATTACTTGGGTCTTGCTCTGAAAAACAGCGCTACATCAACTTTATTGGAAGTTTTAGTACAACACAGCCGCTTGTCTCGATCATAATCTACAGTACATAAAAAGATTACAAACAAGATATTGTTGGTTTCGTTTGTGAAACCAAAAACTAGGTGGTTTTCAAGAAATGATATCTGAGTTGTGAAGTTTAGAGTTTGATTGCAAAAATGATTTGTTCTTAGAGAAGAATCAGTCTTCGTTGATTAGTGAAGATGACTTTAGTTTACTTCAACTCCATATGTTTCAGACAAGTTGAATACTCACCTTGAATGCCTGGCTGCGTGCCTCGGTCTCCTCCTTGTAGTAGGATGCGCGGCTGGCTAGTCCCGCCACGGTAACCAGAAGTATTACGGTAGAGAAGAGCGACACTACGCATACGGCTAGGCCGGCACGCTGGTAGAGGTCCAATGCCATCTAAAATTGAAAAAAAGTAAATGTTTAGATTGATTCATTAGATAGAGGAGTGCGACAAAGTGTGAAAATAAGAAATGAATATTATGAAAATTCGAAAACTAAAAAAATGTTCGAAAACAGATAAACTACAATTTTGACGCAGTCTTTTAAATGTGAAGTCCTGGTCAGTGGAGGTCAATAGGTCAATTCAACCCACGTTACTAGAAACGACTCACAAGGATCAGTTAAACACTCCCGTGTCCCTTTTAGTTGAAAAAATTATGTTAAATTGTTTACAAAGGTTCAATTAACAGTTGAGTTCAAATTAAAAGTGCATCCAGGCTGTAGGCACGAGTTTTTGATTCGGATAACGTTCCCGAAGGACTTCAAGCAGAGAGTTAGATGAATGACAAACTTGGTATACGAAGTGTAAGAATATCTTCACATAATGCATTATTGTGATATGTAAATAGGCCATATAAGGGATAGTCCTTGAGACCAAGTGATAGATTATATCGGATAGGGTGGATACCGCTGGGCGAGCACAATATTAGTATGAATGGGTCGAGTGAATTATAAAAATGTGGGGAGAACCGTAAAAAAATTATTTCACATTTCAACCAACGCCTTGATCAAATTTGTGATTGGATGAATCGCCGAGAGCAAAACTTTGTGTTAAGGTTAACCTGGTACACTTACAAATCCTCTTGTTTCTAGGTAGGTGTTATAGAGCTGTTTATTTTATGATGCTTTTCGTTTTGTTGAGCTGTTTTTATTTGCTAAAAGTACCACAAAATCTTAACTAAAACATTACACCTTGAAAAACCGAACAACGAAGTATATGTTAGCGTTTCATAGATAATTTTCGAACAATTGTCATAATATCCCCTGTCTAGTTCCGAACTAGGAATAGTTTGATTCCGACACCATTTCGTAAACCGTTATGTGAAGTGGTTTTCGCCAACAAGTCTATGGAGATTGAGAGAGAACGAGTTTTCCGTTTATAGTCGAAAATGCGTTGTCTCCTCAGGTGAGACCGAACCATTCATTCTCAAATGGGCCTCTCAGTTACAGCAAAACAAAAATAGAACTTCACATAAGAGACTGATAAGCCCTGTTTCGCAGTGTTTCCATCGTAACTGAGACATTTAAATAAAATTACACTCTTTCACGAAATGTTGTGGTACAAGTTTATTTTTGGTTTGAACACCGAACTTCGTCTCGTTACGTCAGAGAACATTTTCACAGATAGTAAAAAGAGTGTATTTGAGGTTGCACAGCCAATAAAATTTATCAAAATCCAAGCTGAATCACGGTTTATGTACTTTTTTTCCCAAATGTTTGAGTCTTTCGGGGAAATCAATCGAGTTTCTTGTTGATTTTTCCTGTGCAACGAAACTATAGTTATTCTCAAGGGTGGCAACACAGCCGTGCTTGAAGTTTTTCCGGTAGTGTTTTTCCAAATAAATTTCTGCCTAATCCGACATAATATTCGCTTATCTTTAGCTTTTGTCATCGACAGTGATTGCATAAATACGGGTCAGCGGGTTCAAGTGACAGATAACAAAATTCTTTGAGATTTGAGGGAAAATGTAGCACTTTTTTTCCTCCAATGTTTTTCTTCTCAGTTCAATACTATTACCGTTATTCTATTTCTGTTTCCTTTTTTACCTTAATTGCAGTTTTCCTCAACGATTTGTTATTTTCTTATTTGCTCGAGTTCAATTATATAATTCTTATAGCAGATACAAGCATTGGTACTTTAAAAATATGATCTGCATATATAGCACATTATTAATAACAATACCTGGGTACGTTATAGTCGACACATACATTCGTATGTTCAAACTGAATGGTACATAATTAGCACGTCATATTAACATACCTATCCTAATGGACTCGAAATTTGGGTGATTGGACCATTTTGTACTCTGGGTGCTCGAAAAAAAGGGTTCAGAAGAGTAAATAGACTAGAACAGAATATGGCGAAAACAGATATATGCTAGAAGGAAATTGAATAGTCACGTAAAGTTAGCATTCTAATGAAGCATCGTGCACTTTGTCATTGCACGTTTCTGCGTTCTGCTAAGTTTAACAGGTTTCCGTGACTGTGTAAATGGCTAACAGATAAAGATAGCTCTCTGGAAAGGGTGAGCAGACCAGGTCATATTTGCCTACCGCCGAGTTTGTAGTTTGATCCGGTCCGTTCATGGCGGGATAGAATCAAACCAACGACTTGAACTTTTGGTTTTACCAGATTGTTATTGTTTACCACTCTAAACTGGACAGGGCTTGTGTGGTAGTTATCGTACATTGATAAGTTTGTTGACAGAAGTAATGATAATTCTCACTTGCTGTGTTCCCTTTTCCGAAGCCAGTCGAGGTATATGCTACCCTATCCCGCGATTGTAGTGTGTTTGCAGTGTGATCTCGTTATTTTTCAGTGATGACATTTATCGAGTTCAAACTACAACTCAGCTGTATTGTTCTCCTTCGATTTCTGCAGTTTCGTTTTGTTGTTGTAAAAAAAGCCAATCGTTGGTTTATGGTCAGCCGCTGCATTATATCTTATCTAAGTGTTACGCACAGTTACTGCACAATTTTGCTAATAATTGCTGCACATGATGTTTATAAACATTTACTTGATTTCGAAGTTGTTTGTGAGACATTGGTCTTTACACTGTTTGATCTCAATTCTATTACTACATATTCGCCAAACTACACCCTTTCGCTATTTGTCATTATTTTCGCTCATATTCAAACTGGTAGGAATACTTGTCCCAATGAGTTAGTCAGCTGTTTTTCATCTGCGTTTTTGTTTCTTTGTCGCCCCTAATATTGTCTCTTCTTCTCTTATTTTCTTCTTTCTAACCTACACTCTCTCATTTCTCTCTCTTTTTACTCCATTTTTTACTGCCACCCTCTCGCCTCCCAATACTCTCTCGCCGATTCACTGTCATGCAATAGTCTCGCAACCTTGGCAACCTCCTTGAACCGGAACTTTCTCATTTTCTCTCCCCGTTTTCTTGTTATCTTTTCACAAACTACGTTTCGCAATGTGTAATGAACAGTTCAGTTCGAACATCGCATTCAACTGTCTGCCTTCGGGAGTTTAATGTATTTCCTTGAATTAGATTTTCTATTTCCACAGTAAATTGTATGAAAAACTAGGAAATTTAAATAAGCATACAAACAAATGATGCTTGTAAGAACAAGCTCAATTAATTGTTGATACCAAGATGTACTTGTGTTACTAGGACGTTTTGGATGGAGCAGTTATGGTTATGTGCTCAGTGACTGAGTTACGTCTTTCTATTTTTCTCACCGATTTAAAACAGTCCAATAATATTAATAGCTCTACTAATCTTGACTATACTGTTGGTCAATCGCACAGTCACGTGAAACATGTTAAACACAGCAAAACTCAGAAACGTACAATGACAAAGCGCACGATTCCTCAATAGAATTCACGTCACTATTCAATTTACTGGTGGTATAGTTGCAGTCACGTCGTCGGTCTAGCTGTGGTCTCTAATTACTGTGATCAGAGTTTTGAATAGATGTGTATGTCGAATCAAACAACAACGCAACATGATTCAACATTCAAGCTGTTGCATATTGGATGTATGACACTTATAACAATTCCAGAAACGATCTACCAATCTTATTCCGATCATTTAGTCAAGCATACCACCGGTTTTTTGTTGTTATACAGATATGTATTGAACGTATTCAACTCAGTCACACATTCCCAAAGTACAACCCTTTTTGACAATGAATCAAATGACGTTTGTTTTCGACGTGTCCTTCGTGAACCGGCTTTTTCTCGTCGGGAAACTGAAAACCATGCGGCATCGGCACAAAAAGAGGGCGGGGTCAGCGCACGAGAAATTATGAGCAACAGCTGAAACGTCTGACTGAAATAGTTCGTAGTAGTTCGAATTTCGTAACTCGGCTGGATTCGATACTCTTTCTCTCTCTCTCTCGCTCTCTCTCCCCCTCTCTCTCTTTTCCTCTCTCTCTGTTTCGTTGCCCTACAATTTGAAGGTCTTCACAATGAAACGAGTTCATGTCAAAGCTGAAAGCGCGGTTTGAATAAAAACACCAAAAACATCAAAAAACGTGAACGTTCAGAGTCCACTCTGAACTTTTCTGAAACTTCTACCAGAGAAGCTCATACCCCATTCCTTTTTTGGCCCTTTTATATCTCATGATAACAAAATTTCTCAATACTTTGCCGTCATGGAACACGGTTGTTTCTTCAACATGCTCATTCAGTTGTTTACTTGTTTACACGTAAATTTTTGTAACGAAAACAGTTTCTGACGTTTTATTTCATTTTCTTATAGTGATAATAATGCCACCTGCAACGCTCACTGAAGACGACACCAAAGGAGATAACATTGAACAGGTCAAATTGGTCTTGAAACATTTATAAATAAAACATTGAAACATTTGTAAATGAAAACTTTTCAAGAAAACCACGCTCTGTTACTCTAGTTTTCATACATAGGGTTCTGCAACAGAATAAGGGTGCAAACAGCAAACCATAGTACAAACTACGAAAAGAGAGGTGAACTAGTTTGGATTCACAAAAACTTATGACTTGAATCAGTCTCTATTAACTCAAACTATTTGTTTTATTTTCGTGAAATTATAAATTGTTTTTTTTTCAGTTGCGAGGTACCGTCAGCGAGCTCCTACATCCTAAATATGACACTAAATTCAATATGCTACGATGGCTCGACCCGGTTGAGCCGAATGTGGCTAAATCATCACACACTCTCAGGTTTGAACCTACGATCAAATTAAACTTGGAAGGGTTCATTTATTACAGAGTGTTTTTCTATAATAAGACGCATAGTAGATAAAAACGCATTACAAATTTCATGTATTATTTTGTTTGTACCAATCCTGGTTTTTTATGTATCATCATTGCATTTATGAGTCAACTTTTTATTGCAAAATTCCAGAAAACATTTGAAATGGAGAAGAGAAAGAAAACTGGATGAGGACGGTCCTTGCGGTCTTCAACACAGTGCGGTTCGTAAAAAACATGAATTACAGTGAAAGCAACTTTTGAGTTGAAGTTAACGTATTTCGCTTTCTCAAACGCGATGTGATAATTATAATTTATCTCACATTCTTCTTTCGAGCAGTACTACAATTGTTTCAACTTGTTTTCCATCTATTTGCGTTTGAATGGAGAACCAGCATGAGAGTTGTTGTCTGCTAATGAAAATTCGGTTTAACTCTCGGTTTATTTTTGGTCCTTTTCACACTCGTTTTCAACAAATTATCTCAAATAAGTGGTCATGCAGTAAGTTGCTAGGTAACAACACTACCGGAAAAGTTAGAAAAACACTACCGGAAAAGTTGCTATGATTGTAAGTTGGAAAAACACTACCGGAAAAGTTGCTATGATTGTAAGTGTATTCATAACATGCATACTTTTCACATGATGCATTCATTCAGAGCAGTTCCTGATGAAAATTTAAAATTCTCCAAATTAATCTGCTTAGTCTGACAATGAAACAAACAGAACTTTTTTGGTTAGTTCAGTTAGATTTCATACAGGAAAATAAAGCTTTGAGTACCGTATTTGTCTCAGCACCCATGTAGTTGTGTGTATGTCATGCTTGCTCATTTTAGAGTAAACATTTGGGTACGTAAAAGAAGAGCGTGAAAAAGTTGTGTATACTAGAAGTAAATGGAATAGTCACGTGAAGTCGAAGCTATCTAATCAGGCACTCTGTCAATGCAGGTTTCTGGGTTCTGCTGTGTTTAACATGCTTGACGTGGCTAAGAAATTGACTAACAGTATACCCTTTGCACGATTCTAAATCCACTATAGCATGGCTCTTATCTCGTTTCATCACAGTTTGTTCCCAACAAAAACACTAGTAAGTTAGTTATAGTTTGTTCCACCCATTTTTGACCCTCTACACTACAGTAATATCCACAAACTTCCCGGTCTTTTTTTTTCAAATTTCAGTAGTGTCTACTGCACCTTTACTATTACAAACCCTAGAAGTGTACAACCAAAATAATTCAATAGGAGAGGCCTTCTGAATATTTGAACGGGTACTGTAGAAGGACATCGATTGGTGGAACAGAGTTAATAACTTGATGAATTTTAGTAACTTTCACAGTTCTAGGTTTCGGAGAAGTATGCGCCACTCTCGATTATTGGAGAAAACAGAGCGGGCGGAGACCGACTGGTGGTGGTGGATCAAGCTGGTAGGAAATATATCAACTTGACTTCTAAAGCAGGAAATATGTGTGGCCCAATTCCGACGTATCAGTCCTTTGAACTGCAATTGAAAAATGTATTGCAGTTTGAAGAGCTGAAACGTTGGGATTGGACCACAATCGTCCATCTTCAAAAACAGGTACTCAAATACATATTCTAAAGTACGGAAACGTATACAGAATTCTGAATTACACATTCCAAACTGTATCAAATCTTGGTTTTATTCAGAATGTTATGAGTGACTGTAGTTGTTCGTTTTTCTAACCAAAATTAGTGAGACATGGTATCGGAGACCTGTTACACCGATATTTTCAAAATTTCCAATTTATCCATGCTCAGGCATTTAGTCGCCATTTTTCCGAGAGCGACAGAAAGGGCTCGTTCGATTGAGCGATGCGGCGCGAGTGGTTTTTGACTACTTGTCAGAAAACGAGAGAGTGTAGATCAATGATACGCAGACGAGCTGGCCGCTCGCCAAGCCCCGTCCCCTACCAAATTGTTCGTACTCTGTCCACAACGGTCAAAACCTATATATCTTTAAGGTAAAATCGACATCAACGGTGTTCTGAAGTCCATCCAACCCACCGAATACTTGCATCAAATGTTCAGAAACTTTGAGGCCATGCAGAAGAAAATGAATGAGGTAATTACTCTTCTGTTTCTAACATCAACTTTTTACAAAACATCGGAAATGTAGAAGAAATATCACATACACAGGAACTTTCAAATTTGTCGTTATCGAAGCTATAGATAAATATATTGAAGACATTTCTGGCTAGACAGAAGATGATGATGTTTCGTTATGTTAATTCTCATCAGAGATCACAATAAAAAGAAAGTACATTTAAGTGTTCTGTTAATTGTATTTACTCGTTTTAGATCGAAGAGAGGACCGGAACACAGTGCTTTGTGCACTACATTTTCGATCTAGAAGGACTCAAGTTTGATCCATTCCTTCTTCCTATTGTGATCGGTAAGTATAACAGACTGTTTTGTCTATTCTCTTTCCTTTTCTCTTTCTATATTGAAGTGAGTTCCGAGATTTCTGTTTCCGTCTTTTTGTTTCGAACAATGTAGTGCATTTTAGCGATACAGGCCAATCATATTACATCAACATTCTAGATTGAACGATGCAATCGCTGTATAACTCGTTGTTACTGTCTTGTACGTTTCACAGCTTGAGATGGCGTACTAGAAACTGAGAAAAAGATTATCAATACAACATTATCATTTGTTGACCATATTTGAATTCGGAAATGAGATTAGAAAACTGAATATTTATGAAATTTACAAATTTTTGTTATGTTATAGGTCCTTTCCGCGTAAGTTGGCAGTTGGCTGCCACTCACTACAGAGACTTCATTGACAAATTCATTGTGGTTAATGCACCCAGTTACATCAATGTTTTATGGTAAGTACAGGGACTGACTAAGGTTTTGTAGTTTGATCACCTTTGTTATACAAGTATTGACTTTGTTCGAAAACAACTGTATTTTAAGAAAATTGTTTTTGTTCATTTAATAACACAATACATTACTATATGAAAAAACTTGCGATCAAACTACAAACACAGCAAGATATAGTGATAAAGACTGTATAGATTTGCTTTGAGAAGAGCGAATCGTATAAGAGAAAATTATCACTGGGAAAACTATTGGGGTTTGTTAGTGCTAAATAACTTTTCCATAACATAATATGCACGAGGTATGATCTTCCATTACATTTGATCTACTTTCTACTTGCTTTTCGGTCCAGTTTCAAGTCTGATATCTTTAAAAAACAATACATTATATGAAGAACTATAATGAACATTAGGTCATCTGCTTCTGAACTTTCAACTACACATTATTTTCCAAATATATTCTATCCGAATTTCTTTCTATACAAGCTGTTCTGATTTCTCATAAATATTTAACTCAGGTCAGCGATGGCTCCTTTCATTCCGGAACCATCTCGTAACAAGATAGTTTTCCCCGGAAATGACTGGAAGGATGAGTTGCTGGCTTTGATAGATGCAGATCATCTACCACAAAGATACGGCGGAAATATTCCCGATCAAGATGTACTCAGGTGTGAAAAACCGTTTTTACAAAAATAGTTTACACCCATTTGTTTTGCTAATGAAAATGATCACTGCCTCAAAACGACGCGATGTAAAACAATAAACATGTCAAAGATGTGAGTGGGTCAGACTTTTCAATAAGATCAAAAGGACATGAACGGTTCTAAATGTGCAAAATTCTGTTAATCATTTCGACTGCAGCTTAAATGGCATGCCAGAGAATGCAAGCATTTATTGAAAATGAGACAGTTTAACGTAGCGTTTCAATTATTAACCCTGCTTTCTTGTTCGAATGTTGTTAGTTGTTGCTTTTTGAGGTTTTTCACGGAATTCAAATTCATCTCATGTTGTAGAGACCCAACCCCTGTTCCCAAAGAATTGTACTGGAAGCCCCGACCCGATTACCCCGCCATGGCAGAACTACACAAAGTCTCGGTACCAGCTTGTGAGTTAAAAACTCTTCAATTACTATAATTGCTCATTCATTTTTCATTTACAATCAGCGAGAAAGAGAAAACTATAGAGAACTTTTCGAATTTTCTATTCTTTTGAAAAAGTTAGAGAAAAGTTTGTTCGACATAAAACTTTACTTTGTTTCCGTGACGAAACCTCTCCCAAATCACAATGAATCCATCCCAAACTCCAAAAATGACTGCGCAATCACATAGCTAATTTGTTATTTTGTGTCTCTATGAAAAAGATGTTTGGAAATTATCTGTCTGTACAACTGAATCTATTTCCAAGGTTTTTCTGTGAAGTTATTCAAGTTTGGTCATTTTCATCAAGACGTTTATAGTTTTCCTGAATGAAACGATGTTGTTACTCAGAATGAAACTTGGCAAAAGAACTTGGCTAAAAAAAGCATTTATTTGACATGATTTTCAGCCAAACAGCGTACTTTGACGTATTCGGTGTCCGAAAACACAATGATCTACATCTACTCTCACAACGAGAATGATCTCACAATCACCATTCTATACTCGAAGGAAGAGGTGAGCTTGTCTTTGAATTAACTTCGTGAGGTAGCGTTGAAACCCGCACATCAAGGGGTCTAGTCTCTGTGAAAAAATATTTATAAATTCAATCAAAATCTGGCAATAATGGTAGATGGTTTGGTTCGTTCCACGAAAACCTCAAATGTTATCACTGGGCAAACAAACAATCATTGAGATGAGCAAAAACACTGTGACCTTATCATTGCCAGATGTTCAAATATAGATTCACACAAACCAACAAATTCAAAATTTGAACTGTCTCGAGTGTCCCGGAAATAATCACAATTAATTGAAATCCCCCCCCCCCCCCCTACTTTATGGTCAGATCTACTTTCTAAATGGTTTGAAATTTTATTCTGGACGACCTCAACTTCCATCCATCAAAGTTAATACATTTGAATCAAATATATATCAGAATACCGATGAGTCGGAGCAGGAAGTGGTGGTTCCACCGATTCCGAAATGCGGACTGCCGGCCATGGACTGCTTTGACTACTTCTGCGAATTTTCCGGATACTACCATCTCAGGTTCGTAAAACCTCACAAACAGTTTCGCAGGCGTGTTAGGAGTACAACTTCTCGCTTATCTTCAACGTATTGGTCCCAAGCTCAGAGTTGAACTACTCGGAAAAGGAGTGTGGTGATCTAAAGTCTCAACCCAAATACTCGATCACAGCCTGGCGCGGTAGAAAACTCAAATAAAACTCTCATGAGATACCTCGTACATCGATTGCCATGCTACAACATTAGAAGTTCACGAGTTGCTCATGGGGTGTTCATGAGATTCTAATGAGAAACTCATATGAACCTCTGGTGAGGTTTTCCTACGCCGCCTGATCAGCTGCTCCCAGATAATTCGGCTCATAGGTGACTTTTTCATGATATTCTCCTGCGGTGCCAGATAATAAATGTTTTCTCCAGAATCACGAACGAGTCTTCTTGGCTGCTCTCCTCGCCCTACCGAGTTCTGGTTCACAACAGCGCAGCCACGGAAATAACCCCTTTGAATATCAACGAGAAATGGGTTAAAAAGGGAGCGAAACCGAAAAAGAAGTGAAAATCTACTTCTTCCAATCTCCATATACGAATAAAATAAAATTTCCATTGAAATACAGCTTAGAACAACGTAAGAAGTGTTCATTTTTTCACGTTTTGTCTTTTTTTGTAAACATTCTGTTGTTCCTACCTTAGCTGTACTAGATATTGTATGTCATTCATGTATTCCATATAATAATTGTCGAATATTTTATTTGTACAAAATTGTGAATACAATGAACATTATTTTCTTCTTCTAAAGGTAAATGATATGACAATGAATATTTTGAAAGTTGTCAAACATGTGTGGCTTCTAAAACCGAAGTATAGTTCCGGTCATTCCTACTGAGACTCGGCAGCGTGCCAATGAATATTCGCAGCAATTTCTCACCACTTAAGAGTTTTTCAAAAACCTGAAATTAGTTGTTAGCGGTTGTTCCGTTTCATAAGAACACATGAACAAAAAATTTCATCAGAACGTTCACGATTTCTCTAAGAAAGAGTCTTCCGAAAATCTCGGCACGATGCCAGTAGGTCTCAGTGGGAATGAAACAAACTATATTCAAGCTACAAATACACGGAAGTCCACGCGAGGTGAAAACAAGAAAAATCTCCATTTGCAAATGAAATATGTAATACTACGTGCACAGACACATAGCTTGTGTGAACCATTCTAAAAACGTTTTTGTACTTCGTCAAAGATGATTTGTATTGAATTCTTTGCAAATTACAATAATTATCACTATTTATAATTGATCATGAACGGGAAAGCACCAGAATCTATCGATCGTGCTCAAAACCATTGATAACCAAGTATTTAATAACTGCTCAGTATATTTGCATTGTGAAATAGCAAATAAAATGGATGAATAATGTCCTTTAGTTAAACTCAATGTTCGACATAATCTCCACAACAGAGTATAATATCTTTTTTTCCGCCCCATTACTTTTCATTCACTAATCAACCAGAGTTTACCATATCGTTTGAATAATTTTACTCTGTTCTATCAATCATCTATTATCGTACCTTCGCCCATGCTTTCATGGTTGTCGTGTTTCAGAAGTAAAAAAACTCGTGACATTATTGGAAAAACAATGAAACACCACAAGGCAAACCACGCTTGGAAAGTTCACTGTTATCAACTGAATATATCGTCTGTTCATTGGTGGTGTACATTTTTGAAACCCAATTTCTAGTGATCGAGAATGTTCTCAGGCTGTTCTCATCATGTTGCAGCTTTCTGAAATCATCGAAATTTCCAGAACAAGTTCTACTAGCATTGTTTCGTACTGTGAAAACAACGAGCATCTTGTCTAGCTGCGATTGACCGTTTCCATAAAACTACCATATTCAACATAGCTCTTGAAATATACGTTGTTATGAATCGAGCAGTATAATAATAGCCGCATAATCCAGCTCATTTACAGCCATTTCCTTTGGCAATGGGTTGCCGTTCCCAAGCAACAATTCTTCATTGTCGGTTGATCGGTCGCAATGATTCCGTTTCTTCTGCTACTCGCTCATCTACCGCCCTTGTCGAACGGAGATTGTGGAAGTGTGAGTTGGCAAAATGAAAGTAAAATACGATTGCATAAAACGAGGAGATCGTGTGTTTTGTTGGTAGTAACAATGAACTATGCCGAATTTACAGAATACGTGAGCTAGAAGATCCAGGCACCTTCATCCCATCCATCGTCTCCTCAAACACACGCTATTTCTCCGCTCTAACATCCCGCCGGGATGTAAGAGACAAGAAATAGTGAAGCAGAGCGAGAGACGCAGAATGGGATAAAGGAGCCGGGATTTTCTAGCATACGTACTCAAAACTGCCCAAGTTCGTTGACAGTATGAAATTTGGTCCGGTACTACTACTCCTAAATTTCTCGCCACTTTCCTACCGTGAAGTGAGTTCAGGATATCAGCACAACTAAGGGTTTCAGTTTTTTTTTCAAGCGGGTTTTCATCAACTCTTCATCATTGGTTCGAAATTGCATCATTTTTTTGGCGTTAGTTGCTCTTCTGAACATTATCTTAGCAAACGCTTCAATTAGCAGCAAACTTTTTTTTGATCTAAAGTTTTTATATACTATATATAAGAGGCGTCCACTTGAATAGTTTTTCAAAATTCAAATATTATGCAAATCTGGTCATTTTTTCATGGAGCATGTTTCCATTAAATTTTGCACAATTCTGACCACATCTTCGGGTTCTAGTCAGAAAACTTACTGACAACTGTCAGAAGTGAAAACTGGCTTTTTGACGCCGGTCAATTAATATTCTGGTTTTTTTGGCATTCGTCAATGAATTGCCTCGTTCATTCTGTGTAACTGCTGATCGCGCTCCCGGCATGACTTACAGAAACTCGCGCATCTCCTCAGTAGCCGCTGTAGTGTAGTGGTTAGCGCTTGCGCTCTTGAGCTGGTGGGGTCTGGTTCGATTCCCGGCTGAGGCAGGTGGTTTGCAAATACAGTTTTGAGAGTGGTCAGTTTCAGTATGCAAGTAACTGCCGAATGTCAAAAGTAATGAGTAGAATAATGACCGTTGTCAGACTTCAATAAAAAAAAAAATTGACCCTAGTCATTTATTTGGACGATAAAGTCTGCGAAACAGAACCAGAAACCGACCATATAAGACGACCAATTTCAAACTTTTCACAAAATCTGGCTTTTTCAGAGATTTACAGCTTTTTCTGTGAAGTAAATAGAAAAATCGGGTTTCTCCTGTTTCACGCGATTTTCTGTGAAATTGTACCCCATTCTAACAATATTGGCAGATTTCACGCCATCGGGCCAAATCTGGAAATACATTGAGAATTTCAATATGAAATATTCATTGTTCGAACCATTGAAATTTTCAATTGAAATTTTTACTATAGATATTTTCAATAGGAAATATCCATAATAGAGAATTCCAATTGAAATTTTCTATGGTAATCAGTGGATCGCAGCAAAACTTGTAACCACCGGAATCGAACCTGCGACCTTGCGGTTATTAAGTGAGCACTCTACCACTGCGCCACGAGAGCACAAACCAGGGCAGACAACTGCGCATAGTTATACCGAAGAATTGATGCCGCATTGACCGGTATATGACGCTTCCTATCTCTCCAAAGAAATGTGTCACAATAGCGCAGCGGCTAGTGAGTCGGACTACAAAACTGAGGTCGCAGGTTCGAATCCTTTCACGGAATATTTTGTTCACATACTTCGCTAATATAAACTATGAATATTCCGTATTGAAATTATTCATAGTTAAAGGTGAAACTACGTTTGTGAATAATTGTTCTGGTTATGAAAAATTTCAATTGAAATTATTCATAATGGAAAATTTCAATTGAAAATATTCATAATGGAAAATCTCAATACGAATTGTCCATATGAGTTTCTCTTATTGATAATTTCAATTGCTATTCTCTATGAGTGCCAAACACGCTGTCCTCATAGAAAATTTGAAGAAATGCCTCAAATCGGGTTTTCCTCTTAAATTGTAGCCTCTATATTTGTTTCACAGAAAGTGTTGTAAATCTGTAAAAAAGCCGAATTTTGTGAAAAGTTTGAAATTCGTCGTCTTATATTCTAGGTTTCTCGACAGTAAATAAATAATTGACACGGAGAGGCAAAGATGACTTGAGAGAGAAAGAGATAGTGAGTAAAGAGAGAAACAGAGAGGTTTTGGTGAACTACTGTTCGGAACTCTAACAAGTACGGCCATAATGCCACAAAAGGTCGGTTTAATGCTCGCTGTCTTAATGCTGTACAGATGTTTTGATGTTTTGCTGAAAAGATGCTTTGATGATAATGCAAAATGAAAATATTGAATCTGTAAAATATGTAAACATGTCCTAATTTCAATAACTTGCTTGCTTCAGGATGGAACTGTGCTCCACGGAACGTTTCACTTCGATTCGAGCCACTGCACTGTGGTCTTAGTGACCTGGAGAGGAGACAGGTGAGTTCGACCTATTTTAACTGTTTTTCACGTCATTACGATTCATTGACATCAAAGGAGAGCTGAATTGATTGCTGAATTTGGCCAACGAGCCAACTGCGTTAGCCGCAAAGGCACGAGAGTCAGACAAGCGCGCGGAATCAATATTCATTTGCTCCAAACCATCCTTTGCGTCTCTGTCAGTATGTAAACATTGATGATATTTGAAAAACAAAACAAAGCTTTGAACGGGACTTAACAATTGGACTGAGATATTTTATTTGAAAATTCGTAGGCAATTGAGTAGTACGAGAACGTTCCAAGTTTTATATCTTTTCCATGTTGTGTATAAAAATCACAAATTACCCAAAATCAGTCGAAAACAAAGCTTTTTATGAGCGCACGTGTCCTCAATATTTCAGCAACGCAATGGTTTCGTTCGCATGAAAAACTTTAGTACGCACAATCTTAACCTCCCTTAAAGATATCAAGAAGACATAAAAACTAATGAGTCAAATAGAATGTTTAATCGCGATTGGAACACGTGTCTTTCCACATTGGTGCAATGTGACACTCCAATTGCGGTAAAATGGAGACTTGAAAATAAAAAATAAGATGGAGTGTATAGTTTACTCTGTTACGCGCTCATTGTATAATGTGCTTTTTCGTAATATTGCACAACTGAAAAGATGATTGTACCGAGAAATTTGTAGAATAGTGAACTAGTGGTGTCACAAATATTAACATTTGTCTTCGAAGAGATCATGTAGATTAGCTTGTTTTGTTAGATTCGGACTGTATGAATGTTGGTTGCGTCATGATAGGATCAGAATGATGAAATGAGCGGTCACAAAGTTTTGGTAATCATGAGGTTTGCTTCGGAAAAAGCGAAATCTACATGTGACTATTTATTTATCAACTTGATCGAATATTGCAGCTCATTCTACATCAACTTGGAAAAGGAAAGTAATTTGGAGGCGCTTCAGTTGAGGATATACCCGACACGGGTGGGTTTGCGGGCAACCAAAACTGAACCGTTTTATAGTTAATAATGATATTGTATCGACACATAATTTTTATATAACGATTCAAATACAGCAGGATCAGTTCACAGAAACAGCAAAACAGGAAAACATTCATTGCAGGGACTGAATTTGCCCGAGCCACCCCTAAAGTACCATAAAGCAATAAACTGATTCAGATTACAATGACATCTCGGGCAACAAAGGGTTCGAAAGAATGGCGTGTCTTTTCCATGCAAAGCGTAACATTCACCACAGACGCCAACTCACCGATAAAAGTGTGTTTCCACGAGAACACATGGAAGGTCGGTTCATAAGAAAAACATTTGAAAACTTGTCTGTATTCGGTTTATGTTGCTACATTCTGTATCGCCAAATGAATAACAATGTAAAAAAAAGCACCAACAACACCTCCACTCAACACTCAGTGATACCGGAGAAAAAAAAGCTTTCATTGTATAGTGCGCAGCGCGAAGAGCTGCGCAGATTAAATATTGTTCTCAACTATGCAGACGTTTTGAAAAGTGTTTTCTGCCGGTTACTTCGTTGTTTGTAAACCATTTTCCAAAAAACTTGCCGTGAGCAATTATAGGGCAAACCCCTACAAAATAGGTGAGTTTGAGTTCAAAATAACCCAGTTGACGTGAGTTGGAAGGATAAACGAGTGTCAAAAATGACCTCCGTAACGGGGTAGCGGCGGCGGCAGCGGCGGCTACAAAAAAAAAGCATTCTCATGACTGAGTGGCACAGTGGATACATATTTTGTTCTAGTGTACAATTTCGAGCTATCCTAATTTTCAATGCTGTGTCAAACTTGATCAAAAATGACGTGCATTATTTTCGCATGGTTATATATTATTTTGATAAGAGTTCCTCCGTAACTAAAGAAAAGGAGGTCAATTAGAATGAAAAGTGAGTGTCAAGAAAGTAAAGATTAGTTTCAGAGATCAAATAAACGAAAAAAATATATATATTAAGAGAGAAAGGCTACTCTCGTTTGGTTGAAAATCACTAGTTTAGGTACCCCGGGGTACCTAAACATAACGTTGCGCGCGCCAAAACAGACTATAACATGTGAACCGTATGCAAATTAGGTTCGTTAGTTCGAACAAAAATATATCAGTTTAAATCGTGTATATATCAGTGTATATCGTATATATCGTGTATGTTTATCTTGAGCAGCTCTTTCATATTGAATCTTTTTCCTGTCCCTCTTTAATGTACACCAAAGAACGTATACGGTTAATGTGGCTGCATCCTGCCTGTTTCTTCTGTAGTTTGAAGGAGGACAGAATAGAATGGTCGATTTCATGACACGCGCTCCAATGCGAATTTACGTGCTCCAATACGAATATGACAGAAACTTGTCACTGAAACTTGTGAATTCTAATCTACATGAAGATAACACAATGATTCGGGCAAGTATTATCTGTTTTTTTAGGTGACTTTGATGGAAACCACATACAACTACACCAAATCACCCTGGTCATCAGGTGACGTCACTTATCTGAGGATCTGTGAGACCACCGCCGGTACCCTCACAACTCCGCCTCGAGTTTTCGTTTGCTGATCAACTAAGACATTTTTTATCACTAGGTTTGTTTCACAAAAATAGTACACATGTTATCAAATGAATTATCACGGAAATAACCTTAGAACCCCAAAAAAACGGGATTATAAATCTCCCGTCCTCTGAAAATTCTGTATGTTCATGGTGGCAGTAGATTATGTTGGATTCCGTCATAGTGTCTATGTTATGTATTCATTCTTGATTATTAAACAAATACCCTCTGTTTTTTTCTCGGTCAATGTTATTTTTCATCTACTTTCTGTATTGTATTGGGTTTGGATGCTTTAAATAGTATTTTGGGTTTTGGTCTTCCACTTTTCTTCACGTGTTTCGGAGTTTCGATTCTTCACTCTTTATACACAGGATTTTCAATAAAGTATAAGAAAAACAAAATTTAAATGTTTTTTGTGTTAATAGAGTAAACGTTAATGGACTGATATGTTCGAAAACGTTATCATTAAGTAAACAGTAATCTAGAAAGAAAATAAGATTTTGTTAATTAAAATTCATTAAAAAGTGGAGGTCTAACGACTGTGAACGATTCAATCGCTGCAGAACTCGTTTCACCGTCTTGTACGTTTCACAATTTGAGATGCCGACTATAATCTGAGAAAAAAAATCAATACAACATTGTCATTTGTTCACCATGTTTCCAATCCGAAAGTGTAACTAGAAAACTAAATATTTATGGAATTTACAAACTTTTGTTATGTTATAGGTCCTTTCCGCGTGAGTTGGCAGCTAGCCGCTACTCACTACAGAGACTTCATTGACAAATTCATTGTGGTCAATGCACCCAGCTACATCAATGTGTTATGGTAAGCATAGGGAAAGGCCAACTGTTTTGTAGTTTGGTCACGTTTGTGACATATGTGATAGCTTTGTTTGTATCTAACTATATTTCAAGCAATTCTATTTAATAACACTATATATCACTCGAACGATAAACAGAGCGATCAAACTACAAACACAGCAGGATAGAGTAACAAACCATGTATAGGATTGCTTTGGGAAGAGCGAATCGTATAAGAGAGAGGTCTGAACATTTTCGTAGCGGTGTTTATTAGTGCAAACTAACTGTTCTATAACATATTATCTACTAAGTATGATTTCTCATCACATTTGATCCATTTTCTACTTACCTGTCGGTTTCACGTCTGATACTATTGAAAATAACTGATATGAAGAACTATAACGAACATTAGATCTACTGCTTCTGAAAAACTAGTTTTTTTCGGATAGTTTTCTATGCACATAAATTTCTAACTGTTTAAATTTTCTCTTTACTACTGAATTCAGGTCAGCGATGGCTCCTTTCATTCCGGAACCATCTCGGAACAAGATAGTTTTCCCCGGAAATGACTGGAAAGATGAGTTGCTGGCTTTGATAGATGCAGATCATCTACCACAAAGATACGGCGGAAATATTCCCGATCAAGATGTACTCAGGTATGGCAAACTGTTTTTACAAAAATAGTTTATACCCATTTGTTTTGCTAATGAAAATGATCACTGCCTCAAAACGACGCGATGTAAAACAATAAACATGTCAAAGATGTGAGTGGGTCAGACTTTTCAATAAGATCAAAGGGACATGAACGGTTTTAAATGTGCAAAATTCTGTTAATCATTTCGACTGCAGCTTAAATGGCATGCCAGAGAATGCAAGCATTTATTGAAAATCAGACAGTTTAACGTAGCGTTTCAATTATTAACCCTGCTTTCTTGTTCGAATGTTGTTAGTTGTTGCTTTTTGAGGTTTTTCACGGAATTTAAATTCATCTCATGTTGTAGAGACCCAACCCCTGTTCCCAAAGAGTTGTACTGGAAGCCCCGACCCGATTACCCCGCCATGGCAGAACTACACAAAGTCTCGGTACCAGCTTGTGAGTTAAAAACTCTTCAATGACTATAATTGCTCATTCATTTTTCATCTACAGTCAGCGAGAAAGAGAAAACTATAGAGAACTTTTCGAATTTTTTATCCTTTTGAAAAAGTTAGGGAAAATTCGGTTCGACATAAAACTTGACTTTGTTTCCGTGACGAAACCTCTCCCAAATCACAATGAATCCATCCCAAACTCCAAAAATGACTGCACAATCACATAGCTAATTTGTTATTTTGTGTCTCTATGAAAACGATGTTTGGAAATTATCTGTCTGTACAACTGAATCTATTTCCAAGGTTTTTCTGTAAAATTATTCAAGTTTGGTCATTTTCATCACGACGTTTATAGTTTTCCTGAATGAAACGATGTTGTTACTCAGACATGAAACTTAGCAAAAGAACTTGGCTAAAAAAAGCATTTCTTCAATATGATTTTCAGCCAAACAGCGTACTTTGACGTATTTGGTGTCCGAAAACACAATGATCTACATCTACTCTCACAACGAGAATGATCTCACAATCACCATTCTATACTCGAAGGAAGAGGTGAGAGTTCGTGAATAGTCGTGAGGCGGCCTGGAAACCTGCACTTCAATCAAGCACTAATACTCGCAAAACTATTAGAGTAATGAAAACTAATAACATTTAGTTTTTCGTTCAAACAATCAATTTCAGAACAAGGTATGCAACTCTTATTTTTGTTTACGTGTGGTCTTTCTGGTGAGAATCTGTTTTCCCAAGAAGAGAAAACACATGCATCTTTATAATGAATTTGGCCAGTTGGTTGAATGTAAACATCTCTCACATATGCTGTAGTTCGTTTGTACTAGACAAATTCCATCGAAGTTTATATATTAGCTATAAGTTCAATTCAGAATACGGACGAGTCAGAGCAGGGAGTGGTGGTTCCACCAATTCCAAAGTGCGGACTGCCGGCCATGGACTGCTTCGATTACTTCTGCGAACTGCCCGGATACTACCATCTCAGGTTCGTTAAACCTTACAAACTGTTTTGCAGGCGTGTTAAGAGTACAACTTCTCTCGTATTTTCAACGTTTTGGTCCCAAGCTCAGAGTTGAACTACTCTAAAAAGTAGTGTTAATCTCGACCCAAATACTCGTTTTCAAGTATGTGTTTTATGAAACAACATGCTAAAACACCGCGGCACCCTATAACTGCGTACTGCGTCCCTCGAATTTCGTCAGTAGTTCGCGTGATTTGTATCCCGACGAGTTGTAGGAGATGAGTAATAGCGTATGTATGAGACTGTCTCGTAGACTCGATTAGCATAACGTGTCTCGCACCACCGCAATTAGCATACCGAACGCGCACGTGGTCTGGACACGTGAATAGTATAAAAGGATAGAAGTCGGACGGTCGGGCCGCGTCGCTTCTGATCTCATTGTGGAGATACTCTTACCTTCTCACCTTTGTTATGTTCTGGTCCCAGACTCTCTTATAGAGTCTTATTTGTTGTTGTATGATATTTGCCTTAGTTATATGAACCTTTGTGTAAACCAAGTGTCCTGTCATAATATCTAGGTTATAACCTAGCGTTGTATCAAACTACAAAGAGTTGAAAACTATATCAAACTCCGGTTAGAGTTATATCGAGTAAAATACTTTATTCCAAGTGACAATAATACCGCGTGGCAATAGTCTTGTAATAGTAATAGGCAGTTCTCCACTGACTGTCGAACATGGTGCATCGGCCGGAGTAATTAACCAGCCGCTCATCCACTTTATTCATTCCAAACTATGGTGTATAGTCCCGTTCAGTCCACAATATTTCACTTTATTCCTGAGTGTTCACTTAGAGTTTAATAGTAGTACAAGTGGGTTAAATTTGTACTGAAATACCCTGGTAAAGTCCAACCTTTGGTAAGTTGGCGAGGAGCTAATTAGCGATGTAAACGTCCTGAACCCAATTGAATCTCCCGGATGACCTTTTGTAGTGGAAACCCAATTTGACATCCACACATTTTTTTGAGCCCAGGACTCCCAGCATACGGGACCACGCAGAACGGCTGCGGTATGCACGCGAAATGGGAAGTTCGCGCTGTGGTGAGGCCGGTAGACAGCCACAGATGAAGGAAAAATAATTAGTCTGGTACGGATAGGCAAGAGGCGTAGTTTCGGGTGTTAGGAAACGTAGCGTGAGCCACCACTCCCATTGGATCCGTAATCTATTAACTCTAAGTAAACCACAGAATTCAGCGACAATGTTGTGAACCTGATCACTTAAGTAATATTTTTGTTTAGGCCTTGTTTATATGTTGGTTCAAATCCTAACGAGAGGATTATAATACAATGATTGCACCTTTCGGTATTCATATTTGTTCGTATATACTCAATTGCATCGCATCACTACTCACCAAGTACTAGAGAACACACAATTCAATTTGCCATTAGCATCTCCACTCACTATAGAACAACAAACCCAATTGACCTCTTATCGCTACACCTATCCGAGACACACATACATTCATTGTTAGCCACTCTCAGTCTCATTCCCTCAACCAACTTGTATTTTCGCGATATATAGTTATTAAAATAGGAAAAATACTCGTTTCTTGGTAACGTCTATTCATTCTAGTCTATTTGCTATATTCTTATTACAACAACCATACAATTTATCTTGCACATGTTAAGAGCAATTATTTTCAAAGTATACCAATTTCATTTGTTTTGCAAATCACACAATGCAATTACTATCATAAACATTAGTATATTCACTTACACATCTCTCGCTCTCAATAATCCACTCCACGCCAATTGTAATATTTTCCGCATACCACTTTATTTATTCTCTGAATAGAAGCGGTTCCTTATTATTCGATTGCAGGTACCCACAGAAAGCAGCTATTTAAAGGATAGACCTCCCACGTAGCCCACAAAACCTCCCGCAACGAATACACAGGTAATACTCTGGATACCGTAGCTACCTACCGCGTTAGGTACACATTTTTTAGGCCAATTTCTCTTTTCTCGCACAAATTTCGTGTAAGGTGGTCGCGCAAACAATTTATTGTTACTTTTTCGCCCACAGTTATTATCATTGTGATATACAGCTTTCATTTTTATTGGTTATTCTTTCTACCTTTGTGTACGCTTAGCACGACTCGAAAGGTAGTTTTAGTGCTCTGTTGCGGATGCCTACCTTGGCATCTACAAAGAATGCGCTGACCCGTCGATCCAACCTAACCACAGAATTACTCGAATCAGTACGAGCCAAACTAGACCCTAATTTAAGCCAAAGTACTGACCCACGAGATTTGCAAACTGAGCTTTTTGAATGTAAGGAACGGTTAGAACTCATGAGGAAACGTATTAAGGAAACTATTGATGACGCACGTAACTTTTATGACTCTTTTGATGATGACGAGTTACGACGCGAACATAGAGGGGTAATTGAAAGCCACATAGAAGCGCTCGAACTCGATGAGGTCGAAACACATATTGATGATCTTCTCATTGAAATTACCATGTTTTCCAGAAGGCATGGATCCCTCTCCGTCCTCAGAACTCAGCAAGTCACAGAGTCATCCACGTCCAGCCATCAAACCACGACCAGCCAAGAGGCCAGACCACCCAGCCCGGATTCCAGACCACCCAACCACATATCAACACGTACAAGGTCAGCTACCAGGAATTCTCGAATTTTACCTAGGAGTAATTTTGCTACAACTGAAACCGTGAACACCCCAGAACGTACCCAAATTTTGCCGTTAAGCAACTTCATGAACAATCGGGATGTTAGAGCTCCGGAATGTCTATCAACATTTGCTGTGCAAAACTCTCCACCGGGTATTCCACCAAACAATAGCAATTTCTTACCTGCCTATCCTCAAAACCTCATTCCCAGTAGCAATGTACCAAACACATTTGCACAGACACCTCCGGTTACTTTGCCTCAGTTCCAGTTGCAACTACCAAAACTGAATATTCCTGAATTTCATGGTAGAATGGGAGAGTTCCAAAACTTTTGGTCTATTTACAAAATTGCAGTGCACGAAAACAACCAATTACCCCCTTTACACAAATTTATGCTTTTGAAATCATTACTGAAAGGTGATGCAGCTCTGGTAATTAGTGGCATTCCACTCACAGATACTATGTATCGAAAAGCAGTCGCACTAATTGAGGAAAGGTTCAATAATGCCATTTCTAGCAGAACCTCCATTCTACAAGCCATACGAATTTTACCTGTAGCCAGCATGTATCCAATCAGCCTCAGGAAAACATTTGACTGTATTAGAAGCCACTTATCAGTTCTCGAATCTCTCGATCCCAATTTAGCATATTGTAGCGTAACTATTGAGATGGTTAAGGCTAAATTTCCCATCAAAATGCAGCAGAGTCTGGTCAGATTGGAGCGAAAAGCTTCCAGCGTTTGGCTTCTACAGAATTTGTACGACGCTCTCAACGATTTAATTTCAGAAGAAGAAGCAGTATCTCTTCTAACTAGTGACATGGACCGACAGAAGATTCAGCAGACGGAAACCAGCACATTCCACATCACTCCTCAGGACAGCCAGCGTAACCCAGAATACCGACCTAAATGTAAGTTTTGCAGTTTAGTTGGTCATTCCAGTGAGAATTGTAAAACGTTCAACACATGGTCATCACGACACGAGTTCATCACAAAAGAGGTTCTCTGTTATAAGTGCCTATCCTCACGCCATATTAGTAGAGATTGTAATGCCATCTGTAGACACTGCGAGAGTTCTAAACATCACATTTCGTTATGTCAAAAAAGACACAGCAGGTCTTCAAGTAGTAATATTGAAGGCGATAGGAAAAATCGCGGTAATTCTCCTCATCCCAATAGAATGACTAAGGAAAACTACATGCGAGAGAGCAGATCTCCTCATGGTCATAACTCAAGATACAACTCACATAATAATGGGAGTTACTCCTCTCGAAGTCGCAGCCATGAAAGGCGGCCTCGATCCCAATCCCGCGATGAAGGATATTACCGTAACGGGGATAGATCCAGGTCAAGAGACCATTACAGAAACTCAAATCAATCTCCTTCTCATTCTGTACGTTTCAGCAATTCACAGTCTTCCACAAATGCCACCCTCATCGACGCCCCATCACAGCAAGAAGCTAGCCCAGAAATATCATCCACAGCTCAAACCACACCACAGTCCGAGGAAGCTCATCAATACCTGTCGCAACAAGGAACCACACAGAAAGTTAGTTTGATGACAGCCTTTGGACACATTTATAACCACAGTACCTTCTCTTACGAACCAGTTTCGATTTTATTAGATAGTGGTTCACATAAGTCGTTTATTTCGGAAGAACTTTCCAACAAAATTAACCCTCCTGTATTAGGTAAGGAATCATTGACTATAGTAACCTTTGGCGGAAATAAAACAACGCGAATGTCATCCATTGTATCTATTCGATTGAAAGTTAAGGGTCAGGATCCTGTCAATATAACAGTGAATACTCAGGATATTATTACAGGATCATACCAAGGAACCACTCTAACCACAGAAGACCGGGAGTTCATCAAGCGACACAGTATCCCACTCTCAACCATAACAGAAACGGATTCAAAAGTAAGTCCATCCATTTTACTGGGTATTGACCAATTCTGGGAATTTATCATGGTCAATCGACCACATTACAAATTACCTTCTGGCATGAACGCCACGCCAAGTTTATTTGGGTACCTATTATCTGGCACTAACCAGAACAGTCCACTAAAAAACTCTGTCAGCCACTCATACCTAGCAACGTCATCAGCCATTAAGTGTGAAACAGAGGATTTTTGGAATCTTGAAACAGTAGGGATACATGATGATCCATCAGTTGAAAATGATAGAAAAGAACGTGAACACCTAATATCCAATTTCAACCAAACTGTTGAAGTCCATTCCGGTAAAGTCCACGTTGAATTTCCCTGGAATGGAAAAGAGTCCAATCTTTCAGATAATCTCACCATGGCCTACAAGCGATTGGAGTCTCAGTACAAGAACCTGAAGGACAAACCTACGGCCTGGTCCGCGTACAACGAAACATTCCAAGCACAGGAGTCCACCGGGATCATTGAAGAGGTTAGTGACCACACATTCCCTTCGAACCACACTATCTATTACATTCCTCATCAAACAGTGGTAAAGCTTGACAGCGCTACGACTAAGATAAGAGTAGTGTATGACGCTTCCTCACACAAAAGAGGGGAACTGTCTCTTAACAACTGTATCAATCAAGGACCCACCATAATGCCTAGTCTATGTGGGGTATTACTACGAGCCCGCATTTATAAGGTGCTAATTATAGCGGACGTAGAGAAAGCATTTCACCAAATCCACTTGAAACCATCACAAAGGGATGCCACTAGATTTCTTTGGTTAAAAGATCCCAGTAGCCCCCCATCCAAAGAAAATATCAAAGTGTACAGATTCACCAGAGTACCGTTTGGCGTAAATGCCTCGCCATTTCTACTAGGTATGTCCATATTATATGGGTTGTCCAAATTAGTAACTAGCCCATTATCCGAAGAAATCAAACGTAACTTGTATGTTGACAATGTGATAATAGGTGCGGACTCAACAAGCACTGCTATCTCTAAACAATCTGAGTCTAAATCAATATTTAATAAACTACACATGAACCTGAGAGAATACATGTCTAGTGACGACATTGTTAACCAAAACACACCCGAAAAGGATAGAGCTAAGTCTGCAGTGAATAAACTGCTGGGTATGATGTGGGATAGTTCCACAGATACTCTATCATTCAAGTACCAAGCTGAGCAGATTGAGAATCCAACCAAACGTACCATATTACGCCAATTAGCCTCGTTATTCGATCCATTAGGTTTGTTGACACCCGTAACCATTCGTACTAAATCTCTTTTACAGCGAATCTGGACGAACGAACAGCCGTGGGACAGTCCCCTGAAGGCGGAAATGTTGGAACAATGGAACTCTATCAAGACCGACCTTTCTATAGGTAAATTCTCTATTCCCCGCTTAGCCATACCAACTGCAGAAGCCACTTATCAGCTAATCTGTTTCTCTGATGCTTCGAAAACAGCGTATGCAACTTGCATTTATTTACTATCCACAACATCTAAAGATTCCACCTGCCAATTGATTATGGCAAAATCTAGAATCAACCCTAAGCAATCAATCACTATGCCCCGACTGGAGCTCATCGCATCCTTCATTGGTATGAAACTGGTCTCCTTTGTACAGAAAGAATTCGATATCCCCATATCCAAAATCCACTTATTCTCTGATTCACGAGTTGTACTCCACTGGATTCACTCATCACGTAGACTCAAAACCTTTGCTGATAACAAAGTATCATTCATAAGAAAAGGTGTTGCCAACCTTGAGTCCTTAGGAATTCCCACATCATTCCATTATGTCAATACTAAAGACAATCCAGCCGATTTAGGTTCTCGTGGTGGCACCATCGAAGATATGCCGTCGTACAACTGGTGGACCGGACCCAGCTGGCTTCTACAGAATTCAAGTAAGTGGCCATACATTAATGATAACTTCATACTGCCTGATGATTCTGAGTTTGTAGAATGTATTCTTGAAGAGGTTATCACTTTATCCACTAGAATAGAGCCCACACCGTTCAAATCAATTTTACCCTTCGATCGTACGAACCATTTTGGCAAACTGCGAAACATTACATCACTAGTTATCCAATTCATCCACGCAAGAATTTATAGAAAACTCACTCTCACATCCAAAGCAGTATTCGAGAATAGACTACCAGTTATCGCCAACTCACGCGAAAATCCTCTGAGATCAGCCGAAAAATTGTTGCTCATTGAACATTATCGTGAAGCTCTCATAGGTACCCACTGCATACCATCCAATTTGAACCCGTACATTGACTATGAAGGACTAATAAGATGTAGAGGGAGAATTGAGAAATCGTCCCTTGATATAGACGGTAAAAATCCCATCTATCTGGTGAATACTCATATACTCGCATCTCTGATCATTCGACATACTCACAAGTATTTGTTCCACTCTGGCCCTGAACATACCCTAGCCGAAATACGTAAGAAATACTGGATAAATAGCGGTAGAAGTTTAGTCAGAAACACTCTGAGTTCATGTGTGTCTTGCAAGAAATTCAACGCTCTACCTTTCAGGTATCCCGACATGCCACAGTTGCCCCGTAGCCGAGTGAATCGGTCTCGTCCGTTCCAAGAAGTTGGTCTCGATTATATGGGACCTCTACAAACGAGAGGAACAGACCACACTAACCCAGAGTATCACAAGGTATGGATTTTACTTATCACATGTATGTCCACTAGATGCATACATCTTGAACTAGTTATGAACAATACTACCTTAGAATTCATTGCTGGCCTGAAACGTTTATTCGCTCGTAGAGGGGTCCCGGACAGTATCACTTCAGACAATGCTCCCACGTTTAAGTTAGGTTCAGAATTGATACAGAACGAGTTGACTAATTCTCTCGACACCCAATTGTACAACCAAGTAACCAAAACACTCCCAATAACCTGGAAATTCATCACACCCCTTTCGCCATGGAAAGGAGGGTTTTATGAACGTTTGGTAGGATCAGTTAAGGCATGTATCAAGAGAACTATACAAAACAAAATTCTAGAGTTTCGGGAACTAGAAACGTTTAGTTATGAAGTAGAATCAATCATCAATTCACGACCTTATTCGTATACTTCCTCCACACTGTCAGATGAAACCCCATTAAGACCTATTGATTTTCTAATTCCCAACATTCACTTTCCACCCGCATCAGATATATCATTATGCTCGAAGGATCCAGATTATGTAGAGTTCAGGGTGGTAAATAGTAGATCACAAGCCATAGAATTTTTGAGCAAGGTAGGATCCTACCTTGACACATTTTGGAAAAAATGGGAATCTTTGTATTTGACCAACCTCAGAGAGTCACAAAAGAATCGCATGAACAATGCGAGACATTGTTCCCAATCAATTCCCAAAGTAAATGAGGTAATACTGATCAAGGATAGCAATCTGCCACGAGGAAAATGGCAATTAGGTATCATAACAGCAGTCCACAAAAGCCAAATGGATGGAGAAGTCAGAAGTGCTTCTATCAGAACATCTTCAAATCAAAACATTTCTCGATCAATTAATCATTTATATCCTTTAGAACTTGAATGTCAAGACGTCGAAGACATGGCTGATCCAATACAGATTGACACTCAACCAGCTCCAACGCCACCGACCAGACCGAAAAGAATTAGGAAAGCTCCGGTCAGGTACACGGATAACACCATTAAGGACGCAAGTCGTTAATAGTGCTATCCACAACATACATTCCACAATTATTCCTGGTGTAATCACAAGTATTTTTTTTTCTCGTCTTCTCTTTGTTTTAATATCACACATAGCAACATGAATCCTTTTATCTATATTCTAATTCAGATACAAATTTCACTTTAATTCCAATATTGTTTATCTTCATATATTCCACCACTGCACCCATTCAGTACATTCATTCGAATCTGCCTTCGCACAATTTCTGTAAAAAGTGTTTACTTATTAATTAGTTCAACACACCTGGCAATTAACCATTGACCGCTGCTCAGCTTCTGTTGTTGATGGTTAAAAGTCTACTACACTACTTTGCAATTCACTTGTATACATACCAATCAGTGACCGACCGCAATCTTCACGCTGATGTCGGATAGATCACTGGTTCTGTAACATCCAATACGCATTTTCATTCCAGATTATCTTGATGAGCGACTCTGAGCAACTTTCGTACGAAGACGGTAACTCGCCGGAGCAGAATGGAGAGGAGGGAACCGCTCCCAATATCCAGCCGGTTCCACGCCCATCTTCAACGTCCAGCTTCGTATCTTCTACACCCAGTCTTCTGCCCATCAACCGCGCCGACAACAATGAGAATAACATTGACAGAGAGGTAAGAATCCTCACCGTTACTACCCACAACCCATTAGCCCATAATACAACCTTCCCGTTGATCCCACTATCAGACCAGAAGTCTATAATAATAACTAAGTCTCTCGTTCAGAACCAGCCAACATCAGCCATCCAAGAGACCCTTCGCCAAGCCAACTCACTAGTCAACGTCATGGACTGTTGTCAGGTGAGAAATGCATCCCACCTCAGTATGATTAATTCTTTTATTGATGAGTCGTCGGCTCAACCAATCGCCGATATCCCGAATCAGATAACAACTATCCTCAAACGCATTGACAGTTCAAGTCATGCATTGTTCATTCTAGCGAAATCGAAGAACTCAGATCTTATACGTAGGAGTGACGAACCGAGTATGAATTCGGGATTTCCCTTACTATCTACAAAAGCTGACGTTTTATCTAAGACATTGCAGGAGCAAATCACTTCGTTCTCATCATCAGCCATCTGCCTAATCAACCGACTGGTACAACACCATACCAAGGAGACTACCGACAAGGCCACGAACACGTCCCCACTGGTTTCTCAAAAACGCCCACATCCACCTCCTACAGTAGAGTTTCCTGTCTCGAAGTCTCCACGTCTGAGTGACTACGTTTTCAATCATGACGTTAACGAAATTCCACATCAGCCCGACATCCAAAATGCTGCCGTTAACGCCATTCCACCTCCTCAGGAGGATGTATTAGTCATCGACGATATACAAGACGGAGAAGAAATTGATATTCAACGCATGGAGGAGCTCGACGTCCGTCGTCCCATGTCTCACGACGAGGCATATTACAGCAACGAAATGTTGAGAATGATCCCATATCTCGCAATGCCTCCCCGTTACCCAAGCCAAACTCAACCATGTGGTTTGTGCCTGGAGGAAGGGACCCACTACACCCAGAACTGTCACCGATACGTTCTCCTCGGAGAGAGAAGACGCCGTCTGAGCCTACTCAAACGTTGCTGGATCTGCTTGCGTCCCCACTCAGGCAGATGTCGTTCAGGTCGTCAGTGCCGAATCTGCGGATCTGGAACTCACCATGAAACTGTGTGCCCGCGATTCGATCCGGGAGACGAGGCGGACCTTGAGGACTAAATTCTGCTTTCCATTAGGAAAGTCATACCCAGTAGTCCACGCATCCCCTTATCCCCTCCTCTTAACCAATAATATAGTTTTATTGTTGTAATCCCTTAGCCCCTCATATCTCCATTTTGTTCTTTCAGGGGGAGTGTCTCGTAGACTCGATTAGCATAACGTGTCTCGCACCACCGCAATTAGCATACCGAACGCGCACGTGGTCTGGACACGTGAATAGTATAAAAGGATAGAAGTCGGACGGTCGGGCCGCGTCGCTTCTGATCTCATTGTGGAGATACTCTTACCTTCTCACCTTTGTTATGTTCTGGTCCCAGACTCTCTTATAGAGTCTTATTTGTTGTTGTATGATATTTGCCTTAGTTATATGAACCTTTGTGTAAACCAAGTGTCCTGTCATAATATCTAGGTTATAACCTAGCGTTGTATCAAACTACAAAGAGTTGAAAACTATATCAAACTCCGGTTAGAGTTATATCGAGTAAAATACTTTATTCCAAGTGACAATAATACCGCGTGGCAATAGTCTTGTAATAGTAATAGGCAGTTCTCCACTGACTGTCGAACAGAGACGTTAGTTGGGATGAAAAATCTTGAATGTGCTAGCACACTTTTCTAAAAGGTGCCCTTGTTGAACGGCTTCTCAGGGACCGTAGCATAGTCATAGAGAGCGTTAGCCCAGCCTGATCAAGAAACTGATCACACTCCGGCCACATAGTTGTAAACAACTTATGTATAGGTATAGTGTAGGTGATCACAATCTGTCGCGATAGCAAGATCTCAGAACCTCATGTGATACCTCGTGATCAATATATCACGAAGAACATTGAAAAGTCACGGTTATCTCATGAAGTATTCATGGTATTCTCATGAGAAACTTATAAGACCTTCTCATGAGATTCGACGATTCGCTACGCTGCCTGGTCAGGTGGTACCCTGATAATTCAGCTCAAAGGTGACCTTTTCGTGAATATTTGCTACGGTACCAGATATGTTTGTTTCAGAATCACGAACGAGTCTTCTTGGCTGCTCTCCTCGCCCTACCGAGTTCTGGTTCACAACAGCGCAGCCACGGAAATAACCCCTTTGAATATCAACGAGAAATGGGTTAAAAAGGGAGCGAAACCGAAAAAGAAGTGAAAATCTACTTTTTCCAATCTCCATTGACGAATAAATAGGAATTTCTATGAAAAATACAGCTTAGAACAACGTAAGAAGTGTTCATTTAGTTTCGTTTTGTCTTTTTTGTAAACATTCTGTTGTTCCTATCTTAGCTGTACTAGATGTTGTATGTCATTCATGTATCCATATAATAATTGTCGAATACTTTATTTGTACAAAATTGTGAATACAATATATTCTTATTAAAAAACTATTTTCTTCTCCTAAAGGTAAATAATATGACAATGAATGTTTTGAAAGTTGTCAAACATGTGTGGCTTCTAAAACCGAAGTATAGTTCCGGTCATTCCTACTGAGACTCGGCAGCGTGCCAATGAATATTCACAGCAGTTTTTCACTACTTAAGAGTTTTTCAAAAAACTGAAATTCTTTGTTAGCAGTTGTCCAGTTTCATAAAAACACATGAACAAAATTTTTTATCAGAACTTTCACGATTTCTCTAAGAAATAGCCTTCCGAAAATCTCGGCACGATGCCAGTAGGTAACAGTGGAAATGAAACAAACTATATTTAAGCTACAAATACACGGAAGTCCACGCGAGGTGAAAACAAGAAAAATCTCCATTTGCAAATGAAATATGTAATACTACGTGCACAGACACATAGCATGTGTGAACCATTCTAAAAACGTTTTTGTAGTTCGTCAAAGATAATTTGTATTGAATTCTTTGCAAATTACAATAAATATCACTATTTATAATTGATCATGAACGGGAAAGCACCAGAATCTATCGATCGTGCTCAAAACCATTGATAACCAAGTATTGAATAACCGCTCAGTATAATTGCATTGTGAAATAGCAAATAAAATGGATGAATAATGTCCTTTAGTTGAACTCAATGTTCGACATAATCTCCACAACAGAGTATAATATCTTTTTTTTCCGCCCCATTACTGTTCATTCACTAATCAACCAGAGTTTACCATATCGTTTGAACCATTTTACTCTGTTCTATCAATCATTTATTATCGTACATTGCCCATGCTTTCATGGTTGTCGTGTTTCAGAAGTAAAAAAAAACTTGTGACATTATTGGAAAAACAATGAAACACCACGAGGCAAACCACGCTTGGAAAGTTCACTGTTATCAACTGAATATATCGTCTGTTCATTGGTGTACATTTTTGAAACCCAATTTCTAGTGATCAAGAATGTTCTCAGGCTGTTCTCATCATGTTGCAGCTTTTTGAAGTCATAGAAAGTTCCAGAACAAGTTCTACTAGCATCGTTTCGTACTGTCAAAACAACGAGCATCTTGTCTGGCTGCGATTGACCGTTTCCATAAAACCACCATATTCAACATAGCTTTTGAAATATACGTTGTTATGAATCGAGCAGTATAATAATAGCCGCATAATCCAGCTCATTCACAGCCATTTCCTTTGGCAATGGGTTGCCGTTCCCAAGCAACAATTCTTCATTGTTGGTTGATCGGTCGCAATGATTCCGTTTCTTCTGCTACTCGCTCATCTACCGCCCTTGACGAACGGAGATTGTGGAAGTGTGAGTTGGCAAAATGAAAGTAAAATACGATTGCATAAAACGAGGGGATCGTGTGTTTTGTTGGTAGTAACAATGAACTAGGCCGAATTTACAGACGTCAATTTGTCAAACTACTCAAAGCTGTTTGAAACGTTCAAAAATAGTAAGTAACGTGATAACAACTGTAAATAAAGGTGCAAAACATAGCTAACATGCACGCTAGACGGGCACGCGGCGTGAGCCGCGTGACCGGCTAGTCATTACGTCTTAAAAGATGTAATAACTGCGGTAGTTATGTTAAATTGTCACAAAAGTGCTAATAGGCATGAAAGCGAAATTTCTGCATGAGGCGGGATTCTAACCCTCGGTGCCTCATCAGAACAGCGCCTTAGAACACTCGGCCATGCAGGCACAATGGCCTAGCGACCTCAATGCGACACGTGTCGCCTGTCTACTGGAGAGTGTGATTTAAGTTTTCGGGGCGAACATTTGAATTCGCTCACAAATACCAAATTAACGTCAAACTTACCACTTATCTATTCGTTTCGAACTGTTGATAATGTTCAACAGGTATTGACTTCAATATCGTTTCATATTAATTTCCCTTGGAAATATGGAAAAAGAGATCAATTCGTATAAAACACGAATGTAAAGAGAGAGTAGATTAGTTTTTGAGATGAAGCTGCATGGAAAATAGAAAAGGAGTTCAATAACTCGAGAGGGAAATGAAAAATCTCGCAATTTTCATGATCAATCTCACACACAATTTTAGAAATTAAGTGCCTAATCTTTGAGAACATTCCTGCTTACACTAAAAACGTATCTGAAATAAAAATCAGCTGTGCTGTCAGTCAATCGCACAGTCACGTGAAACATGATTAACACAGCAGAATTCGTAAACGTGAAATTACAAAGAACAAAGTGCACATTGAAATGATAAAGTGTACAAGAACATTCAATTTACTTCTAGTATACTTTGTTCTGTTAACAGTTTTGAATCAGTGGTGAGCAACTGTCATATTCGGAAGATTCATCTAATGTGTGTTTGCTGCAAGATATTTTTCAGTGGAACACCAAAATGTTTTTGACCCATGGAAATTGCGATATTAGATTTTTCATTTCCCTCTCGAGTTATTAAACTCCTTTTCTATTTTCCAGGCAGCTTCATCTCAAAAACTAATCTACTCTCTCTTTACATTCGTTTTTTATACTAATGTATATTGAGGATGATAACGTCATAACTAGAGAAAGGAAAGAAAAAAGAACACGGAGAGGCAAAGATGAATTTAGAGAGAAAAGGGAGAGAGAGATAAAGAGGCAGTGAGGAGGGAGAGAGACAGAGAAAGAGAGAAAGAGAGAGATTTCGTTAAACTACTGTCCGGAACTCTAACAAGTACGACCATCAAGCCACAAAAAGCTGGTTTTCGGTTCGTTGTCTTAATGCTGCACAAGAAGATGTTCTGAAAACAATGCAAAATGAGAATAATAAATATGTAAAATATGTAAATATGTTTTCATTTCAAGAACTTGCTTGCTTCAGGAGAAAACTGTGCTTGGTGGAACGTTTCACTTCGATTCGAGCCAGTGCGCTGTGGTCACAGTGACCTGGAAGGGTTCCAAGTAAAGTTGTTAATCGAGTTGAAAATGTCTTTTTTTCGAGTTTCGAGTTTTTTAAGTTTTGAGAAAAAACGAGTTTTTCGAGTTTCGAGTTGAACTCAAAAAACTCGAATTTTGAGTTTCGAGTTTGGTCGTTAAGTTTCAGGACTTTATCGAGACAAAAAAATGAGAATTTTTTTGAGAAATTCTGTTTTTTTCACATGATTACGCGATAATCGTGAAAAAGAAGCGTTTTATTTTTGAAATAGCTGAGAAAGTGCTATAAAACGCTCATTTGTCTCGCATTCCTGACTTGCAACGAAGCCAAACTCGAACTTTTCGAGTTTGAAAAGTTTCGAGTTTTTCGAGTTTTGGAAATCTAGAGTTTTTAGAGTTCGAGTTTCTTGCGGTTTATGAAAAACCGAGCTTTTCGAGTTTCGAGTCGAACTCGAAACTCGAAATTTCGAGTTATTTCGAGTTTTTTCGAAATTCGAGTTTGGCTTTAACAACCCTAGTACCAAGTCAGTACGACCTGTTTCATCCGTTTTTCACTTTATTACGATACATCCACATTAAAGGGGGGCTGAATTGATTGCTGAATTTGGCTAACGGCGTCAGCCGAAAAGGCACGAGAGTCAGAGAAGTGCGCGCAATCAACATTCATTCACTCCAAACCATCCTCTGCGTCTCTGTACCAAACCTGAGATAGCAAGCAGACACAAATCTACACGTGACTATGTATTTCTCTGATTGACGGAAAATTGCAGCTCGTTCTACATCAACTTGGAAACGGGAAATGGTGTGGAGGCGCTTCATGTGAGGATAAGGCCGACAGAGGTGGGTTTGCGGGCAACCCAAACTGAATCGTTTTTAAGTTGTATCGACACATTTCTAATAACCATTCAAATACAGCAGGATTAGACTACAAACACAGCGAAACAGGAAAACATTTATTGCAGGGACTGAATTTGCCCGATCAATCCCTAAATTACGATGAAGGAGACCGGAGAGCAAGATGGTTTCTTGTAAAGCTGCTGTACCCTACTTTTGATTGGACGCGTTGCGTGTTGCGCGGCATTGTCATGTGAATTTCACGTGAACTGATCCAACTAATATACGAGTTATTTGTGCTCTCTGATCTCAATACAGTTGAAAGTGTCCCGAAACAAAACCTCTACTCCAGTTGTGTTCTGGTCTTCTTTAAAGCAATGATTCAGGTTATACTTTCATCTCGGGCAACGAAGGGTTCGAACGAATGGCTGGGCATCCCCCCGCCTAGCGTAACATTCACTACAGACGCCAACTCACCGATAAAAATGTGTTTCCAGGAGAACACATGGAAGGTCGGTTAAAAAAACCATTCGGAAATTTATCTATCAAATCAAAATTTCAACAAAAACTGGTTCAAACAGTTTTTGAAGGTCATCAGAAAGAAGTATTCATAAAAAGCGGAGTTCCCTACAAACTGATACGTGTGCATAAGGGTTGTCAAGATCGAAATCGAAAATCGATTAAAGTCGAAAAAAGTCGAATTTCGAATTTCGATCTTGAGATCGAAATATCGCCAAAATCGAAAAAGTCGAAACTCGAAAAACAGAGATTGGACCAAATTTGTTCAAAATCAAAAATCGAAAAAGTCGAAAATTCTATTATTTTCGAGTTTCGATTCTAGTCTGGGAAAATGGTGAGGTTTCGATTAGAAAGCATCATACGATAGTTCTGATATGAGTATAGCGCATCCACATAATTTATCTAGCCCATGGAGTGAGATTTACATTGAATAACGAAAGTCGAAAATCGAAATAATCGTTTTTTTTTCCGAACATACACAAAATCGAAATCGAATCGAATCGAAATTTCAAAATGGCTCGAAAGTCGAAAATCGAAATAATCGGTTTTTCATAATCGATTAACAACCCTAGTGTGCAGTATGGCGAGCGCGTCAGGTGATTGTGACAAGACAAAACAGTTATATTTTCACATCTCGTGATCTGTTCACAAAATTTTGTCGAAAGATTCGCTTAAAGGAGGGCAGAATGGAAAGCTAGTTTAGGTACCCCGGGGTACCTAAACATAACGTTGCGCGCGCCAAAACAGACTGAAACATGTGAACCGTATGCAAATTAGGTTCGTTAGTTCGAACAAAAATATATCAGTTTAAATCGTGTATATATCAGTTTATGTCGTATATATCGTGTATATATCAGTTTATCTTGAGCAGCTCTTTCATATTGAATTTTTTTCCTGTCCCTCTTTAATGTACACCAAAGAACGTATACGGTTAATGTGGCTGCATTCTGCCTGTTTCTTCTGTAGGAGGACAGAATGGAATGGTCGATTTCATGACACGCGCTCCAATGCGAATATACGCGCTCCAATACGAATATGACAGGAACTTGTCACTGAAACTTGTGAATTCTAATCTACATGGAGATCACAAAATGATTTGGGCAATTATTATCTGTTTTTAGGTGACTTTGATGGAAACCACATACAACTACACCAAATCACCCTGGAAATTGGATAACGTCACTTATCTGAGCATCTGTGAGGACGTCATCGGTACCCTCACAACACCGCCTCGAGTCTTCGTTTGCTGATGAACTGAGGAATTCTGAATGTTCATGGTGGCAGTAGTCTATTTTGGGTCCCGTCATGGTGTCTGAATGATGTATTCATTCTTCAATGTAAAGCAACTGTTCTTTAAAAAAAAGTTTTGTTCTTCCACTTTCCTTTAGGTCAAAGATACCCAGGATTTTCAATAAAATATAAGTTCTCTGTGAACATTCGTTCTAAGTTTCGACTTTAACTGAGATTCCTCAACATCGAAAAAAACAGAACATTTCCTCAGATCCTCTTTAAACACAAATTTACAATAACCTATCACACAAAATCAACGACGTGAAAACATTGACAGTAAAACATCGTGGACAAAAACACTTTTCGTGAACAAAAAAACTTGATTCGAAAAATGTTAGCTGCCGAGCTCTCGTCACAGAAAATATGAGAACCATAGCTTGTTGTGATTGATTGTTTGCTTTGAACTACTATGTCAACATAACTCTCGAAATATGAATTGTACTAAATCAGCAGTTCGAGAGCCTAATTTCTAACTCGTATTTGAACCCAATTTATAACATTTATAACTTTATAACTATCGTTTCGAATCTGCAAATAATTGTTGAAAGTGAATCTTTCATTTTGGTTAGCTCAATAACATTCACAATTTTGAAACTGACAGAAGGTTTCTAAATATTACTGTAAGTGTCAGTAGGAATGAAACATACAATACCAAGCTGATACATATATTATGTGTGAACATTTCCTTAATTTTTACTCTGTGTTCGATTACTCTGCCATGAGCATCTATAAAAGTTTCGTGAAACTACATAAACGTGATTGGTAGTAACAAAGCAGTAGAGTGGAGACCCACAATTAGCCGGCAACAGTTTTCCAGTAGAGAATACAGCGTTCTCTCATGTCGGACATTTTCATTCTGACTTCAGTCGTTTTTGCGCTCGCTTCTGCGGTCACTCAAGGCAAATTAGGTTTCGCCTGATATTCAAAATGTTTGCTCACAAATACACCTGATATTTTAACCCAGTAGTTCATTTGTGAAAACCTATTTAGAATGCAGTGATTTTCTTTATTCACTTTTGTGAGTAACACAGCAACCTAATTTCTAGGATAGGACCATTATCGATAGCAATTTCTCAATGTATGGAGTCCAATGTATGATGACTGTTGTCAATTGTACTGGTACAAGGTAGGTCAGATATTGTTTATTACTACTAATCACGTAACCAAAATAATGATTTCTCAGTCCTCGAAAACAGAGACCATCAAACGAACAAACTGTAGAAAAATTTATGTTGTTCAACAATCGATTCAGCAACGATGTGAATGGAATGCCAGAGATCACATCCATCTTTCAAAACTCACGAATTCATTCTTAAAGCAGGACGATTATGTGAACCAATCCCGTGTCAACGGTCCTTTAAACTGTAATTGAAAAATGTATTGCAGTTTGAAGGACTGAGCCGTTGCGATTGGACCACATAATCGTCCTTCTTCAAAAACATAGTTTGAAATGTATTCTAGTGGCTTCTACATCAATCTCGAAAAAGCAGATGGCAAAGAAATTCTTCACTTCCGGGTAACTACGAAAAAGGCGCGTTTTCACCACTTTCGGCGCACAATTCTTTGCACTGAGTTGAACAACCGCGCGCAGCGCGGAGCGCTGCGCAGATTAGTTTCTGATCACAGCATTGCGGACTTTCAGAAGCGGTTTTATGCTATTTTCTCAAAAACTCCTGAACGAATTTTTGGAGATTTTGATAGAGAGAGATAGAGGAGGAAAGGCTATATCATTGAGCTATTCGATAGCGCATGGAGATCAAACTACAATGATTCGGAAAATTATTAACTGTCTTTTTTTAGGTGACTTTGATGGAAACCACATACAACTACACTACATCACCCTGGAAGTTGTATAACGTCACTTATATGAGCATCTGTGAGGACATCATCGGTACCCTCACAACACCGCCTCGAGTCTTCGTTTGCTGATGAACTGAGGAATTCTGAATGTTCATGGTGGCAGTATACTAGAAGTAAATTGAATAGTCACGTGAAGCACTCTAATGAGGGATCGTGCACTTTGTCATTACACGTTTCTGATTTCTGCTGTGTTTAACATGTTTCAAGTGACTGTACGATTGACTAAAAGTATAGATTATTTTGGGTCCCGTCACAGTGTCTAAATAATGTATTCATTTTTGATTGTAAAGCAACCACCCTCGGTTTTTTTCTCGGTCAATGTTACTTTTCATCTACTTTCTGAACTGTATTGGGTTTGAAATGCTTTAAATAGTGTTTTGGGTTTTGTTCTTCCATTTTCATTCAGCTCAAGATACGCATTATTTTCAATAAAGCACAACTTGTATTCAAAGTTGAATGCGCGCTCTCAAGGCCTTAGTGGAAATGTGTAAAACTATAGGCAGCATCAGACGGAGATTACTCACAATCGATAACTATAGTTTGCTTGATGCATGTATCCGTCGCGAACTACAAAAGTATGAAGACCTTCAAGAGAATCGACCAGCCAGAGACAACACGCAGGGGAGTTTTCATTGAGCATGAGAAACTTAGATTCGTAGCCCCACACGGAACAAATACATAAAATTGGACACAACATGTTTTTTTTTCAGTCTTGCCTAAATTGAATTTGCACTTCCACAGTTGTTTCAAACACAAGAATTGAAATTGCATTTCCACAAATTTACCAATATCATGTCCGCTTCGACGTCCAACCACTTAAACTTCTTATAAGTGTTGGTCCCTCAAATTAGATAGTCACACATTACAATAGCCGCCCGGCTACAGTCACAAGCATGAGAGAAAAGAGACAACGAGAAGACTAAGAAAGACTGAGCAGATACAAGGGACGCAGAGTGGACCCCGAAGACGAGAAAGCACAGGGAAAGAAGAGAGCCTCTATACTTCGTTTCAACCATCGATAGTAGTCAGCCATGCTGGCCGAGCGCACCCTATATTGCAGGCGATTGATCTGGCAGCTTGCCAGTATTTTCATTGCAAATAAAAATCCAAAAAGTGGTTATTTTGGGATTTTAGCAGATATTTTGTGTTCAAAAAGTTATCACATAATCAGGGAGTATCTTAAACAACTTTTTGTGCGATGAAATTAGCTTTGAAAAACGGTCAGAAAAGATGATTGGATAGCACTGATTTCCGTTCTCTCCACCATGCTCGGATGGCCGCCTGCTTGTGGGCGCCGCGTCACCTAACACAGCTGAGTTCGATACCCAGCTTGTGCAACAATTTTGATTAGGCTGTTCGCTGTCGGAAACTCTGGCAACTTTCCAACACAATTGACTCCGCCCACTAAAATGTACTGTAACTGGCTTCTATCGATGGTTGAAACGAACTATAACCAGCCAGAGCGCGACCCCGGGCAAACAGCGGTCGAGCTGGTACGACCACCGAGAGAGGTTGTTACCATCCCTCTCTCGCTGGCACTAAGTGCTTGCCATTCTCTAGTCATAATATGTTGTATGTTAATGCTTACCCCTAACGAACATATATAAACCAAAAAGTGTTACTCTACACAATCATAAACAGTTATAAGCAGGAGTACTTCAGTGTCTTGATACCGAACACAAGAATTGAAATTGCAATTCCACAGTTTTTCGCAACACATGAATAATTGGAAATGCAATTTCAACTTTTTGTGAGTGAAAAAGATTTGAAATTGCAATTCTTTTGGAATTGAATATCAGTTTATTTCGATTTAAATTCTTCGATTAACAACCTTATTTCATACAGTATACTCTCGGAATGTTCTACATGTGTTTATACAACCTTTTCGTGTTTACTCTATCCGAGAATGATATGAAAGTTCGCTCGCAACAGCATAAAAATATTCATATTGAACTATTGAAAATAAACCCAACAATATTCATTGAATGTTATTCAAAGTATGGAAAGCAGGATTGGAACGGTGGCAGAGGGCGGAAGATTGGAGAAAAAAACTCTGCCACACCGACAACCTATATATAAGTATTATAGAAAAAAACCAAATAGACTAGATTTATTCGCGATTAAACACGGTACTTCCACATAGTCTGTGGCACTTCCAATGGGTGAACGAAGAGAAAAGAAGAATAAAAAGGGTATGGTTACCCTGTTACTGGCCTATTTAGTCTATCAAATTTCTATTTGTTTGTATTATCATCATGCTGCTTCTATTTGTTGTTGACAGATTGTGACTTCAAACTGTGAAAAGGGAAAACACTGTACACAGAACGAGAGGTGAGTTATTCAATGTGTAGGTCCTGTAGCATAAATGCATGTCTTGCAAATAAATCCGATTTGTTTTGGGTGCACGGAATTGTCGCACGGAGTTGGGTACCACGTTCCACGACTGTACGACCCTCCAGAGTTTTTCGAAAACTGGAAAAAAAAATACATACTACAAAAAGAGAAATAAACAAGTGAAAATTAATGAACATGATTAGGTAACAGTTATTCCTCTGAGTTATGTGCTTTACGGACCCACTTAAAGCCTTCGTAGAAAACCGGTTTCTTTTTCTCAGGAAGTCTTCTCTCTTCTGTGTTTCTTTCTCTCATCCTCCCTCTCTTTGTTATCTTTGTTGTTCTCTGCTTTGTCGATCCTAATTTAGCTCTCCTCATCATTTACCGTTGTGCAGTTATTTTTCTATCTAGATTCCGCTTGATCGTAATTGGTGTAGTCCACTTTGGTTCCATCGGACCAGGTGTCGGTTCCGTTTTCATCTGTTTTCATTCCCAGAAACAAATGGGAGACTCCAACCATATTCTTCTCGTCAGCCAGTAGAAATTCTGAAAGTTTAGTCTTTTTTCACACCCTTTTACAGAATATTGTCTTTCTTTCCAGGCAGATACTGAACATGTAAACACTTCGGAAATCTTGCAGGCTTTTGTATAATGAGACAACGTTTTCGCACATGACAAATGAATTATCAAAAAGAAAACACAGAATTTTACGCCTCTTTCACGCTTGGTTTTCTCAGAAAAGCGACCTACGTACTTACACCGAGGGCGGGGTTACGTACGGGGATATAGAAATAGATATTATGCAGATTCGGCAAAATTTGAATTCGCATCTTTCAGGCTGTATTGGAACACATTGAGAGACATTTTTGAAATTTCAAAGTCAACCACGAAATCGATAATCGACATTGTCAGCCATTGATTATAATAACAATCCTTGTGAATATCATAACCCCAGAAAATGAGAATACGAGCCCACCATTGCTCTATCAACGGGATTTCTATTTCGACTTCTCAAGGTTGAAACTAAAACCGAATAGTCAAAACTCGAATTCGGTGTTTTCTGTTTTTCAAGCAATTTTCTCAACATAAAATAAAATCTTTCTTTCTTTCGTATATCCCATACATGATTGATACATGTGATTGAACGTGTACAACCCACGTAGGACTGCTTCGTTCTCAGCTCTAGAGTGGATGGAGAACAAGCTCGCTCCGGACATGACGCAGGCCTGATGAGCCCCGTCCCAATTGAGAGTCATACGGAACCACTGAAGATATGAGTACAGTGTCGATTTCTAGTTTTTCATCTAATTCAATAGTCAACGCGACGTACTTGAAACGTTCTGAAACAGCCCAGTCCGAAAACGTCCATGAAAGTGCACAATTACTGATGTTTCTCCACGTTTTACCAGACTACTCCATTCACTTTGAGTAAACTACTTCAAGCAAAAAGAGAGTCACGTTAGACGTGAGACATTTGTAGACAGGGATAAAGGAAAAATATCAGAATCGCACCTACTCGAATTCCCCAACTATTATTACGGGCTAGACGACGCAAAACGTGTCACGTGAGGTGTGAGCGGAGAAAATACTGACATTCCAAACCATAAACAGTTTGAATTAAAATGGTTTCATCTCCAAAAAACTTGCATCGAATGAATAGTTTCACTATGGACTCTGGCGGTGACTCGCAGGCGACATGGAGGGGTGGGCGGAATGTTGTCGACCGGTCGACTGCGATTATTTTCAGGTCGTTGATCCTGAATAATCTTTATGTTAATCAGATACCTGTACTACTCGTTTTTAGCTAGGTGGCAATTTTATTTTTAAACAGGGAAGCAGATGTCATATTTTCTATTTCTGGCTTCAGGAAATTTCTATTCTGCAAAATTAGATATCTGACTAGTATAAAATGTGTTCAGAGTGAGCAACCTGAGAATGGGTCGCAGGCGACCCGTCGGCGTCCCTGCAAGTCCCTGTCTATCCCTCCAAGTCGCCGACGAATCACCGCCAGGTCCTAGAGCAGGTTGTGTAGAAAACAAACAGCATAGCACCATGGAACACCGTCAATCTTCAACAAGGACCAGTCCTCATGACAGAGACCTGAAACTACAATAAGTATTCCATTATATTATTGTTTACTCACCATTCCACACGTGTATTTTCATATTGGTAGAAGTAGCAATCCAAAGTTGGAGAATGAGAAGAGACAATTTGATAAAGATTGCAATGTATAGTTCTCGTCATTGCCAATTTGACTTTGAGAGCATGCCAATGGATACTCCAGGCAGTTTCTCATCTTGAGTTGTGCGAAAATATAAATTGATAAAAATAAAAATCTTTTATAATCTTTTATAAAAATAAAAATTGGAATTTTAATCGGCACTCTGCCAAAGTGTAGGCGAAAATGGAGAGAGTTACACTTTGTTACGCGCTCATTGCATGAAGAGCAAATTTACTGTATTGTACTATTGAAACCATGATTGTTCCCGATATTTTCGAATCTATCACAACTGACGCAAAGAAACGTGGTTGATGATGAACTAGAACGACGCCAACATACAGATCATTATTACTAATAGTTCTCATTCCCAGTGAAACTACTACATTAATTCAAAAGTTGCGCTTAATTTACATTACGCATCACGTATCAATTGAGATATCTATCCGTTGGATGAAAGGTTCGTTTTAGTTCCTTTTTTCTAGAGACAGAGAGAGAGGGTAGAGAGATTTTACATACCAATTGAGTTATTTATGTTCCCAATATTGTTGTTACAGTCTGAATGCACGCTGGACGAATCTCTCCTGATGCTAATCTATATACCATCAAACAATAACAATACTCCCCTGAGCTCCCCTTTCGATTCTTTCGCCTTCACATTTTTGTCTAATTCTTTTTTTCCTATAATTGAATCACGATTTAATAAATATTCTCATTCTATGTTGTTGGAGATTGAAGAGGATTCAGAATCCTCACCCCCATTCACCTTTTTTGTTGTACTTGTAACACTTATAATTATCGCATTCGATTCTGGTTTTTTTACCACGAAGAGTGTATCAAAATTTGTTCGACAAAGTGGAAGTTCGCGTTGAACGCAGTTATAGTCGTCGCCAACGGAAAGACGGGAGGGTACTATATCTCACTTTCCGCTGTGTACGCACGCATGTCTTTCATTCCAAAACATGCCCGTTCTGCACTCTAATAGCGCAGTGGTAAGCGGTCATCTACGAATCTTCTGTTCGCAGATTCAATTCCGGTAAGAGACAGAAATATATAAATTTGGCACCCACTACATCGACAAGTTCGAGTGTACACTGTATGAGTCTCAGTAGGAATACTACAGACCAAATCCGCTTTACTCCTCTCAATACGAATATATAAACTGTATGTCCCCCTATCCCGCATAGATTGATTCTCTCAGGTTTTGGTCGAAAACTGTGAAATATGGTGTGTAACGAGATCAAACTACAACGACGATTCGATCATTCTCTTCACTGTTTATTGTAACTAACTCACGCGGAGGTGGAACGTAGCTGCACACAATCAGATGATATTCCGAACAATCTGAGAGTATCCAGATATCCCCACCATTTCTATCCATCAGAGCACAGGTTATCTCGCTCGCTGGAATATCACTCGTCAACGATCCAAGAAAGAAATAGGAAAAAAAGAGTAAATTTATGTTCGACCAAAAGTCGAAAATGTTCAAATTCTCGAGACTTGGCATATTTTCAAACTGAGAGGCAGAACATGTGTGATGAGATTCGGTAATACCCATGTCGGCGCTTAGTGACCCTATTACAACATTTTGATTCACATAGACTTTTTCACGCGACTGTAGCCGTCCCTAACACCGTACAATGCTCAATGGTAATGCAAAACCTTGGATTGGAAGCTTTTTTTCCGTGTTTTGTTTATTATTCCTGTCACTAACAAATATGCAAAGTGCAAAGGATTTTGTTCGAGCATATACGGTAAGAGATTATCGATTTGTGAAACTGAATATATGGAAAAGCCTATACCGCACAGTTTCTAACCCACTGTGTGGGAGTTTGACCTTTGTTTTTTTCGGTCGAAACTCTTGCATTATGGCACATTTCGAGATCGAGTTACAAGGAAAATAATGTCACATCATATACCGTCTTTTGTACCTTCAGGCCAGTTGGCGTACGAGATAACCGAACCATCCAACCACGTGTAGCTATGCGGACTCTTTCCCAACCAGAAATTATTTCCGTCGTAGTTTGCACCTGTTCAATAAGTCTTTTTTTATTTCAACAAAACCAGCACTTGGCCAAACTGATTGAGCGATATAAAAAACATCGTGCCATCTTTCTGCGTCGACGAGAGGTATAGAGAATTTAGCTCAACGCGGCGGCAGATAAGAGAAGATAGTCTGCGTCTATATGACCTGCACACTCCTCAGCTGACTTCTCTACAATAGCGGTTAATTGGCTGCTCAGAGAACTGCTTGCCAATTTGCAAGCCACTTTTGTAGCGGCCTCGACAAGAAGGTGCGCAGGTCAGAAAGACACAGACTGTCTCTGGCCTCATTGAGCTGCAGGAGTTCTTGGATTTCTACCTGGAAAATTGCAGAAAAACGACGTCAATCGTGTTGAGTGACCTACCGAGTGTCTGTTCTTGTAGGCCGTCATCGATCGAATGTCCACAACGGTTTGACAAACACTATACAGTAAAGTCTGGGCGACTCTGTCTCATACTGCGTTTCTGTATTTGTAAACTGTTTCATGGAAATTTCGCCCCGGCTCGTGTTAGACAACCGAGCTGACTAGTAGTTGGCTTCCTGGAAAAGGTCAATCTACCAAAACATCGCGACATCAACTGAAATATTCTTTCACCTCGTGTTTGGTAGGACAAATAAAACCAACAAGTTACCAAGAAACCAAGTTTTAGGGACAATAGGACATGAACGAAAATAGTTTCCTTCCACAAAAACTGTCGAAAAAACCATCAGCTGCAGAGCGCAGAGAGACAAATTATGAGCACCGAAGCTAGCTGATTGATTGGTTGCATTGAAGTTCTGTGTTCAACATAACCTTCGAAATATGAATTGTACTATACGAGCAGTTTTATAGTACCTAATTCATAATTATGTAGAACCATCTTTCTTGGCCTAACGAGTGGTCGTTCCCAAGAACTATGTTTCACATAATTCTTGATGAGGTAAGCTTCTGAATCAAACATCTCGAATGTACCTAAATTTATAATTCAACTAATGTACGACCATTTCTCTTCCCTCAATGAGTTGTCGAGCCAAGCAATCCCGTTCATTGTTGGTAGATCGGTCACAATGATTTGGCTTGTCTTGTTACTCTTACCGTCATTATCGAACGAAAAATGTAATGTGAGTTCGGGAGTTCGGGAGTTAGACTAACATTGCTGCAAAGAATTCAGATTTGAAATTTTCCGCTTATTTAAATATCATTTATGCCTTAGTGCAAATGTTCTTTGAAACGTTCCCACATCAATAAACGACTGACAGTTGCATTTTTATTGAGCGCACAACTCCAAACTAATTTTCAATCTTAGAAGTAAACTCACTTTTGCTGAACACAATCGTCTGAAACAAAATTGAATACATGTGTATAAAAAAACAAATGAATGCTGGCAACCTAAACATTTATGTCGTTTGAAGTCAAAACTTTATAATACGTTCCAAAATTTTATTATGTGTTCCAGAACCAAACGGTGTTGCATGGCAATCTTCAACTGAAAGAAAATCAGCAGTTGGTGATAAGAGTGAACTATACCGGCAAAAACAGGTTAGGTTTTAGATAAAAGAAATTGAACGTTTTTCTAGTTTTGTTCACCGATATAGTTTATGCTCACATCATGCGGTTTTCCATGTTCGAAAATGACGAGGAGGTGGTATAAGCATGTTGGGGTCGAGTGTCGACATTGCACCCTCCCCCCACCACCAGTTAAAGGAGGAGCCAATGGGAAGCTAGTTTAGGTACCACGGGGTCATATTTATCATATTTATCATATTAATTGTTTCACTTCGCATCGTTTCGAGGCGGTGGTCATCATACATATCACATTATCGTCAAAACGTCTTCTTGTGCAGTAGTGGTACAGTTGATTCCTCATGGTGGACATTCGTATGTTCTGAGACATAGATCCAGTGACATGCCAGAAACAACAGTAGAACCAGCTGACGACAAATTGACTGTGAAAATGTATTCCTACCTACGGGGTTCCTAAACATAACGTTGCGCTCCCCAAAATAGACTAAAACTTGTGTGCAAATTAGGTTTGTTTGTTTGAGTGAAAAAAAGGTATATCAGTTTTTCTTAAAGAAGGACGATCATGTGCTCCAATCACAACGCTTCAGTCCTTTAAACTGCAATCCATTTTTCAATTGCAGTTTAAAGGACTGACGCGCCGAGATTGGAGCACATAATCGTCTTACTTTGAGCAGCTCTTTCATATAAACCTTCCTTTCTGTCCCCCTTTAAGAGAGGAAGGAAGTAATCAACGCTGTGAAGCACACTTTGTTGCTGATAGTGAGAAAGTTTAAAGTTTTATTTTGAATATATTTTTTGTTTCACCGAAATGTGATCATTCCTCACGTCTAACCTTTCTCCAGCCCCTTCTACATCAATCTGGAAACTGCAACTCCTGATGAACTTGAAGCACTTCACGTGAAGTTCACTCATCCGAACACGGTCGGTTTGTTCGTTTGATTGACTTCTATCCGTCGCCGGAATCGAACCTGCGAGCGCAAGATTCGTAGCGCGCTAACCACTGCGCTATTAAAGTTCGAAACACGTAAGTTTTGGAATCGAAGACTTGTGTGCGTACACAGCGAAAATGGAAATATACTATACCCTCCCGCCTTTCTGTTGGCGACGACTATAATTGACAGGATTTGAGCTAATTAGCTAATAAGACTAGCTAATTAAGAGACCAAATCAGGAGAAGCTGCGGTTACGAAGATCTGTGACATGTATGATGATCACCGCCTCGTAACGAAGCGACGTGAAAATATGAAATAGGAAATATGAGCTTATGTCTCAGCTTGTCAGCGGCCTCATTGTCCTGCGTGCTCGCTTGTTTTTGTAGCATGCCAATGGCAGACAATTGGCGCCAATGTCTCTTCTCAGAACAAGCGTCGTGACGATACGTTAAATTACTGTTTTTACATCGTGGCTGTCATATATATATATTGATTTTTCCTCTCGTCGTCTGACGCGTTCAAAAACAGAGCGCGTTCCAAGATAAAAGGCACGATCAGTCGAACCCTCCGCCTGAATTCTCGGGTAAATGGAACTAGATGATCGTTGCAGCTCTTGCTTACCTATCGGAAAGTGGCTCAGTGGCCAACAAGTCCGCATGAGAACATACAGTCATTCCCTGTCAACACCCTGTTCGATATTGAAATCAAGCACTCGCAGGGACAATGGATAGTGAGTATTTTTGCAGGAGTTTTCGGTTTAGGCCTTTGCCCGCCTTTCTCCCTTTCTCTCTCTCTCTCCACCATACGACTGCTATATGGTTCTAGTCATTTCCATGAGACCTCGGCAACGTGCCAACAAAATATCCAGGTTGTTTTTCAGCATGTTATCCAAAACACTAAAGGTTTTCTGAGCGGCAGTTATCTTTCGCTAAAGTACGTGGGTAAACATTCTTCCAACATAATATGTCGTTTTTTTATGTTATGTATTCAATCAAAGTTCATTTGGCGTGCTGCCAGAGTCTAAGTGGGAATGAGCTGTACTATACCAGTGGCCGTATTCACTCAAATAGCCGGGTGAGCTTTTTGAGCAAATTTTCAGAATTTTCAAATTTTCAGAAGCTCGCTGGTTTATTAATATTTTCTCTCGTTTCATTCACACATTGTGAATGTTTTGCCAAACTCAGCGAAAAAAACCAATTAACTTTGATAATAAATAAGCGTACTTTATACAGTGCCATAACAAAAAATTCGCCCAAACAGTTTACCCGGCTATTTGGCTTAGTGAATACGGCCACAGGAATGTTAGAGCAAGTGAATAGCCCCGAATAGAAAAGACGTAGATCTTGATGACCGAGGGGACTCAACCTGAGTGTGGTTTTTGTTCTGTACAGTTATGCTCACACAAGAAAGACCATACTTCAAGCTTCAAGAAAGAGATGGGTTTTCTTTTATTCAGTAAATATTCAGGTTTCCCTCCCCTATCTCGCCTCAGACAACAGCTTCTCGACGAAGTCTCCGTGGGGTGTGGACAACGTGACCAAGATCAGCATCTGTCAGAATCAACCCGACGTGATAAACATACCCGAAGTCTACATCTGCCCCTAAAGTTCAGAATTCGGACACACTCGTACTTTTAGTCAAAATTACGTGTGGAACGTGTGAAAGACGTCGTAGTTTGCTTCATTTGCGTTGTGACCACTTTTCTGACATGCCTTTCTCCCGACATATATTTGTGAAATAAATGCTATAAACTTGTTTTCTCGGTTCAAAAAGAGTCCAGAAAATAATTTTTCGATAGAAAAACTATTTTTTATGGATGAAAGTTGACACCCACACAGAAAGGAATTACCCAATGTGTAGACCTCTCAAAATATTCGGAAAGTGCAATTAAAATGTAAACAGCACTCCCGTGTGGTGGTGAAATGAAACTCCCTGACAACAGCGATACTTAAATACTGAATGCAGTGTAACCAGTATCAGTCTGGAATGTACTCGCTCCTGGTATTTATCTTTTGGATGAAATCTTCATTCGCATCACTACAAGGATCGGTGAGGCTAATGAACCATAGGGTAGAACTATACTCTTCATTCCAGTTTCATGAAATATCCGCTTCAATTGAAACTCAAACCGGGTCCAAAAGTTCCAGAGGCGCGGACGCTAACCACTTAGCCAACTGGGCTTCTAGCAATGTTGTTGAAAAATTGTATATAGGTGTACAGCACTGAATGCGATGAACAGCATACACCTGCCTTCTTCGAAGGAAGCGTTCCGCTATGATCTCAGTTTTACGAAAAAATTAAAATCTTTATGTGTCACAGTTAATTATTGTAATACTCTGATTGAAAGTTTGAAGAGTTTGCATGATTTCGTGTCACGCAAACATTTACAGTTTCACTGTGACGCAACTTGGTTCTTTCAGTTTTTGATCTAATACATTCGTAATTCGTATGGCCTGTAACTGGGTTGTAGTAGGTGACAGAAGGTCTCAAAAATACATTCGTATTTTGATGTGTTAATTTGAGCATCGAGTTTATATCACTAACTCAAAGTTCTCGTGATACTCTCTAGAGAAAACTCCGACGAAGAAAATATAGTTTTTATAGGATGTGACTGTTCTCAGCGGAAACCTCACCATGAATGAGGCCCGATTACTGGTGATCACCCTTACCTGGACTGGAACAGAGTTAGTCTTGTTAAAACGACGTTTCATTGTTTACTTCACATATTTGAAAAGTTTGTATACTGCAACTGAAGCATGATCATATGAAACACAGATTATTTTTCGAGAAAGTGGCATAAAATTATTTTTGGAACTCCGCAGTATTGTGATAAAAAACAAATCTGCGCAGCGCGCAAAAACCTGATCATTCCGATATTGGGAAGACAAACAATTATGATGGTTGAACATTTACGAATATTATCTTGAGTTGTTAAGAAAAGAGAAAAGAAAAAGAAGTAAAAGTGTGGGACTCGTAAGTTTCAAAAATGTTCCTCGTCAGCCGGCGTATCAATCCCTCACAAATCTCATGAAATACCTCATGAGCTATTAGCATGAGCTTCTCATGAGAGTCTATTGATTGGTATGCTGCAACATTGAGAGTTCACGAATAGCTCATGAGGTATCTCGTGAGAAACTCATGTGAACTTCTCATGAGATTGGAGGGATTGCTACGCCACTAGCATTTGGCAAGGGCCAAATTTAAAGTGTACGTTTGATCATGTTCGTTCCGTAGTTATAGCTTGAGCAAAATATGTTCTCTTGTAAACATTACATGAACGATTAACTATTGTTTTTTTTATTGTCAGTTGTTTCAGCCCCTTCTACATAAATCTCGAGACTGCCGGTGGAACGGAAGTGCTTCATATCAGAGTTTGGAAACACGAGGTGTTAATAATAATAACCAAAAAATGTATTTATTCTCATTCCCAAAGACAGATTACAATCGAAATCATAAAGAGACCGGTCCTCTACAATCTGAAATGCATTGACATTCTACTTGTGGCATGTCAATCACGTACAACGTATATTTGTGTATTTCACATAAAAACTCTGAGGTCAAAATGGAAAAGAAACGGTTACTTCACAGCACATCACAATGAGTCTTAGTTTTTTGACAGTTTCTCGTTCTCAGTTCTTCCCGTTGTTAAGGAGTGAAAAAAACTGGTTCGAAAATGATAGCGAGCAATTTATTGTGCTTTGGGATACTTTTGAATACGGCCTCGTTCAGCTTCAGATTTCCCTCGCAGCTTCTCCACTGATATATTATAACATCCTCTCGTTCAACCACACCATTCCGATCGAAACCGAAATCGCGATTCAGGTTGTTTTCAAGAATGCCACTTGGATTGTGAGTTTGACAGATTCAATAAGTATGAAGTTTTGGTTGCAGTTGAACACTTTTTACATGATTGAGGCACTCCAATTGGGTAGATTGAAAGTGAAACGTGTACAAGCATTTCAAACTCAGAATCGTACAATTACACGTATCCGAATTTTATACCACACATTTCAAAATTGTGTTAAATCGTCATCATCACAGGTTACAATTCAGTCTGCCATGTATATACAATCAATAAGTTCTTAGAGATCACTAGCTTGTTGACTAGCAATCTCAAGTTTCCGAACTTGCTATGGAAGAGTAGGAACGTTTTCTATGCATTCAATTAGCATTTAGTTCTCATTATGAGCAATAAATTCTTGTCTGAACATAAACTCGCAGTGCACATGAATTCAAAAAAAATTACCCACAAAAATTAACCTGACGAGACAACAAAAAAACACCGAAACATTGACAACCAATACTTACTGAAATAGGGAAATAATCTACCATCACTGATAACTATGTTCATTCCTGCATCTCCTCCCCATTTAAATCTACTTCTTACCCCATCTTGTTTAATTCGACAATTCATTTTCAGATTACTATTATGGACGAAGTCTTCGAGTACCCCATCAACACAGTTGATTTTCCCTACTACGCATCTGCGGTTACTACCCTCCTGGTCGGAGAGCCGATTTCTGGCGTGACCCCAAAAATACCTCGAGTCTTTTTATGTGACTGACACATTCAAATTTCCTCTCTCTGTCTTTTCTTTGATATTTTGGGAAATTTTGGGTCTTGTCTAGGTTCTTCTGTCGATATTAAATGATTTCCAACACTGCTATATTCAATTGATTCAATAAATAGTTGGTAATAATTTATATATGCATGTAATGTTCATGCAATAAGTATTAGTCTATTCACATAGCTTCACTGGCTGCACAGTGTCTCAAAAGTCGATGTTTAACAATGTAGGTAAATTCAAAAGGGAACATCGAAGTTTTCACTGTAATGCCGTCAAATTTTGTTCTTTCATTGTTCTATGAAAGTAAAACTATAGTTCTTTATTGAGCAGGGTGAATACTTTTGTATTTTGAATAGTTGAAATGTTTTCACACGGTGACACGTACATTACGTTTGCCCCGTTTTTAAGATAGGACGTGGTCTAGGTGTTATTTCAATGGGTGTTATTTTGGTCTAGGTGTTATTTTCTACTGTACCAAAAGGCATACTCCAATCTCAAAATTGAAGATACGCAATGCCCTTAATTGAAACTGCCGGAAGGGTTCATATCAAAAAAAGCCACGCGCAAATTATGGAACAACAACAAATCACGAAACAACTTAAATGCCTGACAACCGGAAACTCGAATAATTGAAAGATCTAATTTTGATGAGCTTGGATAGATTCCACCTTGTTCAACTTAATGTATTCTACTGTTGCATCGGAATCTGTCTGGGAGTAGGTTTCAGCAACAGTCAACCTCAATTTCATATGCTTTTTAAGTTCGGCAACTGTATTACTGCGGTTGAGACTTAGTCTTGAAGAATGGAATTGACTCAAAACAGTGTATTACCTAGGTCTTATATGTGTTATGCTTAAAACCTTACTGAAGCAAACAGAAAAAGAAAAAGAAACCGACGTTTCAAGATAAGTTGCACGTAGTTCTCGACTGATTCTCATTCAAATGTTCCCAAATTATCCATTAGTTCACCCATTGTTGTGTGTTCAAATTGTACAATTCAGTTCCGAACAATTATTGACGGTAGAATTACACTGGGTGCTAGCGAAACACTGCTCGTTGTCCCAACTCTCAGGTCAAAGGTCATTTTCATTTTCACTGATACTCTTACATTATCAATTTAGTCCACTTTCCTACTGAGGCCTGTACAGTACGCATTCCCTTTTTCCGAAGACTGTTTTCTAGTTGAAATTTCAACTTCGCCAAAACCGTTGAGAGTGGTTCAGAGCTATACTCTGTTTCACCAATCGATGTCCTTCTACAGTAATCCGTCAAATATTCAGGAGGTGTTTTCTAATGACCGATTCATCATTTTTGTCTTAATTTTCCAAAGTTTGTAGTAGTGAAGATGAAGAAGACATCACGAAAGTTTAAAGAACATCCAAAAACATCAACATACCAAACGTTGACCTCCAATATTTTATTACTGTAGAGGGTTATAAGTTATAAGTCGGTGAAACAAACTATAAATAATAACATGAACTGAATGTTTTTGATTGCGAAATGTTGAGATTATTCTTTTGAGTGATTTCCACATCAGTCTATTGACGCGGGAAAAGGCGGTCGCTCTTCACGTCAAAATTTACCCCGGTTCGGTGAGTTTGTGTGGTCAGAATGTTTTATTTGTGGTTTGCTCCTCAATCAGAGTAAAACACTCGAATTTGGCTGGAAAATTTTGAAATCGAGCAGAGACATAGATTCGGACTGCGCTAACTATTTCAGGATCATATAACATATCTAACCTAGATAAAGAATAGACCACATCACGTAACAATCACACGAGAACGCACGACACGCAATGCATTTAGTCAAAAATAGGGTACAGCAGCTTTCTGACATTTTGTTTGGTTTCTGAGTACGCGAGAAACGCAGGATGGGCTGGAAAGGCTGGGATCTTCTAGCATACGTACTCTGCACACGACTCAAAGCGCAGGCTGCCGGCAATTAAGGAGCCCGGCAGCCTGCCGGCAGTCTGCCGGCGGGCTGCCGGCAGGCTGCCGGCAATTAAGGAGCCCGGCAGCTTGCCGGCAGCCCGCCGGCGGGCTGCCGGCAGGCTGCCGGGTGCAAACCAGATAATGATATTTGTCAGGAGGCCGGCAGCCTGCCGGCAGTCTGCCGGCAGACTGCCGGGTGCAAACTAGATAATGATCCAAGAGCAAACCAGATAACCGAAGTAACCACTTAGTTATCTGGTAAGAGTTATATCTGCCAGTTCGGTAACATGTTCGCTAACCGATCTTGGATCTAGGCATAAGCCTAAACTTAACCAATTAACCAAAGTAACCAACTTGGTTATCTACTAACGTTAGATCAAATTCCTCATCAGCTTTATTCTTACATAGTTGGTGAACATTACCCAGGAGCACAGGTAGCCTAACCGGTTTGTGGTACACCTTTTTTTTCTCGTTACCTCACAGTTAACCGATAGGTAACCTAAAATTCAATTTCGGTCACCGTACGACCTAACGGTAAAAACAATACTTTGCATTAGAAAAACAGGTAACCGGTTTTTCACTTTAGGTCACCAACCGGTTACTTACTGAGCTAACCTGGAAAACTGGTTAGCAAAAACCGGTTCCATTACCAAAACACTCGGTTAGATATAGACTTCACCCACAATAAGACATTTTAATGACTGCGGAATACTTGCCCACCGCAGGTGAATTCTATATGTAACCGGTTTTTTGGTAACTTAACCGATTTTTTGTGACCAAATTTGCAGGTTTCCTCAAAGCCACAAATTGCGTTAGAAAAACAGGTAACCGGTTTTTGGTTTCGAGTTACTTACCGGTTACCTGCGAGGTAACCTGAAAAAATGGTTATCAAACACAGAAGGTCTTAAATCGTCCAACTAAAAGATTCGTGTTCGAATGGTTCAGTGTATTCGAAATGCATGTGTATTATAACAATTCATGATTATGATAGTGAATGTGATACGCTTTTAGCCATCTATTAGGTGAAATAAATATAAAGCTTGGCACGACTATGTAGTTAAGAAGTGAAAGGATGGAGTACTTCTGTGTGAAACCAAAGATGCTTCACAGATTATTCACATGAACACGCAATCCGATCAGGAGTTCAATTCTGCGAGAAGTCTTATCACTGCCGTGATTTAAATCCAACGACCAATGCGGTCATCACGCCCGCGGTTTACAACTTGAACGTAATTAACTATACGTCGTAGTTTTCATTTGCCGTTATTTTAATCGTTTTCATTATAATTTTTTGTATTTTTGTTGTCTTTTTAAGTGTAACTGAAATATTTTTGTTATTGTAGTGTAGTGTGTCGCTTATTATGTACTTTGGAAAGCGTTTGCACTTGTGGTCGTTTTCTCTGCTTGCTCTTGGCTGCATTTTGCGATTTTCACGTAGTTTTGAAATTTACTTCTTGAAAACCCACGGCGTTCTCAAGAACAGCTTTATTAAATAAGGAACTCGCGTCCTCGATTTGAGACGCTCCGCAAATGATTCGCGTGAAAATAAGCGCGATACGCAGCGAATTAGTGCTGGCACCGTTCCAAATTGCAGTGGGATACAGTGTCCCGCCACGAAAACTTTGTGGACGGAGCTCAATACAAGTTTAATCGCAAAAATTACTGTATGCGAGAACGCCGTGAACCACACATGATTATGTAGGTTGAGTTATTTTGAAATAAATATTTTTGTGTAGTCAACTTGTTATGCGCAGAGCAGAATTTACTGAAAAAAGCCGCCATACGTACGACGATTGAACGACACATCGAACACTTTTTTGTCTTTGATTGTTTTATGAAAGCAACACGTCCTCATTAGTTAATTCCAATTAAGTTCAGTCTCTAAAGGTGATGTGGTGATTGTTGGCAAATTTCAGGGACAATTACTTGCTACTTGAGTTCAGCAGAGAGGACGATAAATATATGAATCGCTGCTATGAGGGACGGCTTCAAGCGTCAATATCCGGAGTTAATGTTAATGAGGTGGGTATCTACTATAAAGTCGTTTGGTAGAAGCAGGTACTGAGTGAACTGTTCAAAAAGGCTCGGTTGCAGTGGCCGAGCTTTTGGTTATTCCAGAAAAAAGTATTGAAATTTAGTTTGAATGGCCTTATGCTTGGCCTTTTTAAATTCTGATGTTCTAAGGGGAGGGGAAAATTGAATCAGCAGTACCAGTAAGTTAGTAGAAAGAAAGAATAAGTGTAATTAATGAATAAGTGTACTAAGAATGATATATAACTGTTGATTTACTTTTGATTCATATCGTTTTGCTCTCTGCAACATGAACTTTTTTGATTGTTCCGCACATTTGTTCATGTTCTGTTCCTCCTATGCCCCCCCTCATCTAACCCAATTGGCTTTAACTTAAACCTCACTTTCAGACGTATACAACCCTAGACGACGTCTGAACTTTGGTCACTCAAAATTCATGAATAACTCCAAATATTCAGATAATAGCCCAAAAATTCGTCGAAATAGGGCGATTATCTGGATTTTGAACAAAAAAATATGATTTTGATCACCTAAAAATATATATTTAGACCATTTTCTTTCTGTCTCCCTTATTTTAGAGAGTCATCCAGAAATTGTAAATGTCTGCTCACTTTGAACTCATATTGCAGGTAACCGGGCCACATATATCGGCTACGCGTGAAGTGTCCCTCCTGCTCTACGATTAGCGGGTTAGCCACAAGCCCACAAGGTTAGTGATTTCAGTTTGAATATGCCTAACTTTTCAGAATATCTGTTTTGTTTTCCACATTTTGTTCCCATGGAATGAAATCGAAGGAAAATTATCTATTAGACGGCTCTGAATGTGGGTAACGGGGAGATTTAGTGTGGAAAAAGCCGTGCGATACGATTCATATTTTTCGAAATTTTCTCAAATGTATGTGATGGGACCTGTTTGTGATGAGAAAAAACAGTAGCAAGCATCATCTTGCTCTGATTGAACAGAAATTTGAACCTAGCCTGTCATGAAATATTTTGTTTCTTGGATTCCTGATTTATTTCATTTCAAAATCGCAAATAAAAGGAGTTAATTTATGATTTCAATTGACTCGAGTGTTGTTTGGATCTGTTAGTCTGTCCGAACAGTCAGAAAATAAATCAGGAGGGTTCCTTGTCACCCGAAAACGGAGAAATTTATCCATTTTTGATGCAAATACATTGATTGCACGTGTTTTAATCTGAAAACTAAATAGTTGCACCTTATTGGTGTATGCGCGTGTCTTTTTCCATTCTTTGTTGTGTATTTGTGTTCTGATTATTGTTTTTACAGAAATGGGCGCCCTCAGTTGGTGAAGTTTTGCAGCATCATCATTTCCCTGTCTTGTGAGCGCAGGGAATTGATAATCTGACGAAGGTTAGTTGGTCTTGTGTACTTCTCACCTTTCACGTTTTGATGATAATTCGATATTCGATAATAATTGGTCAAAAAGAAAAAAAATGTTAACAAGTAAACTTTATCACCTTGACTGTTTGGAACTCAGATTGCGACTGTGCTCTAAAAACATTGACTTCATTGACGACGGGAGTTCTTTCTTATTAACTATAATTGATTCATTAAAGTTGAGTGCTTTTTTCTTACCGTACATACACTCATAAAGTTGTCCGGATTGCCACAACAAAATGCAACGAGTCGGCTTCCTTTACGCCTAATTCAGGGGAAATTTGATATTTTCCTCCGAAAATCAAGACATTTCGTGTATTCCGCTGACATTACTTCGCATGTTTCCAAATGTTATTGTGACATGAATTATCTGGTCGAGGCATGAAACATACAGTCGATTAAGTAACGCGATATCTAGGTATCCCTTGTCTCCTTTATTGCACGCAGAACAAGACTATATACGTTTGCATTTTCAGGCATGCCAGCCGCCGGCTTCAATTCTCGGATATCACGGAGACAAGATTCTCAGAAATACTACCCGCAGAAGGTCACGATCAACAGGATATGAGGTATGTTCTATGTAATATTTGCACCTATAATTCTGAGTATATACATGCGTTTATGTGTCTCTGCAACCTGTTTAGCATTAGCTACACTCGCAGACAAGTCAAAACTAAGAAATTCGCAGTATTTCTCTTTTTCGAAAAACAGGGTTCTGGTTCCTTTCTGACATACAACCACTTTCAACTCACGCTTCTATCTCTTTCAAATAGATTAGGAGACCGGCTGAATATTACCATTTATATCCGGGGTTTCAGTTATGCCAATTGTCATCTAAGCATTTGTCACAGTGAGAGTTGGACAGCTGTGAAAACTCGTTTTCTTTTGTTTCCATACAACAGTGAGGTGTGACTAAACGACGAAAATATATCCGTTTTCAGATGTAAACACGTGAAAGCTTAAGATTTTTCATCAAAAGTAGACTTATTTTCATCTTTTCCGCTTAAAAGTAGTCCGTTTTTCGAATTTTTCTGACTATTCGGACAACCTTGCTGGAGTATGTTTATTTCATTTATACATTTATTTCAGGGCATACGCCAACGACGGCACCTAGAACTCGAACAGGACTCTCTTACTGCGCCCTCATCAGTTTGGCTCGCAGTCGAACAATTATCAAATTCTAAAATTATTGATTTATGTCCGGTAGGCCCACATTCTAGTTTTTAAAGCTGCTTACATATCCACATAGTTTCACGTTTTCTCGTTTCCATTCAGCTCACTCATTTTCTCACTCACGCTTATTTATTTTTCATTAATTTTACCGTTATGTTTATTGTTCATTCCCGTTAGAGACCTTATTTCGATTGTTTGTTGTCGTTGTTTTGAAATACTGAAATAAAGCCATCATTTATGAAACTGTAGCCTGAATTCAATAAATTTCTTCCTAATTTGCGCAGGCTGCCGGCAGCCTGCCAACTGACCGCCGCTTGGCGGCAGCCTGCCGGCAGGCCGCCGGCGGTAAGCGGCAGCCTGCCGGCACGCCGCGGTTTCCCGCGGTTTCTCCGCCGGCAGCCTGCCGCTAAACCGCCGGCAGCCTGCGCTTTGAGTCGTGTGTGGTCTCCTTCAACTACATGCCTTCCTGTCCCCTTAGAGGTATGGATCCATACTCGTGATTCATCGTCCTACTGGGACGGAAATACTAGAGTCATACTGACTCCGCTCCTCCTCCCACCACACACCAACCAGCCCATTCATCTCAACTACCAGCAAACATTCTGGCAGGTGAGCGTCTCAAGTTTTGTTCGAGTTTCGTTTCAAGCTTTAGTGTTTTTCAAGTTTCAGTTTCAAGTTTCAAGGGTTGTTCGTTACATCACAATGTTACATATATCGTAGACTCTATGTTTGGCCTCAACTATCACAATGTTACATAGTGATATATCGTAGACTCTATGTTTGGCCACAACTATCTCAAAACCAAGTCATACGAAATTTGTCCCCTATTACTTTTTCTTCCCCCTCTTTTATTTTACATATCTTTATTTACATATTTATTTATTCACGTCACTTCGTTACGAGGCGGGGATCGCAGTACATGTTGCAGTTTCATGTGGCATCGGCCTCTTTGAGTTGATCTTGGTCCCTCCTTCATAGAAGACATTTTGTGTTTGTGAGACACAATCAATCAATCAGAAACACTGATGTTGACTTATTGATGTGACTAAAGAACTCACTGGTAACTGATGATTAGCTGTTGTAAACATCTGAAACTAGGTTTCAGTTACAACACATCTCAGTGCTAAAATACTTTCATAGTTTCGGGAACTAAATTTACTCCCATGATTTGTAAGGAAAACACGTTTTATGATAAAGTACACTCTTGCTGTTCTGTTTTTATAAGAGATGTAGAACTTTGTCGAAAAACGTTTTCACGTCATCAAGTTTTGTGACCGACAAAAATCTTTATACTCTTGATTGATACAGGTTACCCTCATGGAAGCTACTCACAACTAGTCCAGCTCAATCTTTACAAATGATGACGTCACTGGGATGCAGATTGTGGAAAATGCCGTCAACACTGTTCAATTCGTGAATGTGTACAATTGTGTATTCTGATATGGTAATAGATCAATATTGGGCCTTTTCCAATGTCTCATTTTTGTCTCGGTAAAGTCTTGAAACTTAACGAACGAGCACGAAAATTAGTTTTCTGAGTTGAACTCGAAATTCTCATAAGTCTTCTAATTCTTCTGATGAGAGTCGTTAGAAAATCGAGAAATTACAAAATTTACAATGTTTTTGTCAAGTTATAATTGGAATGGTGGTTTGATTAGGTTAATGTGCTCAGTAAGAGTACTTCTCTAACTGAGCACATTGACCTAATCACACCACCATCCAAAAGTCCTAGTGACACAATTATATTTTGTTCAAATAAAATAACCTAATATAATTGGAATGTTTCAAGTTTGAAGAGGCGAAAAAGACCAGAACGGTCAAGCCTCTATCAGTCTATTTCAAAACCTCGCGTTCGGTTTAAATGAGCAGAATGGTCTCGATAATGTTTGATAATATTGTTACATTTGTCTTGTTTTTCTCCAGTCATCCAGTTTCTATACAGTGAACAAATAATGATGAATATCCTTATGAGACATGTGAAAGGTTGAAAAATATTGTTTCACACGACTTTCATACCGGAGTAAACTATAATAAAATACTTGTTGACAATTGTTTTCTTGCACTACGTACACAACGTTTCGTCGAAGCTTTGATTCTTAACGAAACATTCATAACTTGGCTCTCTCGAAACGTAACTATGGTTGCAACAATCGGAGGGCTAGTCAAATGTTTCTATTATTCCGTTATGACGCCTGGCGTTCCAACAAACTGTGCAGCTATGAGTTGACCATACAACCCTATGTTGTGTTCATATTCATCAAATATGAGGCTAGATTGAACTGAAAGTTCGATAGTCGACCAACATCAATTCCACAGTGTTTTTTTTTACAGATATAAAACTTTTTCAATTGTGTTTTCACAGCCGCTTTTAAGTACGTCAATGATAAGTCTCTGTCTGCCAGTATAAACAGCCGTTTCACCAAAACTATTTATTATTTGTATTAAAAAACGATGTAAAGTGAGATGCGATTAGCTTTTGAGATTGAACTGCATGGAATATAGAAAAGGAAGACAATAACTCAAGAGGGAAATGAAAAATCTAATATCGCAATTTTCATGATCATCCTGACACACTAATTCAAAAAATAAAATGCTAAATCTTAGAGAACATTCCGCTCCCACTAAAAACGTATCTGAAACAAAAATCAACTATACTGTCAGTAAATCGCACAGTCACGTGAAACATGTTAAACACAGCAGAACTTGGAAACGTGAAACGACAAAGTGCACACTTCCTCATTAGAATGCTAACTTTAATGGTGGGTGAATATTCAACAAACTTCTAGTGTAATCTACTCTGTTAAAGAAACCGTTCCGCTATAATCTGAGTTTCACGAAAAATTCAAAAAACTCAAAAAAGTCTCTCAATGTCTTCCCACAGACCATGAAAAAACTTTCTGATGAAAAGTTTGCAAAATTTGCATAACATCGAGCAATAAAAAAGAGCACATGAACATTTTCACTGTGACGAAACTTGACTTGGTTCATTTACGTTTCGAGTTATCTTCAGTTTTTAGTTTTTAATTGTATTGTCGTATATGATAGAACGTTTCAAAAATGTTTTTGTATTTTTATAGGCTATTTTGAGCATACCCCGTACGCAACTCCCCCATCGGTGTCATTACGTAAGCCGTTTTTCTGAGAAAACGAAGCGAGATAGAGATAGAAAAGTATATATTTTTGATAATGGTTTTTCATTTGTCAAAAGGTCAGATTGTTAACTCACAAGTCAAAATTAGAGCGGGACGGATTCTTCAACAATTGTAAATCAGTGGTGAGAAATTGTCATATTATGACGTTTCATCTGATGTTTGTTAGCTGCACGTTCTTTTTCAGTAGAAAGCAAAATGTTTTCGACCCATGAGAATTGCGAGATTAGGTTTTTTATTTCCCTCTTGAGTTATTGTCCTCCTTTTCTATATTCCATGCATTTCAATCTCAAAAGCTAATCGTTTCTCACTTTACATCGTTTTTTATACCTAAATTGTCCTCATTTTCTATATTTCCGAATGAAATAATGAATCAATAGATAGGAAATGATGCGCATCTAATCAATTATTGTTGAAGGTTCTTTCAACGTAACAATTGATACTTAAATGATTGGCAGAACATTAACTGCGGTACCAGTTCGGTTAGTAAGCTTTTTCTCACAAAGCATACTCCTTGATTAGTATAAAAAAACGAGTGTATAGAGAGTAAAGATTAGTTTTGGATAAACATGTACAAGAAATATGAAAGAAGTCCAATAAAAATATTTTGAGGAAAAGTCTAATCTCGCTCGGTTTGAGAATTCAAAAAAAGGATACCGAGTTTTTTGCTACCGGAAGAAAACTTCTGACTGCGACTCACAATGATCTAGCTTATACTCCGTGGTTTTCAAGAGAAGCGAGATTAGCATTTTCCTCAAAATATTTTTATTGGACTTCTTTTATATTTCTTGTACATGTTTATCCAAAACTAATCTTTACTTTCTATACACTCGTTTTTTTATACTAATTGAACTCTTTTTCTATGGTTACGAAGTAACGGTCATTTTTGATAAATAAATGATATTTTTGAACAATAATCTAAACAAGGAATTTTATGTTAAACCGCGCCGTAGTTCAGAACGTTTGTGTAGTTGTAACCTCGTTCAAGTGATAGCAAATTTTGTGCTCCAGGCAGGAATCGAACCTCCGTTCGCCGTGCGTAAATAGAGCTTTTATCCAATCCGCCATTCAGACATGTGAATAGGAATGAAAACCAAGCTGTACCCGCCTGTCATGAGATCTCCATTGGAAAAATGATTCCTACTACACGTTAAACTCTTCTTTCATTTTTATTTTCACGAAACCGGTCTATCCATGATTTTTTGCGAGACCATTTTCGGCTCTCTCACACGTAATATTCAAATTTCAGACATACCTGGAAAATACGTATATCTCAACTTTTTTAGAGCCTTTCAATAATGTAAAAATTTTGGGAATAAGTTAATTTTGTGCGAAACTATGCCGAGATTTGAGGAGGCGGACACTTTTGTCGCCGGCGCCGGCGCCGCCGCCCCGCACGGAAGCCATTTTTGCGAGACGTTGGGCCCTCTAACTCCTCTCAATAAATAACTACATGGAAAGTGAACTTGGTATCTTGTAGACGTGTTGCCCTTCAGTGATTCATGCAAAAATCTAAGAAAATGGTCGACGTACTTTGAAGAAAATTGTAATAATCTGTTTTGTAATGTCTGCAGACCTTTGAACAAAAAATAATCTGCGCAGCGCTCCGCGCTGCGCACGATTTCGGGCAACGCACGTGAGGCGCCGTCCATTCCTACTCCTCCGTGACGATTTGGCTCAGTCGGCAAAGCAGCCGACCACGGCCCAGAAGGCCGAGGGTTCGTATCCCTTTACGGACATCATTTTTGTTTTTGTTCGATTAACTTTTTTATGGAGTCAGGATCTCTACAGATTAACACAATTGCTTCTCCAATTCATTTTAATCTATTCACACTATCACAAACCAAAACAACAGCCTGCTGCACACACTCCACACATCTAGAAGTAATTGTCAAAACAGCTGAGCGCAATGTTTCCAGGGCCATAAATTGGCTCAATGTTGACCGATTGGTCAAAGATTTCAGATTTGCACACAACTCAGCTGTTTCTAACTATATCCCAAGTTTCAGACGAATCGGTTGAGTTCGTCGGTTTTGCGGCCGCTGTCAGGAGCCAGTTTTGCGAGACGATTTTCGGAATAAATGTAGATCACTAGTCACACATCAAATAACAAATAACTGAATGATACAGCCTTTTCTCCTCTATCTCTCTCTATCAAAATCTCAAAAATATGTTCAGGAGTTTTTGAGAAAATGGCATAAAACCACTTTTGAAATGTTTAGAATATAAAGTATAGCAGTTAACGTGTATTGTTTTCGTGTCTATCCTCTAGTTTATCTTTCAGTCGTCTCAATAGACGGTCTAGCTCTACCCGGTTTTCTCTATCAATCAGGTATACCAATGCTAGTTCTCCGTATTCATATTTGTGCTTTATTTGTCTTCATATTATCCTGTTGCTAACGTGTAAATTTCTTGTATAACTTGAAGCCAAATAATCTCAAGTAAAAAAATTGGTGTTGTTGTCTGTTTTTCAAAAATTCCAAAACACTAATGCTTAGAATAGTTAAGACCAAAACTTGCACATTGTCCCGTTCTGATGTCATTGTAGTTTGAGGCCGAAACTTTGGTGGTTTGCTTTAAAAAAAATTAAACTTCATTCTGGAAGTCCAGAATGGTTAGTAATAGTTAGTAACAAGATATTAAAAGTAAACGAGACAACGGGTTGATACATTTATTATAGAAACAAATAAGCTTGTAATCAAACAATTGAATATGTATTCTTGTGGTTTCCTCTCTCATTATGCTCTTTTTCCCCTGTTCGTCGTGCCGCTAGTCACAATATAAGAGAGCTTATTAGTTACGATTCATAAGTCAAATATTCTTGATGTTCGACTATTTAACTTTGACTTGATAATCACTTGTTCCGTGACAAATTTCAAGTCAGTCCCACGTCAAGAAACTGATAACGTCATGATAGTGGTTGTGACACTACAAAAAACTAGCGCCGCTAACCTCTATAAGCAAGCGAACTCGATATCGAATCATTCTATTTATTCCAGCTATATCACAGTGTGTACTGATTGAACGATTGATTGTACTGCCCCGTTTCATTTCATTTATAGTCCTAGAGGGAGAGTTTGGGGGCAGCATGTTTTCGTTAGAGGGTAAAACTGTTCGAAAGTTCTCTACTCTATTATCTATCTATTCTCTAACACTACTTTCTAGGTATATAGGTGGTCACAAATGTCATTTTTGTCGTATTAGGTAACATTGGACGACATTCGTGTCTATAATGTGTTAGAGGAGTTGCTGTCCGATGTATCTCTGATCTACGAAATTGTTGAGGGATAAGTTGACAACGTTGCTTACCTACCGAAGGTCGGCATGGGAGCGCATTGTTGGATGCATGATCAAAGTACTCCAAATGATCGATTAAATGATCGAAGTACTTTATTGCCGAGATACATGACTGACCTTCACACCCTCAAAAACAACACCAATGAATCGCCTCCTTATTACTAAAACTTTGTGACCACTCATCTCTTCATTCTGACGCATGACACAACCAACATTCATACAGTCTTCATCTAAGAAAACGTGCTAATCTGAATGATCTCTTCGAAAACAAATGTTCATATTTGGCCATCAGTATTGTCCTACAAGCCTGGTACAATCATCGTTTCAATTGTGCAGTACTGCAACTGCAACAATGCGTATTATACAATCAGCGCGTAACAGAGTAAACAATACTCTAAATTTTATTCTTTCTCTTAAATCTACGATCATAGTTTGTAGTACCACATATACCAATGTGGAAAGACACGTGTTCAATCGCGAATAAGCATTCTATTCTATTCTATTCTATTTAGATTTGGTCATCCTCAATTAGCAATTCCTTTGTGTTGTTCAGCTACACCCCTGCACGTGTTCAATCGCAAATATTATAACCATGCTCATCTAATATATTATATTCTGTTCAGTATATCCAATGTCAAAAACAAAACGCCAGGATCTGCAGGGAATTCGAGGATTCGCCATTCTGGCTGTTCTTTTGTTTCACTTTTTCCCGAAACAATTCCCGAATGGATATATTGGAGTTGATCAGTAGGTTTTAAACACGTCAGAGCACCCAAACCATTCCGTTCAATTATTCACGTTTTGAACTTTTTCAGAAAAAATGTCTTGTGTGTTAACTTTTAACCATATTTCGGTACCACAAACTAAACGTTTGGAAAAATTACACCATCTTAAAAACAAACCGTCCACCAAAGGCTATTATACGCTGCAAACAACCACTGAAGAATACTTCAAGTTAGCTTCAGATCATAATTTATCAAATCATTGTTGTATTTTAAGATTCTTCGTACTTTCTGGCTACCTTATCGCGCTGGTATTATGCAGGGAGGATTCAATCGGTCTGGATTCGATCAGATCATTCTATTATCGAAGAATCAAGAGAATTGTTCCTCTATATATTCTTTGTATTCTTTCTATTCTGCTAGCTTTGCTGTTCATATTCCCTGATCTGATTTTTGAGAAAAACTCGGAATCGGCGTGGTCGGCTCTGTTCTTCATAACCAATCTGAGAGGAGATGATCCTAAAAAACAATATCTGTTACTGGTGAGATTAAAAGAAGAACGATTATGTGGATCAATCCAAACGCTTTAGTCCTTCAAACTGCAATACATTTTTCAATTGCAGTTTAAAGGACCGATGTCTCGAGATGGTCCACATAGTCGTCCTGCTTTAAGATCAGCCCTGATAGTGTTCAGTGTTGTACACCCAAATTGAGTAATCCTTAGCATTGTAGAAAAATGGAGAGGACATCAAAGTTGTCATCAATGTCCACACATACGAAGTTGGCAACTATTTGGCGAGAAATGAAGTCATTTGTGAAATTCAGCTAACCACTTGCATGACTTTTCTACGTTGTCTGTTTTTCTTTTATTGTTTGGCCCATCACTATGGAAAACGCAGTTTTAGGCTCAGAGAAGTATTCAAGTCGTTTTTCAAGACCATTCAAGCACTATACACTTAAATTCAGCTACGGTCACCTCTATACAACATTTATTTGCAGTTAACCGTAGCAGAGGATGCATTTGCTCACACTTGGTCGTTGGCTGTGGAGATGCAGTTCTATTTACTAGTTCCAATATTCTTTTATATTCTCACTCATATCCCAACTCAGTTTAGGAATTTCTTCATTGCTGCTGTTGGTGGGTACAATTCCATCAGTGAACTATGTTGTACCACAACTCATCCATTTCATGCATCAAATAACACACGGGGACAGGGTGAACTACCTTTCCACACAGTCACGCCAGTCTTTGAGCACCAAACTGCAGGAGTTTAGATATGCCCATTTAGCTAACGATTGTTATTTCAAGTTATGTATTTCTGACTAGGGTGGTGATTTTTGGTTGTATAAACGTGAGATTTTGCCGTTTCTGAATTGGACGCAACAATTCACTCGGTAGCAAACCAACATTTACAACAACAATACAAAACTCAACAAACATTTGGTTCTCGATGCATGTTAATTTGAGCATTCGAGCTGTTCTATTGAAACCTGCGAGTGCCCTACTTCTCCTAATTTGATAACTCGATTACAGTGTCCCTTTCGGGCATTTATCACGTGGCCACCGATGACTATGCCTCTTTCAACAGTGTATTTGCTCGTCTCTGGCAATTTTTCAGCGGTCTGTCACTTTTTCTGTTGTCTACCATTCTTTTTAAGCAAATTTCATGTTATTCCATAGTATCTTTGAAGATACAACCAGTTTGTACCGATCATATTCCAGTTACTTGGTCACCACTTATTCGTTCTCATAATGTCAATTCAGGTATATATGCATTTTTGTGTACACAACATTCGGACAGAGGCGTATTAGAGAGGTCACTTGTTGATCAGGAACGAAAATCATTTACCGGTAAGTCTAGTTTTTTCATCTTTATTATTTGCCACACGCGTGAGAGAGACATGGTAGTTATTTGGGGTTCCAAAAAGAAAAAAATAACCCGGTTGTGAAAATTACGTCGAGCACTATCACTTTATTTCAAAAAAACATATTAAATTTTAAAATTGTTGAAATTTCTTCGTTCTTTCTTTCTGAAAAAACGTTCTAAAAAGAACTATTCAATATAATTTTACCGTAACGATCAGACAATGCGAAGATGGAGTTTGCATTTCGATAGTTTTCAAATTTCGCGCATTTTTATATATATATATACACTACAGAAAACATTTTATATCATCAAGGTTCCGGTCAGAGATCTTCTCCTGAAAAGATGAGATCACCCAACGTTCTGAGTTCCATGGTCGGATTTTGCTGTATGACTACCCTACTCATGTCACTTTATCCAACAAAGATTACGGACCTCTTGCTAAGGTAAAGTTCACATCTTTCACCGTTCAGTGTCTGGTTATCGACTAACCTTAGAATAGAATTAACTAGAGAAGAATTTCATTCGCAATTGAACTTTCCACATAATGTGTGGCACTCAAAAGGGTGATAGAGTTTTCACAGTATTGTTTGTGTTGTGAGTTCACAACAAGATCTCAGAACACAGAAACGACTCACTACAAAGTGTCACAGAGGTCGTCAGAGCGTGAAAAGTTGTGTTATTCGATCTGAATCGACATTAAGTAAACAGTAACTGGGAAACTTTATCAAGAACTCTAAATCAAAAAAGGAATGAATACATTAATTTTCTCTCCCATATTGATGCGCGTCCCGAAAAACGGCGTACGTGGTGATTGCTGTGAATGCACAATTACTGAGGCGGATGTTTGAGCAAACAGGACAAATTGGTTATTTTTGATTCAAGTCGGACATCTATGGTTTAACAACCGGTAATGAGTTCCCACTTTCGGAAGCAGTTGTAAACAATGTATTTAACATTGTATTGTGGCGTGTGTAGTTTGATCCCATTTGTTCCGGTCGAAATTTATGAAGTAACGTGTGTGTCAAAATTAAACTACACCAATGCATTGTTTAACACCTCAACACGTGATTCTCGTTCAACATTTTGGTTAAAGTGAAATTTAACTTCCTTATTTAATAGAATCGCGGTAACTCTTCAAACAGTGGCGATGATGATGGCCGGATCCAGTGCACAAAACATCTTGGTGTCGAATAAACCAATCTGCTATTTGGGTGATATATCGTATGCCGTTTATCTCGTACACTGGCCCATATATTCTTATTGCAAGCAAACTTCTGAGGATTACAATCTGAATGGTTGGTGTTATTGGATTTTATATTCAGCAGTTCGTTAGGGCCTCTTTATACGTTTTGTCTGCAATAGATACCGAGTGACATATTATGGTTATTGATCGTAGTGTACTGTACATATTGCATGATCATAGTTTGCTCTATGTATAGGGCCAAAAAACGTGTGTTGTTTGTCCAACTTGAACTTGAACTCATTTCAGTATTCTATGTCGGATTTGTATTCTCCATCGTCGTTGGAATAGTGCTGACTGAAACGTATGAAAAGTTCTATCTCAGCTTGACACAACGAAATATATTCCATCTCATAATTGGACTATACGTATGCTGTTTCTGCCTGCTCATTCCATCTAAACTCGATACCTCCAACGAATTCGTATTAGAAAAACCAAAAAAAGAGAACTGGACAAAAGGTTAGTTCAGAAATAAGTAGCGATTACGGAAAAACCACAGAAGAAGAAGACTGGCTTGAATAGCTGGCAAAAATCAGAGGTTTCGATTGTTCTGACAGTTCGCTATATGTTTTTTGGTTTGTGCAAAACATCTCAAGCATTATTTCAGTGCAGGCTCCACTGCAGGTTTCACTAGCGAAAAAAAAGTGCTTCACAAATAGTTATAACTTTCTAAGCAACAAGTCACTTGTACTCTTTCACTGAAGACTTTTGCAGCCATTCGATAATTGACAATCACTAACAATTAGAATGACTCCTGACGACGGTCGAATGGTTGATTCGGTCACTGGTCAATCACATTCAAATTATAATAATAATAATAATATGATACAATAATAATACTAATAATAATAATAATAATAATAATTTTTCACATCAATTTCTTCAGCCGCGGGTTACTTTATTCATGCTTTCGTTATTTGAAAAACAATTAATAGGCTTACATTCATAGAGAAGATTTGTAACGGGATTCCGTTTGTTCTTTTTTAGTGTATTCACTTTTCAGAACAAGTTATCGAGATAAACAACAGAATACAACTCAACGACGCACTAACTCTTCGGCTCACAAATCAATGCAGGAGCGAGAGCAATAAAACAGTTCTCTTGGATGAATGGTGTGAATTCGAGGTATCAACTATCAATTTAGAACCGATCTTAGGTGCAAAGTCAAGGGACTATTAGGCCCTAATAGGGGATTTTGGCTACGAATATCGCGGGCCTATAAGGAACCTTTTAGTTCTTTTCACCTTTTCAGACTTTTCTCCTTTGTTAGTAAATTTCCTCTACACGTGAAATGGAACTTTCGCATATTTTGAACGTTGAAACATGTTTTAAAAGTTTTTCGTTAGCAGTTTCATATGAGAAAAACCTTGAGCTTGCGTAGAGGGACGCTCAGAATGTTAACGTTGTTCCTCGCATTTGACTTTTTGAAAAACATAGAGAACATTTTTCGTGCCTGTACCTGTTTTGATATGAAATACTGAATGATATCCCATCATAGAGGAATATTCAAATGCATACTGTAAGAGGCCCCGGACAAATGAAACATACTATTGAGTTGTTCTCAATTACGATATTTTCAAGGGTCTTGGACATGGTTCTAAGAAAATGATGATCATTGGAAACAGTTGGGCCGCCAATAATGCTCCAACAATCTATAACAAGTGTGGAAAGAAAGCTTCTCGAATGACTATGTTCTCGCCTATCAGTGAGTTCTTATTTCAAAACACGGAGAAGAGTCTATAAAATACTTGAAGGTTTTCTTTCAACATTATAAAGTTTTTGGGAGATAGGAAACATCTAGGTATCTAGAAAACCATGATAAGAACCGCCTGCAGACCGGCTCAAACTTCCTTTCATTATAATCGATTATTATTGACACATTGAAAAGGAACTGGATTGTGTCAATGTATTTGATACATAATACATAATAATCTTACTGTTGTTCTACTCAATACACCGTATATAGCCGTCGCCAACGGAAAGGCGGGAGAGTACTGTTCCTCTCAATTTTCGCTGTGTACGGACACACGTTCTCGATTCGGAAGCTGCATACACGAACTCTCGTAGCGTAGTGGTTTGCGCCCAGCTCGTTTGCTCGCAGGTTCGGTTCCGGCGAGAGACAATAGTTTATAAATTTGGCACCCTCTAAAATTTATGTTTTCCGTTTACGGGCAGTCTAACAAGATTGATGTAAGTATCGTTTTCAAAACCTTTTCAGACTGTGAAGCACTGGTACACACTAAATACTGTTGCCAAAACCATAAATGTCCGGAACAACATGAAAAACTGTTGAAATTCGTTCAAAAAGACAAACCAGATGTACTTTTCATGATGTTCAGGTAAATTTTTATTCTAGTGATCTCTGTGTGAGCTTTTTAATACGCAGACATAGTTCTCGTCATTAACAAAAATACTAGTTTTCAATATATTTCACCTTAATTAAATTGTTGATTCTATTTGCGATGTTGTTTTGTTATAAAAAAAACACAAACATACTTAGTAGTTTGAGAGAAAACGTCCATCCGGGTGGAAAATCAAAGTTGTTTTCTTCCTTCAGACATTTGGAGCTGTTTGTTGTCTTGAAAAATGGCACGAAAGACTATCTCGTGGAGTACGCAACCCAAAGGATGAAAGAATTCGAAAAAGTGGTGAAAGAGAGAATTTTCGTCCTTGATGCCGTGCCCAGAAACACCGATCAAATTCTCAAAAAACTCAATAAAGCCATTAAAGAAGGGAAAACGATTACTCAGGTGAGCTGTGATATAGGTTTTGTCGAACCGTTGTGGACAGCGTACTGTCAATTTGGTATAGGGCGGGCTTTGGCGGCCAGCTTGTCTGCGTATATTTGATCTACACACTCTCTTGTCTGCTAGCAAGTAATCGACAATCGCTCGCCTCGCATTGCTCAATCAATCGAGCCCCCTGCTGTCTTTCTCGGGAAAATGGCGACCGAAACACCTTCTTCAGTTTAGTTTAAATAATTTGCGACAAAACTACAAATACAACAGAAACTCTCATACTATTCGTCATTTGCACAGTCACGTAAACGTAGAACACCATGAACATAGCAGAACTTAGAAATGTGCAACGAGAAAGTGCGCAATTCCTCATGAAATGCTTACTTCACGTGACTATTCGAATCACTTCTAGTACGCTACGATCGTCATAGCGTGCGTCATGCATTTGGAAAATTAAACTAGATTCGTATTAGTTTGAGCACATTTTTCGGACGAGTTCAAGTTGTATTTGATCTACAGGCTGAAGTGGATACTGGTGACGATTGGCGATTGGCCAGAAGTCGTTTGAAGAAAATAGTCGAGACGTGCAAGAAATGCGAATTGATTGACTACATGCCGGCATTTAGCGAGAACGGCGAATTTCGTTTTTTCGACAACTCCACTGGATTGTCCTACTTTTCTCACGCAAAGCATTTAACACCTTACGGGAAGAAGTTCACTGAATCAGTTATTGAACATGCTTGTAGGCGTTTGTAGTACATGTTGTGCTCAGAGTGGTACTTGACTGTTTTCCGTTAATGTAGTTCATATTGTCTGGTTCAATAAAATAGTTGTTTCACCCACCGTTTTACCAATGATGGAGCACGAGAACAAAAAAGCGCTAACTCTTCAAGCGGTAGCAATGATGCGGCCAGTCGCCATACGAGCCTTGCCACGACACTCTCCATGGAGGTTCAGAGCGATGCATTTTCACTGTGACGCAACTCTACGTGGTTCAACCAATTTTGGATCAATCCCATTGTTACAGTCACTAATTGAATTGGGGTAAATCTTCCATTTCTATATTTCCGTACGTAATCCTCCCCTCGATAACATTACGAGTCTAGATTGATAGAGCGAAAAACATTGGTCAATCGACAAAGCAAAAAAGTGAGGTTGCTGTGAGCAACTCTTTTTTATGAGTGATCACTTACCATAACCTACTTATGTCTGATACATTTTGAAAAAAAAAAGCTGGCCGTTTTCAGAATAACATGAAGCGTTGTCATGTAATTTGATTCACAAAATGAAATTTTCCGAGTTCAGTAAGTTTCGGTTGTCAAGTGGCTAGTTTTTTTTGTTCACCGAGATTTGTCAACAACGTGGCAGAGAGCATTATGAAAAATAATAACAAAAGCGGTGAACCAAAATCAAATAAAGGTGAGAATAGAACAATCAAAGTCGAACTATAAGCTTGTGGTATCAAACTAGTTCTCATTCGTAAAAAGTGGGGGACCAGAAAGTGTGTGAGTTCTGTTCGGTTTCCCCGTTTTCTGCAAAAAGTGAACAATACGATGTTGTGAATGAGTGTGCAACAAAAAAAGAACAATACATTTGTTTGCACTACGGTTCACAAAAACAGAATATACAAAGTATAACTTGAACGTAAAAGTGCATAGTGGTTTCCCCTAAGAACGTTGTGAACCGTTGTGCAAACAAATGTATTGTTCTTTTTTTGTTGCACACTCATTCACAACATCGTATTGTTCACTTTTTGCAGAAAACGGGGAAACCGAACAGAACTCACACACTTTCTGGTCCCCCACTTTTTACGAATTGTTCTCTTTTTGCTAGTTGTACTAGTACAACCACTCTCAGAGTTGACTTAGAAAAACTATTTTTGAATAGTGGTGACCATCAAACATCCTGATATCTGGAAGTTCCGAGTTTTCAAACGATGTGATCCTACTTTTTTAAAATAATTTTGGCGCTAATTGACCTCTTAAATTGGCGTGACAGGCGAAACTGGTTCAAAAAACAGCTTTTTTCCGCTTCGTTAATTAAAATCTGAGTATTGTGAAAAATCTGCGTCTTTACAGTACAAAGAAAATCTTTTCTCAATTGGCGCGAACGGGCGCCAGCCATTGGCGGTATATATGGAACATGTTACTCTTATTGGTAAAAAATAACTGGAATGAATGGCCTCGACCAATTAGCACAATTTCCGACTGTTTTTTGGTTCAGAAACCCTATTTTCAATTTTGGCGCCATTTGGCGGATAAAGTACCGTTTTGGCGCAGAATCTCGAAGAAATGTTGGTATCCAAGCCGTATTCGTCAACTATGTTCATAGTTCGAACATCTGTGGAACATATCGCTCGTTACCCTACTTTCCTAGCGTTGTTCTAGTTTGACGCCACTGGGCGCCAGCGTTTGGCGCCAAATATAAACCATGACACCAAATTCTCAGAAAAGCCTGGGATTCACTAATCTAACCTCTGTGCAAAATTTGGGAGCATTTCATCCATGGGAACACATATTTTCCAGCTTCTGGCGCCTATTGGCGCCCGCGCCAAGCGCCAAACGAAACGTGACATCACCAAACTTTGGGGGCCAAGCTAACTTTGGGGTCTACGCATGTGTGCCAAATTTCAGCCGAATCGGTTCAGTAGTAAAAAAAATAATTTTCTATGCGGACACCGGACGAGCGACGCGCTCCGAGCGACGAGGGACAACGGAAATTTTCATAACGACACAACAGCATAACTTTTTTCAACCTTGACCGATTTTCCTAATTGTTTTACACAACATGTATTGAATAGATATCTAGCTCTCTCTCTTTTTAAATTTTGAAAAAAATGTTTTATTCGGAGACTTTAGTGGTTTGAAAGCCAAAAATGGGTGCGCAATGGCCAAACCAAACACAACTCACACGCAGCGCGCGATTAGAGTATGTCGACGTGATCGACGTGATTGCATTTGAGAAACAAACGGAGACTTTGCGTTACACTGTAGATAAATTTGAAAGAGAGCATGAAAATTTTTACTGTCGTCAAACTGTTTTTTTCTTACTTAACATAACGTTTTTTGCGTACATTACGTTTGCCGCATTTCCGAGGTATATGTGTTATTTCAACGCACCAAAAGACATACTCCAACTTCAGAATTGGAGAGAAGCGATGCCCTTAATTCAATCTGTCGGGAAGAATCATAATGAAAAGAGCCACGCACAAATCACGGTTCTCTAAATGCCTGACAACCGCAAACAGGCATAATTGAAAAATCTAATTTTGCTGAGCTTGGATAGATGGCTGGATTCCAACTTGTTCAACTGAATGTATTCTACTGTTGCATCGGAATCTGTCTCGGAGTAGGTTTCTGCACCAATCAGCTTCAAAATCATGTTAAACTGTTTAACAGCGTTTAAGATTTAGTCGCCAAAAATTAAATTGACTGAAAACAGCGTATGATGTATAACCTAGATCTAATGCTCAGAAAACAACTGAAGTGGATTGAAACTGACGTGTAAAGATGTTTTTAAACGTACTCTTTATTCGATTCAAGTAGGAAACCTCCAAACTTTCCAAAAGTTTTCTGTTCCTGTGGATTTGATGCACAAATAGTACAATTCAGTACGAAATCCTGATCAACGGTACCATGACTTTGAATGCTAACGAAACACTGCTCGTTGTAGCCAACTACTCAGGCCAAAGGTAAGGTCTGTTTGTTCCACCCACTTATAACCTTCTACAGTAATCTGCTCAAACTTTTAGGTCAAAACACGATATTATGTTGACGTTTAGTAACGACAGTTTGAAACTAAATTAATGATATATTCACCTGAAAAAGTCTCCCGAATATTGGTCGGATTACTGTAGAAGGACATAGATTAGTAAAATAGAGTAAACGTCTTGCCTATTGAGACTCCTATAGAACGCATTCGATATCTGTGATGAATCCCTCCACGTTTAATGTGAGTTAGTTTGTGAGAAATGTGTTTGTGCTTGGAACAGGACTGTTTTTGATGATTACTAGTCTTGAGAATGTCAATTGAAACAATCGTCACCTACTGGATGTTTCTTTATTATAAGTTGCTGAGATGTTTGTTTTGAGCGATTTCCGCATCACTCTATTCACACGGGAAATGGTCGAGGCTCTTCACTTGAAAATTTACCCCGATTCGGTCAGTTTGTGTGTTCAGAGTGCCTTATTTGTAGTTTTCTTCTCAAATAAAGCAGAAATTTCGATTTTGATTTTTAACGATTCACTTTGGTGAGAGAAAAACCCTCGGGTTTTCGGTCAAAAGAAAAATTCGCTTGGTTGTCCTGATACCGCCACACATTGGGCCCTCCAGTTGGGAGAAAAAAACCAAGTATTAAACTCTATTGAAATGACAAACAGACTCTCACGTCATCGTAACTCAAATATTGTCGCCATTTCTCGAGAAAGACAACAAATAGTTCGATTTGAGACTGCGGTGACAAGAGAGTGTTCAGATAAGAGATGCGCAGATGAGCTGGCCGCTAGCCAAAACACCAAATTGACCGTACACTGTTCATAACGGACAAAACCAATGTCTCTCTTCCGAAATATACGATAGTCGTTCCAATATAAGCTAAGATATACACGCAATGTTGGTGAGGTGTCTATTGATGATAACCCATTTCAGAGAAAATGGAGCGAGACGTGAACCTAAAACTTATACTTTTTTCATTGATTTTTGACGGCTTTTGAGTCAAAATGATAACCTAAATGTCAAAACTTATGACAATAAGGTTCCGTTAAGGTAATGATCCATTCTCGTGATTCGGTTACGACCAATTGGCTAGCGCACACAATGCTGTATCTGAACCCGCTCGCTTTTTCTCCGCACTCCAACCAGCCAATCCAGTTCACCTACCAACAAACATTCTGGCAGGTATAGTAATCGCCAACGAAAGGCGGAAGGGTACAGTGTATCTCACTTCCCGATATGTGCGCACGCATGTCTTCGATTTCAAAGCTTGCCGATTATGTGCACTAATAGCGAAGTGGTTAGCGCCCTGCCGCAAGTATTTTGCTCCCAGGTTCGATTCCGGTGAGAGGCAGAACATAAATTTGGTACCCACTATAAGGATGTAAGAACCAATGAATCAGAACATAAACTAGGAAACTGAAATTATTATACAAAGCAGATGCTTGTATCTAAAAGCTCAACTAGCCGTTGCGACCGGGCTAGTTTTACATTATAGTCACTTATTCGTCAATTATATGCCGACGAGAGAGTGTGTAGATCAAAGGTACGCAGCCGATTAGTCAGTTCTTCGGAATAAACTCGTATACGTGCCAACACTAAACTTGTGATTATCACAGGTAACGTTCATGGGAACTACTCACAACTACTACAACTCAATCTTCACAAATGATGACGTCACTCGAATGACAATTATGGAAAGTGTCAACGACACTGTTCGTATCGCGAATGTGTACAAGTGTATATTCTAATAGTACACAATTAGTCAATATCGGCATGAACTGTGAAACATGAATAGATAGATGTATTTTTGTAGATTGTGTTTCTCAAACTGCATCGAACGATAAACTTATATGACACATTCAGATAAATGTATGAAATGTCTGTCATGTATGGATTTCTTACCAGTATGGTGATGTGAACCGCAAGTTAGCTACTAACTGCCTTTCAGATACCTTTTAGATAGGAAAAATATAACATATCTGAAATACACTCAATGTATATTATGTAGATTCAGGAACATAGCAAGAGTAATACACGTTCATTGAAAACATCATGACATTCATACTTTTGGGCATTTGTCCACTGTGTCTGGGTACTGCTTCTTGAATCGTTCACGCATCGATGCGAATGCCTTGTTCGCCCGGAAAACATGAATAAGATTGGACAATTTTTCCACTTGTTTATAACATTGTCAATCGAATTTTTTGCTTGATGCAATTCCTGGATGTGGAGAAACTACAGGAAATCAAGTTAATTCCCAGATGAATGTATATTAACTACAGGAAATAAAGAGTAATGTTCTGTCTATACTCTCTTAACCTTGTCTTAAGGCTGGAGAACTGTACCACATAATATAGGACAAACTGCAAAAAATGTGAATGTGTCCTTTTTCTCTATTCTGGAACGATACGGGAATTAGAACACTTCGTATTGTCAAGTTTATACTTTGTCCAGAACAAGTGTGTATAATGGCTCTTTTTCGTCTTATTTTTTTCACCCATTATCCACAATTGCAGAAAAATGAATTGGAAGGATAAGCATCAAATATAGGACGAGTAGGACGAGTATGTGGACCAATCTCGTGTCAACGGTCCGTTGAACTGCAATTGAAAAACGTATTGCAGTTTATAGGACTGAAACGTTGCGATTGGACCACATAATCGTCCTTCTTCAACGTGCAAACGATAAAAGGTTGTGATTCGGCAGGTACTTGGAGGGAAGAGTGGTCTTACCGAAATGAGTCATGAAGACTTTTTGATGCTCATCACAATGAATGAATCACAAGTTCCTTCATCATTTGTTGATTCACGCGGTACCGTGTCTTTGATAATTTTTTTTTGGTTATAAACTTTATGCAGTCTCACTTTGGTCGGTTTTTCTTCTGCAATGCGAGTCCCTTCGCTCCATATACCTTTCCTTTTATACCTCGATGAAACATGAAGTGGTTTGACAACACATCGAAATGATAACCGGCTCGACACACTTCCCACCGCTGAAAATGGTATCGGGTATCACGTTTTTGTTGACCTAAGGCACTGTGTTCATTAGCGATGAGATTGATATAGTAAACGAGAACGGAGACTAACTACAGCAGAGGTTTTGATTCGAGCTAATCTAACGCCAGACACCGCTATTCCACCCGAAAAGTGTGTACAATCATTTCATTTCTCCTCTTTTCATTTGCATAATTAATCGTTTCCCAGCGCGCTATGCTGATTTCTACACGCAACTGTAGTGCATGATTTAACTTTATCTCCATGTAAACCACTAGTATATTACTCATGTTTGTGTACAACGTTTTCTCAGCCCCTGAAATTGATCGGAAAGATATAAAGTTCGGTTCTCGTAACCTACCTTCTTTGAGATGAGACAACATAATGATCGTATAAAGTATCATGAATCAGTTCACGTGTCATTCACAAGCAACCGGGGCAAGAACCGCAACGGCTCTGGTAAGAAAGTAGGACGCATCACCTTTCTGTCCCTTCAGGTTCGTTATTGGTCAAATATGATGAATTTTTTGAAGTGAGAACAGTTTCTCTTGTTCAGTTTGTTTGGTTTGATGTTTAATTACCAAAACGGTGTTGTCTTTGATTCGGAATGGAAAAGCTTCGTCATGCATCGGAATGTCACTGAGGGACACAAACTGCGGCTCCCAGGCAGCAATACGGTATCTGCAATGCGCTTAGCATTTTAGGCTCAGTAAAGTCTTTAGTGTAACTACGCATTACCATACGAATTGTGACATTCTATCAACCTGAATCAATCAAGTTTGTCATAAAAATTGTTGCACATCTCTTATATCTGAACGTATCCAAGAACTGTTTTGTAACACGTGGATTTTCATCAGATGAGATAAACGACAAATCATACTTGAGATCTTTGGAGAAAATTCCGTTGTTTGATGTATTTGACGCAAACCAGTCCTTCAGATGTGGAATATTATGCGATCCTTAATTGACGATGTAATTTAACCGTAGGGTTCAGGCCTCGTTCCTTCGCACATACATCTCAAGAATTTAAAGGTTTTTCTCACAGTGGCTCAGAATTAGAATGATAATGTGGTTATATGTAACGCATATCAGTTACAGTAATACGACCAGTGTGCGCAAGTTCTCTAAATACGTACTATTTTTCCTGACAAGGTAGATTTTATGAAAAAAAAACAGATAAAATAACTGACTAGATTTGCCGCGCACGATGGTTTTTACAATGCGTTCTGATTCAATAATGTTTCAGTTATCTGGAGTATTTGAATTGTTTCCTATCATGTTTCATGCTTGCTATCAACCGTTCAATAGGTTAGTCATCAGATTCAACTCCCGCACTTAGCTGTGCCGCAAAAATGTGTTAGCGGTGTATTAATGACCTCACCTTTGTTAAAACTCTCGTGGAAAACAACAGCGCTCCTATTTTCGAACAACGTTAGCAAGTCTGCCTTCGTTCGTGGACTGAAAATCTTGATATTATGAACGATTCTCAATCCATACCGGGGTTCATATACTCTTCTACGTACTCACGCCGCATACATACGCATCGGCTGGTCACTTTGTCGGAAAACGGTCAAAAAGCCGCGTGTTTGTTAAATTGCTGAAACATCTGATAGAATTGGCGTATATCCTATGTATATTTGTTAACAATATTTACAATGCATTCATCTACTACCAAAACTGCCATTGTTCACTGTTTTCGTCAAACCAAACATTTAACCTAATATATGCTACTTTATAGTATGACTCACTTCTCAACCTTTTCATCAATCTCAAAAATCCGATAAACGAGGACAGATTTTCTTCCAGGAGTTATGTGCTGTTCAGCAATTTGAAGAACATCACTTTCAAAATTACCACTGAACAAATGCTCGAAGTCTGCTATCAGAATGTACTTTGTTGAAGAAAACTGAAACAAAACTGTGCAATAACATACATTCTCGTGTCTGATTAATGTTTTCATGTCATATTCATAATTGTTATGTCTACTGTGTTTCATTTCTGTTTTTTTGGGGTATTTTGGATTTTGAAGAAGGATTTTCACGACACAATCTGAACAAGGGTCTTGAATAAAAACTATAGAGATGAAGCTTGTCTTAACCGACCATCCTAGCCACATTTCTGGCCAAGTTCGCGGGATAGTTGGCCATTTCGTCAATAGTTGCATTACGTTTCTCGCAAGTTGTGGGACTTGTAAGAATTTCACAGTTTGATGACCATTCATTCGGGTAAATCAGATGAGCGCGGAGATACTTTTCGACAACAGAGTTAATTTTGGCATAACTCTTTATCTGAAAAACAAACTAGGCGTTGACCATAATGCATGTGGTTACACAATTGGGGATAGGTCAGTTATTTGGAAAAAAATATGGTTGACTTTTCTTACCGATTCGGTTTTTTCAGAAGAAATATGATATCGGTAATTCAGCCCATGCTCACAGCAGTTAAAAGTACGTCACAGGGTTAAACAGCTAATTTTCAGCATTGTTCTTTTCAGTATTTTCAAATTGGCTCGTTCTTTGTAAAATTACTGATACTTTAGGAGCATAACACCTTCACACAACACTCAGTGATACGGGAGAAAAATAAAGCTTGTATTGTATTGTATTGTATTGTATAAAGCCTGTACTAACCAAAAACATTTTATTCACGAACAACTGTGCATGGCTCGACGAATCAGTCGCTAAATAGATGGACCATGCATGATTCTACACGTACTACTGATGAGTAGACATCAAAACAACCTGTAATACATGCCTTCTGCAAGATGCATGAATACTGTTCTGAGTGAGTGAGTACTATGGAGAGAGACATGGGCGCATTCCAATTTTCTACCTGTAAACTAGATCATTACTTTCCAAATAAGTCGAAAAAAACAAAACTAACGTATGTCCACACATTCTTGTTCAAAAGTAATAAGTGGACCTATTTTTCGCACGACAATCTTGCATGTTTGTACTACATCATCATTACATGAATCCTAGATCACCGTGAACAATGTTACAAAACAAATTCTTGCAACACATCCATCCATCCACGCCGAATATCGTCCTAGAAAAAAAAACAAAAAAGTACCTGATCTATTATTTTTTCATCTAAAAAGACTGCACTTATATGTAAGATTTGTGCAATACGATCGTACTCCGACAACTTGGGAGCAATTATATCATAATGAACACAGTAGTTGTGGTAGGTCACGAACGAAGGATCGTTGACGGGATTTCTGAACAAATGTGGATCATACTGTTACCTTCGGTGGGTTGAATGAATATAATATGTCGTGCCTATGCTCTTCGACGTTTCGAAACACACAACATTTCAATTCACTGTAAACGCTGCGATCCAAAGGGTTGGTGGATAAGTTGAAATTCCGTAATATCCCTTCATTTTGATTCTTGTCGGTCTTGTTCTGGTTTTATCACCTTATGTATAATGATGATAATGATTGTTGAGTAGTAGACCTCCCATGTCTACCTGCTAACATGTTTGCTGATTAGCATAGCGCGCCTTCACGTGTAAAGTCAAGTGTGCAGTTTCGTTGTCTATTGTGTGCATTAATTTATCGTTCTCCTCTTCGAGTCCGACTCCCAATTAAATACAATTACTGTTTTTAAGGACAGATAGGGTGAAATCGCTTTATATAGTTTGATTTGAGCGCCAAGTTTGAGCGCGGCGGGACCGAAATAAGGACCGCCGCCAGTAGTCCTTTAATACAGTAATTGAAACAATTGTATATCTCATGAACTGGTATTCTCCCCAATCGACTTTCTCCATCTGTCAGGTATAACAGTAGTCTCGTTCTCAGTTTATACTTTGTATTTATTAGTGTTTATCCTAGTGTCATAAGGATACAACAATGAGAATATCTTCTTCATGTTAAGTAGGTTGTACATTTACCATACAATCCTTTTGGATACGTCTTGCCATAAAATTTTGTCATAACTTAGCTAATTAATGTTTACTACGCTTTGTTATGTAATCTATACGCAATGAAGTTTATACTATTACTATTGTAACTACTATGTTGAATTACAATGTGATATTTTATGAGATTCGGTAAGACTATCACTGCGTCTTATCTTAATATATCTATGCGTCATACGTTTTTTTTCTCAATCTGTACTAAGTGTAGGTACATCAATGAAATTCAACTCATACTTCCAACAGTGCACCAACAACGCCATTGACCGAGAGAATATCATGTGGAGCGCTCAAACCAACTTGTCCGCATAAGAATGAACTTTCCCACATTAAATAGTAAGTGGCTAAGTGAGCGTTTTGGGATGAACCTAAACAACCAAAACTCACGTGAAAGAACTAACCGTCTAATTTCACTCTGCTCCTCAGTGTAGCCTTCATGAAAACGAATTAGAACAAAGACGAAAACAACAATAACCAGAAGTGAAGTCTTAATATGTCGCCCAACGATGCGTATAATGGATTCCAGTACAGTATATTTCATTCCTTCGTGGTTTCCTGAAGAACAAAGTAGAGTTTTCGGTTTCCCGGAATAATCCCATTCTGCGAACTTGTATTTGATCAAACAGGACAACAAACCACAATTAAATACTACTCAGAATCGAAAATACTCGATTAAAGTTCCTATTGCCTATGTACCTCCAGTTTACTTAGTGAAATATACTGAATCTGACATGAAAATGAAAAATCATGAGACTACAGTTTGGATGATGTAACTTCCGAATTAATCAACGTTTCTGAAAGAAAACACTCAGCATATTAGTGTCCTTCATTGTTTTCGTTAATCTTCTCCGCCGTTCTCATTACCAGAACTGTTGATACCACGTCCTTCTGACGTAATGTTTTCTATGAGAATTCCAAAATAGTACAGTGGAATCTCTATTTTTCATACCACATTTGACGTTGGTTCGAAATCTTTAAAATTATCTTTTTTTCGATGTGAACGTTCAGTTGAAATAATTCCAGTTGTTTATCCCGTGCTTTGAAAAAAACTTGGTGAATCAAACTTAAATGAACCACAAATTGATTCTCTATTTGATTCTTACAAAACATGTATTATTGGTGAAAAGAAAAAGTCGGATGATGTGTAACCGATTGGGTAAAGTTAGATGGACACCGTAACGAACGACAAAATGGCACTTCTCACCAAAAGTGCATGAATCAATAGGAAAAAAAAACTGTTAGTTTCAGATGATAGATACATGTTGAAAAATTGACGTTCCCATTTCACTTGAAACTTTGTCTATTTCAAAGCTTCTCAATTATAGTGTAAGTTCAATTTTTACTTCATATGCTTTGTTTAAAATATCTGTATGTGGTTGTTCCAATTTGGGGCTTTTTCGAATCAATTAGAAATAGTGTGAGTAGTCAGCTGAACCCCACTTTTCTTCTTAAACAGTCCATAATGTCATGGTAAAAGTGCAATATAGAAAAATCCATCAAGCTACTCATTCGTTATCACATCGAACCAGCAAAACGTCTAAATGATATTTTCGTCGGATTTTTCAAGTCTAATTTTGAAATGATCCGAGAATTAACTTGTTTCACATATTTTTATCCTGTTTCTCATTTGACACTGCTTTTCCGAACTTTTGAAAGTTTATCTGTGCATTTTTCTCGAAGTTCAAGTACACAACGGTAGGTGGTATGAACTGACTGTTCCTTGTTCGTTTATTACAAAGCTAGTGTTTTACAATCTTTTATTCAGATATAATGACACGTGATGATCTACAAGACTTGCGAGAAGTGGCTGTTTTGCTTGTTTTGATATTCCATTTAGTTCCTGATCGATTCACACTTGGCTTTATTGCAGTCGACATGTTGGTTTGATTTCACTCAGTTTCAAACGGAACTCCGTTTTCCACATTTACTTCGATATAGCATTCTGCTCCGACAGAATACACGTGTCGTTATGGATCTAGATATCTCTCTGAATTGCAGTTTTGGAGGCAGACAAAACTAGAAAAGTCATGATTGCAGGCTATTCCACGCGGTAGATGATTTCAATCTCAATGAGATGGTAAAGATATAGTTCAACTTGAATATGATTCTCCATCACCCTTGGCTACGGTGTCTCGGGCTCTGCAGTGAATGTTTCGGGTAGTTCGTTACCGTAGTACGATCGGGTAGGAAGTCAACACTTTGAAAAAACATGATAAAATATTATAAAAAAACATGATAATACTTTATGAACCGTTAAGGCTTGCTTAGAAAGAGTCAACCGTGTAGGTCTACATTCTTGTTATTTACAGGTTGTTTTTTTGTTGTGCTCAAGTCGGATAGAGAAGATGTTTTGACAGACATGAAGTAGGCAATAACATTCACTTCAAATATCCAACCCATATATGAAGTGAAGGGATATTGGGATCAGGTGAGCTTATTTTTTTTCCGAAAAATGATTTTCAAATGAAATGTTTTTCGACCATTAGCACTTCTTACACTGTGTGAACGCGGTTTTCATTGTTAATTGTGCCCATAACACTCAATCCGTCATATTGGCTGTAGTATGAATATATACTGAGTACGTATGCTAGAAGATCCCGGAGCTTTCATCCCATTCTGCGTCTCTCACTCTGCCTTACTATTTCTCGTCTCTCACATTCCGGCGGGATGTAAGAGCAGAGAAATAGCGTATATTTGGAGAGACGAAGGATGGGATGAAGGTGCCGGGATCTTCTAGCATACGTACTCTGAACAGTATGCTACTCTGAATCTGGCGTCGTAGCATCCCTCTAAAGCCATCAAGTATCTAACTTTATATCACCCTAGGGCTTCCTATTATTAATATTGGTAAAGTGTCTAAAATACTTTGATGCTTTCCTGAAGCGCGAACATTTTCATTATACAGATTTCATCATATCGATTCTTTCTACATTGTTGGTCGTTGGACGTTGAGCTGCAATTCTACATAGTTGCTCCACTGATGATTGGAATGACCAACCGATGGACACAAAGCAAACGGTGTTATTTGTATCTTTGTGAGTGATGTATCGAAAATATCTTTATCATCACAGACGATTATGGTTGTGTTTGTTGTTCGCAATATTTCGGCAGCGTGTCAATAATTTTTTTCCAAAAATGAAATGTTCTATGAATGGGGTTTCTAAGGTTACAGCATGGAAACGCGAGCGTTCTCCAAGGAACATATGTTCTCAATTGAAGTTTCCTTCCCGAATTTCATTTCCGATGGCACGCCGCCAAAGCGTCGATGACTATATGATTCCGATGAAAAACGAGCAAAAAGTACAATGCAAACTATTCTTCGTGCTCAACGTAAAACATTTCAAAATCTGGTTGGTTCGAGTCTAGTCGAGTTCAAAGATAGAGTTGGACAACGATGGCACAACCTCATAAACTTTCCCCCCCCCCACCTTCGCGCGACTTTTCTGGAATTTTTATTAGCTGGGGGGTAATAGTACCACGAGGGGGGTGATTGAGATTGTACATTTTTCCCGAAATTTGGTATCCGAGAGTTTTCACGTTTTTCGTTGCGCAACGATATGCCTGTAACTCACATAAAATGGAGTTTAACTAATGATTTGGTCATTTATGGTGATAAAATATTATTTCCTTTCTAATGAAACCAATTCCTGTCAACTTTGATGAATTTGAAATTTGAGCAAAGTCGTACTCATTGTAAGCTCAAACTGATCGGAGACCTGGCGGCATAGCAAACGCATGGCAAAGTCATGCAAATTGTGAACGCAACCTGATCAGAACTTGGTCACATTCTGGTCACATAGTTGCCAACTTTGTATGTTTAAGCATAGTGTAGGTGACCCAAACTTGGGTGAGGTGGTGACCAGATAGTTCAGCTCAAAGGTGACTCTGTGCATGAAACTTTGCTTTAGTGCCTTATCACATTCTACCACATAGTTTCCAACTTGGGTGAGTGAATTCAATCTCGATAAGGTAACAACTTAAATAGTTTAACTCAATTTTCAGGTGACCTTTCAATGACATTTTGATTCGATGCGGTGAACACAGATGGTCACAGATGGTTAGTGAACTCTTGCGGATGGTTATTGATGCCCCAAAGTAAACCATGCACTTAGAACGAGTAGTTAGGGAAGGAAAACGCAATCCCTAACAACCGGGAACTTGTATAATTGAGAATGCGCATTTCGCGAAAAATCAGAAATGATAGAATGCAGCTTACATCTCTTGATGACATTCTTCTATTTGCACGGAATATGCCCGGGAGAGGTGGGTTTCTTGAAATGAGTGAAATTGCCAACGCTCTCAGCACACTAAAATTTTTGAATCAAGACGTGTACCAAAAGTAAACTGCAGCCAACTTGGTCACTTTTCATAATTGTGATAGAAGGGAGAAAGCAAGATAGATAGACAAAATGAAGAAAAGAGACGGAGATAGAGACAAATGAGAGAGAAAGAGATAGGAATAAAATGTGGATAGATACGCAGATGCGTCATTAGCATACAAAATTGCGAGGATCAAAGACATTAGGTGATGAAAATGAGAACACAAGGATTTTGCACGCTTTTGTAGTGTAATCTTGTTGATTTTTAGTTTTTTCTTCTCATTCAAGCAGACATAAATATCATAAACGGTACAATATCGATGGAAGAGACTGAAACTCTGTTGGTTGTGGCTAACTACTCCGGAACGAGGTAGGGTATAGTTCACATCATTCTAACTGAGACGCCTACAGTACACATTTTCAATGAGGTCTCTTCATTGCAACTAACCCTTCATGTAATAAGGATGTCTAAAATGATTACAGAACATACTCTGAAGAATGAATTCAGCCCGAACGACGCGGGACATTGTGTGCCAATGGTTATAAAACTGTGATCTGAAAACGTGTAACAAGAGATCAGATTGTACCCTGCTCGCTCAATTCTGACGTGAATGGTTCATTTACTTCTAATTTCTGCAGTTTATGGTGGTCAGACAGTGTTTCAAAAAATTAAAATACACAATTGTATACTGCCACGTTTTGAACAGTGTCGACGGCGCTCTCCGCAATCACAATTCGAGTGACGTCATAGTTGGTGAGAGTGGACTCTGTGTAGTTGTATGTAATGTTCATGACGGTTATCTGGAACAAATAGGGAACATTACATTTGTTTGGTCCATCTAAGCGTAAGCAACTGGTCTTGAGAAGGAACTGATTTTTGCAAGTCTACCAACGTTCAAAAAGCAAAATGAACAGGTTTGATATGATAAAAAAGAATAAGGTAACATTTGGGTTGTTACTATAAGTTATATGATAGAATAAATAACCCTTACCTGCCAAATCGGTTGCTGGTAGGCGAAGCGAATGGGCTGGAGAGTGTGTGGGGGAAAGGTGACTTTGGGTGCTGGACCCAGGCCCCAAGCTTCGGTGACCGAGGAACGCGAATTGAGGTTCACCTAAAAGACACGGTACCTCTCAACAAAGATGATTGAAAAATTTGGTGCAAACGAGGGATTTAGTTGTCATTTTACTTTTCACTGATTCTCACAGTGAAAACGCTCAATCGAATGAAATCACGATCGACCAACAGCAGAGTACTTGCTGAAAGATCTCGCCACCTTCATCCCATGCCTGCGGCTCTCGCTCTGCCTCACTATGTCTTGTCTCTTACATCCCGGCGGGATGTAACAGCAGAGAAATAGCGTATGTTTGAAGAGAGGCAGAATGGGCTGAAGGTGCCGGCATCTTCTAGCATGTGTACTCAGTGGTGAGAAAACTAGTAATGATGTGTGATCTGAACAATCGACGTGCATGACTCGAAGCATAACACGCCCTAACAAAGTAGACTTTTATCTGCCGTGATAATGCCGAAAAGGGTTGTTAAAGTCGAACTCGGGGCTCGAGAACTCAGTTTTTGCCCATATCGGAAAAACTCGAAAACTCGATTTTTGAGACTGAATACACTGCAATTTCGACTAGAAAAAACTTAGAAAATTTCGAGGCAAAAACTCGAAAACTCGGTTTTCCCCCTCGAGAAACTCGAAATGTCGAACCAAAATGCGGATCAAACTCCGACAATGAGGATCAAACTACAACTCATAACTGGTCATACCCTCTGAACTAAACTGACCCAGTTGTGGTATATTCTGATATGAACCACCTCCGCCATTTCCTCATTGCAAAGACTGATGAACCAGTCGCTGAATAACACGTTAATTCAATCGAATAGCACCAAGATTAGGCCGATGAAAAAAAATCTTCCGAAGGAAACACATTTTGAAACACTGTCTGACCACCATAAACTGCAGAAATTAGAAGTAAATGAACCATTCACGTCAGAATTGAGCGAGCAGGGTACAATCTGATCTCTTGTTACACGTTTTCAGATCACAGTTTTATAACCATTGGCACACAATGTCCCGCGTCGTTCGGGCTGAATTCATTCTTCAGAGTATGTTCTGTAATCATTTTAGACATCCTTATTACATGAAGGGTTAGTTGCAATGAAGAGACCTCATTGAAAATGTGTACTGTAGGCGTCTCAGTTAGAATGATGTGAACTATACCCTACCTCGTTCCGGAGTAGTTAGCCACAACCAACAGAGTTTCAGTCTCTTCCATCGATATTGTACCGTTTATGATATTTATGTCTGCCTGAATGAGAAGAAAAAACTAAAAATCAACAAGATTACACTACAAAAGCGTGCAAAATCCTTGTGTTCTCATTTTCATCACCTAATGTCTTTGATCCTCGCAATTTTGTATGCTAATGACGCATCTGCGTATCTATCCACATTTTATTCCTATCTCTTTCTCTCTCATTTGTCTCTATCTCCGTCTCTTTTCTTCATTTTGTCTATCTATCTTGCTTTCTCCCTTCTATCACAATTATGAAAAGTGACCAAGTTGGCTGCAGTTTACTTTTGGTACACGTCTTGATTCAAAAATTTTAGTGTGCTGAGAGCGTTGGCAATTTCACTCATTTCAAGAAACCCACCTCTCCCGGGCATATTCCGTACAAATAGAAGAATGTCATCAAGAGATGTAAGCTGCATTCTATCATTTCTGATTTTTCGCGAAATGCGCATTCTCAATTATACAAGTTCCCGGTTGTTAGGGATTGCGTTTTTCTTCCCTAACTACTCGTTCTAAGTGCATGGTTTACTTTGGGGCATCAATAACCATCCGCAAGAGTTCACTAACCATCTGTGACCATCTGTGTTCACCGCATCGAATCAAAATGTCATTGAAAGGTCACCATTGAGTTAAACTATTTAAGTTGTTACCTTATCGAGATTGAATTCACTCACCCAAGTTGGAAACTATGTGGTAGAATGTGATAAGGCACTAAAGCAAAGTTTCATGCACAGAGTCACCTTTGAGCTGAACTATCTGGTCACCACCTCACCCAAGTTTGGGTCACCTACACTATGCTTAAACATACAAAGTTGGCAACTATGTGACCAGAATGTGACCAAGTTCTGATCAGGTTGCGTTCACAATTTGCATGACTTTGCCATGCGTTTGCTATGCCGCCAGGTCTCCGATCAGTTTGAGCTTACAATGAGTACGACTTTGCTCAAATTTCAAATTCATCAAAGTTGACAGGAATTGGTTTCATTAGAAAGGAAATAATATTTTATCACCATAAATGACCAAATCATTAGTTAAACTCCATTTTATGTGAGTTACAGGCATATCGTTGCGCAACGAAAAACGTGAAAACTCTCGGATTCCAAATTTCGGGAAAAATGTACAATCTCAATCACCCCCCTCGTGGTACTATTACCCCCCAGCTAATAAAAATTCCAGAAAAGTCGCGCGAAGGTGGGGGGGGGGGGGGGGGGGGTTAAAGGTAAATGGGTGGGGTACATTGTACATCTTCGACAATGAACAATCACCCCCCACAATACAAAATGGGAGGGGGTGATAGTACATACCCGAAACTGATGAACAATCACCCTCCACTCAACCCAAGCCTGCAGTAAATAAGCATGGTGTACAATCGCCCCCCTAAGGTGGGGGGTGATTGTAGTACGGGCCCTTTTCAACCCATTTTCGACCAGGGTGGGGGGGGGGCAATTGTAAACTACTTCCCAAATTTCGCTACAATCATCAAAATGTACCGGAATCGGTTTCATTAGATGGGAAATAATATTTTATCATCATAAATGACCAACTCATTAGTTAAACTCCATTTTTGTGTGAGTTACAGGCATATCGTTGCGCAACGAAAAACGTGAAAACTCTCGGATACCAAATTTCGGGAAAAATGTACAATCTCCCCCCACGAAACAATCACCCCCTCGTGGTACTATTACCCCCCAGCTAATAAAAATTCCAGAAAAGTCGCGCGAAGGTGGGGGGGGGGGGGTAAATGGTAAATGGGTGGGGGTACATTGTACATCTTCGACAATGAACAATCACCCCCACAATACAAAATGGGAGGGGGTGATAGTACATACCCGAAACTGATGAACAATCACCCTCCACTCAACCCAAGCCTGCAGTAAATAAGCATGGTGTACAATCGCCCCCCTAAGGTGGGGGGCGATTGTAATACGGGCCCTTTTCAACCCATTTTCGACCAGGGTGGGGGGGGGGGGGGGGCAAATGTAAACTACTTCCCAAATTTCGCTACAATCATCAAAATTGACCGGAATCGGTTTCATTAGATGGGAAATAATATTTTATCATCATAAATGACCAACTCATTAGTTAAACTCCATTTTTGTGTGAGTTACAGACATATCGTTGCGCAACGATAAACGTGAAAACTCTCGGAAACCAAATTTCGCTACAATCATCAAAATTGACCGGAATCGGTTTTATTAGATGGGAAATTACGTTCGCTGGACATTATCGCGGTCTGCGGGGGTCATTCTTTACCATCATGTCTTTTTGTTCCAGGCTCGACGTTATCTCGTGAGTCAGGATAATCTTGCGGAGATCGAATTTCTCTCCCAGGAGTGAGTTTTCTAATTATCAGCTCTAGTAGAGCTAATGAAATCCACTGCATTTTGCAATGAAGTGGACTACTCTAGAGTTGTAATTTGACTTATACGCTGTTCCACTAATCGATGTCCTTCTACAGTGAACCGTCAAATATTCAGGAGGCATTCTCTAATGAATAATTATTCATTTTGATTTCAAACTTCCCGAGTTTGTAGTAGTGAAAAAGCGGAATGCACTACCAGAATTTACAGAGATTCCAAAAACGCCAACATAACAAACGTTAACCTGAACATTTGAGCATGGTACTGTAGAGGGTTACAAGTGGGTGGAACAAACTATATCATACCCATCACGTCTCATGATTTCCACGAGAAGACATTTACAAAACCCGTTTGAGCTCCGATTGTTAAAATCACAATCGTATTTTTTCTTTCCTATCTTGATTTTTTCAGATTGCGCGTTACATCGAATGACCACGTCAAGAAGGAAAGACAAGCGATCGATATAATCAAACAAGAAATTAGTATAAAAAACGAGTGTAAAGAAAGTAAAGATTAGTTTTGGATAAACATGTACAAGAACTATAAAAGACGTCCAATACAAATATTTTGAGGAAAAGTCTAATATCGCTCGGTTTAAAAATTCAAAAAAAGGATACCGAGTTTTTCGCTACCGGAAGAAAACTTCTGACTGCGACTGACAATAATCTAGCTTATACTCCGTTGTTTTCAAGAGAAGCGAGATTAGCATTTTCCTCAAAATATTTTTATTGGACGTCTTTTATATTTCTTGTACATGTTTATCCAAAACTAATCTTTACTTTCTTTACACTCGTTTTTTATACTAATTGAACTCTTTTTCTATGGTTACGAAGTAACGGTCATTTTTGATAAAAATGATATTTTTGAACAATAATCTAAACAAGACATTTATGTTTTTCTATTGGAGTTTTAAACCGCGCCGTAGTTCAGAACGTTTGTGTAGTTGTAACCTCGTTCGAGTGATAGCAAATTTTGTGCTCCAGGCAGGAATCGAACCTCCGTTCGCCGTGCGTAAATAGAGCTTTTATCCAATCCGCCATTCAGACATGTGAATAGGAATGAAAACCAAGCTGTACCCGCCTGTCATGAGATCTCCATTGGAAAAATGATTCCTACTACACGTTTAACTCATTTTTATTTTCACAAAACCGGTCTATCCATAATTTTTGCGAGACCATTTTCGGTCGTCTCACACGTAATATTAAAATTTACGACACACCTGAAAAATACGTATACCTCAACTTTTTATGGCTTTTTAACAGTGTAAGAAATTTCGGAATAAGTTGATTTTGAGCAAAACTATGCCCAGATTTGAGGAGGCGGACACTTTTGTCGCCGCCGCCGGCGCCGCCGCCGCCCCGCACGGAAGCCATTTCTGCGAGACGTTGGGTCCTCTAACTCCTCTCTACAATTTTTTTCTTGGAACGTGAACTTAATTTCTTGTAGACGTGTTGCCCTTCAGTAGTTCATGCAAATATCTAGGAAAATGGTCGACGTACTTTGAAGAAAATTGTAATAAACTGTTTTGTATTGTCTGCAGACCTTTGAACAAAAACTAATCTGCGCAGCGCTCCGCGCTGCGCCCGATTGAGGACTACGCAGGGCGAAAGACACAGTTGGAAGAGGTAGTCTTTCTGGGAAACGAGAATCTAATTTTCAGAAGAATCTTCATCCTGTCACTTATTTAGAATATTTAGAATATTTATTCAACGCATTCATGTATCACTTATATTATCACCATAAACGACCGAATCATTAGTTGAACTCCATTTTTATGTGAATTACAGGCATATTGGTGCGCAACGATAAACGTGACTATAAATTGTTACGACCCCGGGAGGAATGAACTGTACCACTACTGCACAGCGTTTTGATACAATCACCGCCTCATAAAATTTCAAATAAATGCAAAAAATACGAATATGGATGAATAATTTTACTAGTATTTTACATTTTACTAGTAGTTTACAAGGCATCACAAACTTTCTCATAAACGGGTTGGACGGTGCGCAGGCCGTGTGGACTGAGATGTTGCCAGTTGGTGAAATAGACGAGGCCCGTCTTCTCGTCGAAGAAGGTGTAGGTTCCATTGACGGTGAGCGGGGGCATGTAGTCGAGCAGCTCGCACTTCGGACACGTGGCCACCATCTGTTTCATTCGGTCCCGTTGCGGCTGGTAGGCAACGTTCTTCCCGAGAGAACTCTGGAAAAGTGTTTGGTCTATGGTTTGTTCCACCCGCTTATAACTCTCTAAAACTTCCATGTCGAAGTTTGCTATGTTGGCGTGTTTGGATTCATTCGAATTGGGGTAATGTCTTTGGCACATTTATACTACTACTTAAACTTTGAGAGTTTGAAACTGAAATATTGATTCGATGGTTGGAAAAGTTATTCTGCATATCTGACGAGTTAAATAAAATAAATTGGTGAAACAGAGTATAAGAAGTATTCACTATTTTTCGATATCAACCAAGTGACCAAACAGCTTTCTTTTGGGAGACGTTTTCCCCGAGAGAACTCTCGAAAAGTTTGCACTGTTATCTTCTTATTTGAATGATCTGTCAACAAGTTTTCCGTTTAAAGTGATATCTACGCGAACATTATATACGTCACGACACTATACGTTAAATGAGGCGACGATGATGTTACAATACGTTAAAGAGATAAATGATGTGTGGCAATACGTTAAATGCATAACAAATACGCGCGTCGATTTGAAATAGAATAGACCAGAGCAGAAGTTTTTGAACTTGTTCGCGATTCAACACGTAACATTGTCGGATGTGCACTAATTAGAGAACTATTTGAAAAACAAAATTCAGCTCAAACTGCCAAAACTTCGGCGTTTTATCTAAGAAAAACTTCTCAATAAATGCAATCATTCGGAGTTTCACTGTTTGAGTATTCTACAGTGTTCACAGTGTTCAATCTACCTGCAATATTTTCTCTTTCTTCTTCAGTTTTCCGTTGACGATGGAACTCAGAGAACTGGAGCTTTTCGGAAGAGCATTCAGAATGAATATTTTTTTCTTCACCAATGCCTCATACTCTTTTATCCTTTTCTCCATCATTAAAACATATTTATCAGTGGTGTTTTTGGGTGTCGCAGGGAATAGATCATACCTGAAATAAATCAATTTTGGAAAGAGCAAAAAGCCAGACAGCGTAGCGAACCGTTGGACCTCATGGTAAGTTCATGAGTTTCTCATGAGAATCTCGAGAACACCTCGTGAGCCAATTGCGAACTTCTATTGATGCAGCATAGAAATCAATAGAGTCTCAACAGCAGTTCAAGAGATGCTGCTCACGAGGAATCTCATGAAGTTTTCGAGCGATTCATACCGCACCAGTATACTATGAATCAGAGCCTCCCAAAAATTTAAAAGATTACTGTAGAAGGACTTTATTGGTGAAACAGAGTATACCTGAATAGCATAAAAAGAACATCAGGCCTGCTCTGTTTTACTGCATCGAGAAACTTTGTGTACCAATCGGCACATTTTTTCCCGGCGGACTTCAAAAAAGCCTCACAACCTGAAATGAAGCAATGTTTGCATCTTCATTTGTTTTCAAAATCTGCAAAACGGATATAGTTCATACTCAGAGAATAGTTCGCTCACGGCATGCCTGGATCTGTCCGTTTTATCCCCGCATGCCGTGGTGATTTTCGCAGAAGTGTTTTTTTTTGGATTGTTGACTTTTGAAGGCTACGTCTCTCTCACTTGTATCAACTACGTCTCACTTGTTCTTGTTCGGAGAAGAAAAACATGTGGATTGTTCTCAGATGAATTCAGTGGTGAACTCTGCTGTTTGAAGTAGACATTTTTTCAGTAAACAGAAATTTTTCATACCCGGAATACTATAAAGTGTCATATTGTACGCTTTATCGCGACAGCTTTCATAAATTATTGGTGCGTTGTTTGGCGCGTAGCTGTTGCCCAGTATCATTATGTTGTTCTTCCCGCTGCCTGTGATGTTCTGAAAATAAAACAGAGACTGGAAAAAAAGAAGAAGAAAAATACTAATTTAGTATGTTCTTCAACTTTTTTACTAAGTCTCCTGAATTTTTCGTACACTAGGTTTGTTTCTAGAATCGAAACGGTTGGTAATTTTTTTAGTGTTGAATGATCAAATATATTCTCAACAGTACAGAGTGGATGTGCTTTGAAAGAGAAATTACCAGTTTTTTTCTGTATAAATCTGAAACGTGATCCAAAACTTTTATTTGTTCGGGGGAAAAGTTGTGAAATACGAATTCCTCTTAGATGAAAATTTACAAGATACAGTAATTTTTTTGGTGGTGAGATGAGCGTACGGTGAAACTCTCAAGGAAAGTAGACTATTTGTGAAACTTTAACTGATCGGAACAAAACTTATTTCAAAGAAAACTATGTTTTACCTTGAATTCACACCAGCTGTAAGGACCCTTGCCGTCTTCGTACTTGCACAATTGTAAGGTTTGACTGGCCCGGTCATTTCTGGTGTAGGCGGAGTTTTCCTTCATTATCTGATCTAAGATTTAAATACGATGAAATGGTATGTAGGAGGACAGTTCGTCTTCTAGGATTTTTACATATAGGCTTTTTACTCATCCATCTTTTTTCCTTTCTTTCAGCGTGACAAGCAGGAGTTATCAAACAGCTTCAAAAGTTTTTCTGCGATCAGATAAAAACACGTATCGCTTTTACAGAACCAATAGAGCAGAATAAAGTGAGCAATACGGCACGATGTCCAGCAAAAAAAAACCTTGAGGGATGTTTTTTCCAGGCGGATATTTTATAAACTTTGCTCGCCGTGTACGTGCTCTGGGAAGAGTGAACTCACCGGTAGTCCAATTTTTATAGTCTGCCATGTTTTGTTTCCTTGCTCGTGATAGCACATTATGTTTATCAATGTTGGAAAGTACCAACAAAGATATACAAACACAATACAAGACAAAAATGAGTGCAAGAATCTTTGGTTTTTCAGCTTTTAGATATATTTTCTCATAGGTCTCAGTAAGCAGAATAGATAGGCAGCAGGAACAGAATATGCCAATAAAAAGACCTGTAATTAACATAAGTTTTCAATCTATCTTTTTTTGATATAATACAATTCGAAGATTACTACAGTACAATGCTTTGGTATAATACAATTCGAAGATTACTTTGAGGCTCTATTCTAAAAATTGTATCTACGATAAAGCATCAATGCGCGGTGAAAATGCACCAATTCGTCTAAGAGAACCTAATGAGAAGAAAGAGCATGGAAGTATAAAACAGAAACTGAAAAAAACATTCTTTGTTCCAAATGTTAATATCATATTCGTATTCGATGCCTCAAATTCCAAACGCGAAATCTCTAATTTGTCCATATACGTGTATCATCAGTTCACCATCAGTTTGAACCTACCACTGTTTGTGTTTGTGTCTTCCACACCAAGGCGGATTACAGAAGCAACCGAGTTGATATCAACCAAAAGTTAACCCGGTTGCTTTTGTGAAAAAAATCCGGTTGATTTTCAAAGCAACTAAAAAGCAACCGGGTTGCATTGAAGAGGCAACCAACCTCTCTTTACAAAAGCAACCGGGTTGATATTGAAATTAACAAGCTCTATTACTTCACAAAACTGGTTGCATTCGTAAAGAAAGGTCGGTTGGCTCTAAAAAGCAACTTGGTTGCTTTTCGGTTGCTTTCTGAAAGCAACCTAATTTTCTTTACAAAAGCAACCGGGTTGCTTTTTGGTTGATATCAACCTGGTTGCTTGTGTAATTGGCCGACAAAATCAACTGGAAAGAATCAGAAAAGGACAATCCAAACAAAAGTTATTATGTGATAGATAACTTACCTGTAGTACTTGACGGGTAGAGCAGCTTTATGCATGTATAGATAGGCCAGTGAACTAGGTACAGCGAATACGATATATCTCCCAGATAGGAGAACAGTCTATTCGACACGAGCATGGACTGAACTCTCGTTCCACATATCATCACAGCTCCCGTTAGAATGGTTACAACCAGTCTGAGTAAACATCAAGTTCAACCTTTCAAGAAAAATAATTACAAATTCTCATCGAACCAGATGATTTTTTGTTACTAAAGGATCACTATATGGGAAGAAAGTAGTAATATTATGATTTTGATCGTGGAAAAAAACTTCTCTAATCACGATTTTTTTCTCGAATTGCAAATTCTCAAGACTCTGAACATAATTTTTGTCATTGCCTCTGTTATGTCATGTTTTCAACACGTCAGAGATATTCAATGAAGTGGAATGATGAGAAGAGGTTGTTGTGACGACAAGCCAACAAAGACACTTTCAAGAAAAACTATGTTTTCTTTGAAAAACATTGAGTAGAAAATTTATTGGCACACCGTCAAGATCTCTGTCAGAATGACTGAAATTCTACGTAGTCAGTTGGAACAAAACATCAACCAACCGAAGGTATACAGGAGGCAGTACTTTGGGTGCGAAAGCTAAGATGGTCAGTGCTCCGAAAGCGTACAAAACAACAGAGTCGAGAATTGGAAGTGGACCTGAACATGAAGAAGAAATCAATGAATCACTCAAATTTGTATCTGAGGCCGTATGCATGAGTATCCCGGTGCAAGAATCCTAGTCTGACGAATCTTTCTCTCTTTCCAAAACTTTTTTCTGAACTTTTTTCTGAACTATTATGACTGGAAGGAAACGCAAATTCGTTGTTACTAGTGTGCAAACTATCTATCAACATAAAAACGCGTTATAGGCAGTGACCTGATTATGAACAAAGCATGATTATAGTTTGAATTCATCTGAGCGAGAAGCAACCGGATCAAACTGCCGTATGGGGCGGGGCTGTTTTGAAAAAAAGAAACACTAGACTAGAGATAGTGTTCATACATAGTTATTTCCACAACGTTACCAACCACAATTATAGAACCTACCCTTCCTTTTTCCTTCAGCTTCATCGGCGAGCAAAAGTTCGCAATCATTTCCGTTTTGTGTATGGGTTTCAGCCTTTACATTGGTCACAAAAAATGAATATATACCTGGAAAACTACTGTTTGTTTAGTTGAACCAAGTCATTCTAATAGTTGGCCAGATATAGGGGTGCCTATTACTGGAATGTAGTTGTAACTACGTGAGTTACATCAGTGTTTCGAATAAGTGGAATTTAGCCGGATCTATCTATATTTTATAAAGGCCGTGGAGGTTTTACGCTACTCCAGCGCCTATGACTGCCTTTCCGCGCGCGTAGCGCGCCATGCCGTATAGACTTTTTGACGCGCTTAGAAATTTCTGGATCTAAATGTCCTCAGCTCGCGATTCGTGTATGAATTTTGTGAAAACGTGCATGCACGCGTGCACACGACGCCCAAACGTCGTGCACTTTCCGCCAAGAAGTAAAATTTTCGTGTTTGGAGAAGTGTGGCGGCTGGCATGTTGATTTTTACAAATTGCTGTAATAATAAAAAAGTTTGCCTAAATAGTTTCCAATCGATTGGGCGAAACAATGTTTTTCCAAATTTTGCGCGGCGCGCGCTGCGCGTGTTTTAAAAAGGTAAACTTTTTGCAAAAAAAATTGTTTTTTTTTGATTTTCTCAAAAACAGCGAATAAGCTCGGGCCAAAAAGTATACTGGGTCGTAGAACTTTTGACGGCGGTCATTCTGAAGCAAAAGTTTGGGTCCAGCCGCAACTTTGCGCGCGGCGCGCGCGCGACAAGCGCGATTTTCAGATCTCAGAGATGAAAAGTCGTGAAAACACAAGCTCTACGGCGACAGAACCGTAGTAGGCCACTAAATTCGAATCTTTGAGAAAATTTCGAGATTATTGATTTCATCGATTTTTAGGGCCCGAAACGTGTTTTTGGCTAAATTGAGCCCCATTGCACGCTTCTACCGACCGGCGGAATGAATTTGAGGAGCTGGAATTAGTTTTAAATTGTGCGCAAAACTCGGGCTCATGTGAATAGTTGCAGATTTTGCAATTTCTGCATGCGCGCGGCGCGTAATGACGCGTAGATCAAAAATTTTCACAAACGGCAAAAGTCAGACTCGTCCGATTGGGCTGAAATTTGGAACATGTATAGATTCAACCAGTCCGCATCTTTGCTGCAAATTTCGAAAAATTTCGTAGAGTTGCGCGCGCACGCTGTAACGTTGAAATTTCAAAGCAGGTCAAATTTTTTTTTGACCTACATAATTTTGTTCGTCTTGTTCTGAAATGTTGCGCTGTGCAAAAAAGAAATAAAAAGGTGACCAAAAATTTTCCACACTGGCTTGCCGAAAGTCGTGTTTTGATAGTGATTACGCGCCGGCGCGCACCGCGCGCTTTTGAGTTTTTTTCTTCAATTCATTGTTGAATCGGATAGAGATTTTCCCAAGGAATTCGGAAATGTACGACTCATTTCATGAAAATGATTTTGAATCATGTTTTTACTGGTTTTCCTGAAAAGTTGAAAATTCGTAAGTTGACCTTTGATCACAGTTTTCCGATAGAATGTAGAGAATATCAGTACAATCAGTTTGACACCTCACACTCTTCAGTCGGTTCACACAAAACTGAACAAGAGCCGTCACAAGGTCGATTTTGAACATTGACTTTTTGAACCAGTCATCTGGCAGCTCAATGATCTATATCAACAGGTAGAGCTTGAAGAATAGATCATTTTCGTAAAAAAAACTTTCTCCTATCTTCAACAATGAGCTAGCAACAGGTCAACGCGCGCCGCGACCCCCGAGGCCCGACCATATACCGGCGAGCTGACCCTTCGGAGCCGGAAACAGGATAGCATAGCGGTTGCGTGTTTGATTGTAGTCTGAGGACGCGGGTTCGATCCCGCCTGAAGACAGTAGTCAAGCGCCGGTTTTGCAAAAGTTTCTCATTTTTTGCACTGTTATTCTATGATTATATGTACAAAATTGAACTTATTAGTAAAGTTTACAAGCTTCTAATGTTACCTACAACTTTTTTTTTCAAGAAAACTCAAATTCTGGCCAAATTCGGAGGTTTGGCTCAGATTTGGAGGGAATTTCAGGCGAATGATCTGAAAATGGAGTGATTATAGGGTAACTCGATGCGCAGAACATTTCTAGAACAATTTCAGAACACGTGCTATCACGTGAAACACGTGAGATGCTTTTTTGTGGGCCGAAACTGACAATTTTTTGAAGCTTGAATTGGAAGTGGTGTTGTTGGTGGACGGCCGTGTGGGTTTATGGGTGAAGATATATGGATGAAAGTTGTTTCTCTTCCTAGAGAAATTTACGGGCTTTCTAATAATGTATTGTGTGAAGAATTTCGTTCACTCAATTTTCGAAACTAAGTTGTAAACCAAAGTTGGCGGAGTCAATTTCACTGATGACGAAATTTGGAGCCGGGGTCAACTAGTAAACTAGTTCAAAATTATGGTAGAGGGCTGAAAGTTGGTAACCTATTATCTGAAATATCTATTAACATATTCTGAGAATATTGTGATGATATCTCCAAAACTGACAAAAAACTGTTGATTTTAAGCAACGGTTTTCGTACTTTTTGGGGGTTGTTAAACTTGAAAAACTATACAAACACAGTGTTTTGATGCGGAAACTACTAGAATGAAGTTTTCAACTATGGCGATTCTAAATATAAACACTATAATGTCACTGGGTGGTTGTAATTACACGTAAACGTGGCAGGCTGGCTCAAAGGGTGGCACCAAAGTAAAAGGTGTCAGCTATCGGACCAGCTCAAAATCATTTTCAGAACTCGAGGAAGAGTTTTTCGGATTCAGCGCCAAACTCTGAAACGGCTATTTGTTGAGTTGAACGATTTCCACGTATTTCACGTTTTTCTCAACTTCGGCCCAGAATCTAAAAATGTGGATTTTTGTCATTTTGAGACATCTCGTTGGAAGGTTAAAAATAGACAGAAAGTTCTGAAACTTGAAACATGTGTAGGTAAGAGCAAGACTAGTGCACACTGAGAAAATAGTGTTCATATCACGAAAATTGATCGAGATATACAAGTCGAAAATATAGATTTTTTCACTTTCTGTTGGTATGGGGTGAAAATGGGAAAAAAATATGTTTTTCTTAAACATCATAAAACAGTGTAATCAACCACGTAGAATCCGAATATCAATGTCAGAATGCCAAAAAAGTCAGTTTACACGTGTGAAAGGGGAAAGATGTGCGCTCTCCTCTCTATAAAGCTGGTAAGGGGGTTTCGTTGGTTTTTTTTCGGAAGGGGTGTCTTTACATGCACCTTTATGTGAAAAACGGATTTTGGTCAAAATTGAAAAGTCGATTCGGAGTCAAAAAAGTTTTTGCACCATTTCACGCTCAAACTTCCAGCATTACTCACTCAAAGTGTTCTGAACAACATTTGGGAAAATCAGCCGATTCGGAGTCAAAAAAGTTTTTGCACCATGTGGGGGACCCTTATGTGAAAAACGGATTTTGGTCAAAATTGAAAAGTTGTAGTTTCACGCTCAAACTTCCAGCATTATTCACTCAAAGTGTTCTAAACAACATTTGGAAAAATCAGCCGATTCGGAGTCAAAAAAGTTTTTGCACCATGTGGGGGACCCTTATGTGAAAAACGGATTTTGGTCGAAATTGAAAAATTGTAGTTTAACGCTCAAACTTTCAGCATAACTCACTCAAAGTGTTCTAAACAACATTTGGGAAAATCAGCCGATTCGGAGTCAAAAAAGTTTTTGCACCATGTGGGGGACCCTTATGTGAAAAACAGATTTTGGTCAAAATTGAAAACTTGTAGTTTCACGCTCAAACTTCCAGCATAACTCACTCAAAGTGTTCTAAACAACATTTGGGAAAATCAGCCGATTCGGAGTCAAAAAAGTTTTTGCACCATGTGGGGGACCCTTATAAAAACGGATTTTGGTCAAAATTGAAAAGTTGTAGTTTCACGCTCAAACTTCCGGCATAACTCACTCAAAGTGTTCTTAACAACATTTGGGAAAATCAGCCGATTCGGAGTCAAAAAAGTTTTTGCACCATGTGGGGGACCCTTATGTGAAAAACGAATTTTGGTCAAAATTGAAAAATTGTAGTTTCACGCTCAAACTTCCGGCATAACTCACTTAAAGTGTTCTAAACAACATTTGGGAAAATCAGCCGATTCGGAGTCAAAAAAGTTTTTGCACCATGTGGGGGACCCTTATGTGAAAAACGGATTTTGGTCAAAATTGAAAAATTGTAGTTTCACGCTCAAACTTCCGGCATAACTCACTTAAAGTGTTCTTAACAACATTTGGGAAAATCAGCCGATTCGGAGTCAAAAAAGTTTTTGCACCATGTGGGGGACCCTTATGTGAAAAACGAATTTTGGTCAAAATTGAAAAATTGTAGTTTTACGCTCAAACTTCCAGCATAACTCACTCAAAGTGTTCTAAACAACATTTGGGAAAATCAGCCGATTCGGAGTCAAAAAAGTTTTTGCACCATGTGGGGGACCCTTATGTGAAAAACGGATTTTGGTCGAAATTGAAAAATTGTAGTTTCACGCTCAAACTTCCAGCATAACTCATTCAAAGTGTTCTTAACAACATTTGGGAAAATCAGCCGATTCGGAGTCAAAAAAGTTTTTGCACCATGTGGGGGACCCTTATGTGAAAAACGAATTTTGGTCAAAATTGAAAAATTGTAGTTTCACGCTCAAACTTCCGGCATAACTCACTTAAAGTGTTCTAAACAACATTTGGGAAAATCAGCCGATTCGGAGTCAAAAAAGTTTTTGCACCATGTGGGGGACCCTTATGTGAAAAACGAATTTTGGTCAAAATTGAAAAATTGTAGTTTTACGCTCAAACTTCCAGCATAACTCACTCAAAGTGTTCTAAACAACATTTGGGAAAATCAGCCGATTCGGAGTCAAAAAAGTTTTTGCACCATGTGGGGGACCCTTATGTGAAAAACGGATTTTGGTCGAAATTGAAAAATTGTAGTTTCACGCTCAAACTTCCAGCATAACTCACTCAAAGTGTTCTTAACAACATTTGGGAAAATCAGCCGATTCGGAGTCAAAAAAGTTTTTGCACCATGTGGGGGACCCTTATGTGAAAAACGGATTTTGGTCGAAATTGAAAAATTGTAGTTTCACGCTCAAACTTCCAGCATAACTCACTCAAAGTGTTCTTAACAACATTTGGGAAAATCAGCCGATTCGGAGTCAAAAAAGTTTTTGCACCATGTGGGGGACCCTTATGTGAAAAACGAATTTTGGTCAAAATTGAAAAATTGTAGTTTCACGCTCAAACTTCCGGCATAACTCACTTAAAGTGTTCTAAACAACATTTGGGAAAATCAGCCGATTCGGAGTCAAAAAAGTTTTTGCACCATGTGGGGGACCCTTATGTGAAAAACGAATTTTGGTCAAAATTGAAAAATTGTAGTTTTACGCTCAAACTTCCAGCATAACTCACTCAAAGTGTTCTAAACAACATTTGGGAAAATCAGCCGATTCGGAGTCAAAAAAGTTTTTGCACCATGTGGGGGACCCTTATGTGAAAAACGAATTTTGGTCAAAATTGAAAAATTGTAGTTTCACGCTCAAACTTCCGGCATAACTCACTTAAAGTGTTCTAAACAACATTTGGGAAAATCAGCCGATTCGGAGTCAAAAAAGTTTTTGCACCATGTGGGGGACCCTTATGTGAAAAACGGATTTTGGTCAAAATTGAAAAATTGTAGTTTGACGCTCAAACTTCCAGCATAACTCACTCAAAGTGTTCTAAACAACATTTGGGAAAATCAGCCGATTCGGAGTCAAAAAAGTTTTTGCACCATGTGGACCCTTATGTGAAAAACGGATTTTGGTCGAAATTGAAAAATTGTAGTTTCTCGCTCAACGGTGTTCAGAACAAATTTGGAAAAATCAGCCGACTCGAAGTCAAAAAAGTTTGTGTTGTGTTCTAAACAACATTTGGAAAAATCAGACCCTCATGTGAAACACGGATTGTAAACCAGCGATGCTCGTTCCGAACTTTATCTCCGGCCTTTTTTGCTGTCTTGCCGCGCAGCGATGCCCGTTCCTCCACACAATACCCAGGGCCGCGAAGCGGCCTGTTTCAATCTTGCCGCGCAGCGATGCCCACTAGTAAACCTGGTTGCCCGGCCCAAAGTTATTTACAGCTATCTGCTTCAATATTCGATAAAGACGTGCGCTGCGCGCACGGCCATTAGACGCGGCGGCCGCGCCGGCGGCAGTAAAACACCCATAGCTTGGCTCAAAATGATCGGATTTTGAAAAAACTTTTTTTTAATAAAAAAGGGCACCGTGGCGAGCTAATCACAAAAATCATTTATCGCTAGTCAAACTATAAACACAGCGGAACAAAGAACATGTACAGTGTGACAGTATTCCCTCCCGAGACTCCTGAGTTTTCTCTTTATCGTCAGAGCTGCTAGAAAAGTGAATGGTCACAAACTAATTTTTAACTTATAACTACTTGGCTCAACTCATCTGATTACATCTGGATCTAGGACAACTCCCCCCACCAGTAATTAGGCTGGGGGGGGGGGGGGGTGCTGGTTGACAGGGCAGAGGTCAGGCTGAGCCATAATGAATATGCGTAGGGGAAGTGTGTCTAAAACTGACACGCGATGGATTTGTCCTGTAAGTGTCTAACTGTATGCGTCTCTTAAGTTTGTACAGTCTATAATTTAATTGGGGTGACCTTTTCTAGAAAAAAAGCCTCGCGCCTCAATGAAAGAACATCACCAGCTATGAACTGCTTGATGAAACTTCGAAAAGTGTATGCATGAATAATATTTATTGAAGGATATTTAATACGTTCATTGAACGTTATTGATTACCAACTGATTATCATCATTATTATCATTAGGTAACTAACAAATCTATACAAAAGTCGGTAACTAAGAAAAAACGCTCTAAAAGTTTGGTCTCATGCATACTGTGAACTAATTGAGCAGCCCTCTCGCATGGTCTACTTGTTAAATTCAGAAGTTGTGCTATAAACACTCAGAAGGAATGCATATTATGCAATTATGCTAATAATGTGTGAGTTTATTCTCACAGAGACTAAAACCGTGCACACTCTCTGTTCAATACTTACTTGAAAAAAGTTCTGATCGCTTTTCGTATTAGGATAGCAGTAGCAGTAAGCAGACAGAGAGAAGATTGCAAGATAGTGCGACTGCAACTTTTGGTAGTCATACTGTAGGAGTCTTAGTTGTAATGGAAAATAATATACTCTCTCATGTCAGTCTATCTGTGGCACACTCTGTTGGTCAGTTCTCACTTCAGAAGTTGGGAAACCATTTGACTTCTACTGAAAGGATGTCAGATGTACCAGACTACGTTTTGAGCAATTCAGATTACGTTTTGAGCAATAGCACGTGAAATTTGAAGAAACACAAGAGATCATTTTGTCATCATGCGTTTCTTCTCTAAGTGCACTGTACTGTAAGTCTGTAAGTTCACATACGCGTGCAACATTGCTAGTTTCTCGACAAAGTAGGAGTTAGCGTCAGAAAACACTAAAAAGTTTGAAGATTTTACTACATGTACTTGTACAACGCTAGCTAAAAACTGGCGATATGTCACATTTGAAACATATTACAGAATAGTTTCGAAAACTATATAGAGTATTCTCTTATTGCGCAGCAGAATAGTTTATATACATTATCGTGATTATCGTGACATGATAAAAGTTTGAGGTGTGAAATGTCAAAATTCCTTTGTGTGTATCATTTGAGGTATAGGAAGTAGGTTTCATCTAATTTCATTGATTGGCTTGGACGTGATCCGTGGATAGCAAGATAACGATAGTGCATAACACATCCATAACTGAAACGGTGGCCGTCTCATGATTCTTTTTTGGAAGTATTGTAATGAAAGATGAATGGATACAACTGCTTGTATATTTGTAAGAATTCCAATAAAACGTCGTAACATTTAATCTACCTGTTAGCAAACTTCCGAATACCAAACACTAATGGCACCTTGAATTGAATTACTAGTAGAAATTAGGATTGCTATATAAGACTGACAAATACTGTGCTGTTCTCTCAAACCTACTGTCTAGTAGTTTGTACGCTATATGTCACTGTTGATTGGAAAATTGAACTAGGAGAGAACATACAGAGACTAGTTGGAGCAGCAGTATCAAAACCTAGCAAGATTTGTGCAAAAAGGTGTGCAAAAGCCGAAATAACTTATGAAACACAAAACTGTTTGAGACCTTTCTGTATTTGGCAGGCAATGTAGTCTGTTGTCTGTATTCATGCAATCTCATTACTTTCACGGATATCTAGAGATTAGAAAAGAATTCAACTGGTCTACTATGAACAAGGGTGTAGAATCAGTCTAGTATGAATGGATGATGGAAAGAGACATGATGGAATCAAGTGTGTGTGTTGAGGTTCATCTATCGTGATACCCTTTCAACGAATTTGGTACTACAGAATTAAAACAGTAACTCTAAATCCGTCATTCACAAATTTTTATGAGAATCATAATCAAAATGGCATTATATTGAAAGTAGTTAAATCTATCTCTGAAATACTTAATTTCATATGAAATAACAGATTATAAGCAATTTTTGAATTTTTCAAAACCTGTACTGCGTTTACAAAAAGAAAAAAGATAAATTCTAAGGTTATACTACAACTTGAGATCACAGTACTCCTCAAAACGGGGCGGATAACGCGTACAACTTTATAATTGATCTTAAGTGTATCATACCGAGTCGAATGACACCATTCTCGCCCTATTTTGTTCATTTTGAAAAATTTCAATCTGAACTGTGTGTCATGCTTGTTTGTATTGTAAGTTCACTCTTGCGCACCATGGTGGCCGATGGTGACCTCAATTAACGAGAGAGAGCCAAAACTGGGGGGACTCGGGGGGGGGAGTTGTCCTAAGTCCGATTACATCTATCTCTCATTTTCTTTATTCATTGCCAGTTGCAGATAACGAAAAAACTGTTCAAAGTTAATAAATATCTTACCCATGGCAAATTGCCAGATTCTGGCGAATACACTATTAAATGCCGTGTAGTCGTCGACGGTGGTGATTTGATATAGGCATGATGTTGAAACTGAAACGATACAATAATAAGTTGATGGTATATATTGTCAAAATTTCCGAAAACTCTGTAATATGAACACGTAATAAATCGGTCAGAGTGAAATGCAAATTTACCTAATATAATTTCATCTGGTTCACTTCTTGAGTTTCTCGAACACGGAGTTTATTTATTAAGTCGTAGCAGTGTGTTAGAGTTTGCTTTGAACTACAATTAACTATCCAAACTCACTTAATATAGCAAACACAAAAGAACGAAGTTTGCTGGGAACTTCCAACAGGATGTAGAAAATGAAAGGAACCATTGCATAAAATTGCATTTCCACAGCTAACGACCAGGTATGTGCAAACGCGTCCTGGGCTACTGCTAACTGAAACGGTTTCTCATAACGAGTTGAAATATAACAAAACAAAATGAATAGAGTGTATCGCAAATATTTCTCAGAAGACTGAAACCAAAATCATGTGAACTTCGCCTATACGCTCATATGTAGTGGGACAATCGAGTTCTGTGTAGTTGTTTCAGTTGCCTCTATGACAAACTATTTGACTTGAATTCGACGATAATGCAAATTGCCTGAAATATCTGCAATACGGATACCCGTGGGTTCTACTGTTTATAATGTAAGTCGCTTTTTTTCATTTGATAAATGATGTAACACGCCTCAAAATATGTGTACAACTTATTCATATATTCTGACTCACCAACACTTCGTATGCCATATCTGGGTCATCGCCGCGTAAATTGGTGATGAAGAACAGTGCTGACCACGCAGAATTCACGTTTGCATCAAAATTTGTGATGGGCAGAAAAAAACGTAGAATAATAAGTGTGAGTAGGATAACCAGTAGATACATGGGGACTATTCGTTTTATTCGTCGGTAGTAAAACTCCTTCATCGACTCCAAATTTATGGACTTTTCTCGATTCAGAACCATTGCAATAAGGTAGCCCGAGAGAACGAAAAATCTGGAAAGAAAGTAGGATCCATTCTCGAAAAAACGATGAAGTATAGTTCCGGTATCCGGTCAATCCCACTGAGACTTGGCAGCGTGCCAATGAATATTCCGGGCTGTTTTTCACCCCTTCGGAGTCTCACAAAAACTGCTAATCTTTGTTAGAGCTTGTTCAGTTTCATGAAAACACGTGAACAGAAATTTTTCCGAACAACTTTCGTTTTTCTTGCGAATTGTCATCCGAAAATATTGGCACTATGCCAATGAGTCTCAGTCTATACTATACATGACTTCTCCTGTTTGTTCACGTTTTACGTGATCAATATATGAAACATAGAGTACGCAAACTCACTGATCAACACCAATATATCCATTTGGGAAATATTTGGGGAAAAAATGGAATAATATGACAGAGAGAATGGCATATCCGCGGATTCCTTGAAGATCCCTCCGTTTTTGCGTCGCCATCAACGATCAACAACGGATAGAGAAGTATGAAATTTCAAACTGAAAAAGTGGGATATCTCTGAGAAAATTGGTATTTTCTTTAGTTGAATGAGAATACAGTGAACTATCTGCGAGTAGAGTAGAATAGAATGGATAGATTTTTTATTCGCGATCGAACACGTGTCTTTCCACATTGGTATATGTGGCACTCCAGTTACGAGAAAATGGAGATATAGAAAAAGCAAGTAAGATGTAGAGTATAGTAACGACACTAGTGCCTTGGTGATTATAAACATATAAACACTAGATTTCACGTTTGAGAAAAAATACCTTGGAAAAAATAGACAAAAAGAAAACAAGTATCCACTAGATTCATGTACATTAATAGTTCAAAAGGAAAGTATTAAATATAAATATGAAACATAAAATAAAATTACTCCATACGTAAAAAAGATGAGGCCTTTTTTGAATGGCTGACTCGAGCGGAGGATGTTCCAAAATGGTTGCTACCAGTTACATTCATAACTATTGCTGAGTTGCATAGCTAGTAGCAACCATCAGGTTACTACTAGTGCTAAACTATAAGTTAATAATTGAATAGTCACGTAAAAATGGCATTTTAATGAGGCATCGTGCACTTTGTTGTTTCACGTTTCTGAGTTCTACTGTGTTCAACATGTTGCATGTGACTGTGCAATTGACAAACAGTATAGTAACATCACGAGTAAAGTTATATCATGATATACCTTCTGATCAAACGTAGTAATTTTGTCACAGATTTCTATGCGAAGGTTCTTGTGAATTCTCGTTTTTCGAGAGGATAAATACACTACAAAAAGTATTCCTGGTCGCGCACTTTTTATGAAATTTTTTTTTACTAAAGACAAACATTCTCTTGTTTTCACATGAGATTCCAACGACTGTGTTATATTTAAATTGAATGACAGTCGTTCTCACACATGAAACCAATTAATTTCTCGTTTTATTCGTTCATTCACACACGAGAATTTGGTATACAAGAGATGAATAGAAAATAATGACGGCGAACACAAGATTGCATCTCGAATTGCTCAAATAGAAACAGTGAAACATTTGAGTAGTGCAGCACGATCATGACGAAGAACTTCATATAGAACAGATTAGAAAAGAATGTTTTTTTTGAGATCGAACACGTGCTCTCCACATTCGTATATGTGACACTGCAATCACGTGAAAATGGAAATGTAGAAGAAAAATTAGATGTAGACTTACCATTCCCAGATAAATTACACAAGTAAAGAAGTAAGTACAGCGTGAAACATCATTGAAAATCTATCAGAAATACGAATTCCTATGGGTGCCGGGTTAAGCACGAGTTCAATTTACAATGGAGCACCGGATAATATTTTCAGGAACACTCTGTCCTTTTCATTCCATTTTGCGTATGCTCAAACACTATATATTTTGTCGCGAAATAGTGCTCAAAGCGAGAGACGCAGGATGAGATGAAGGTGCCGGGATGTTCTAGAATACGTACTCAGATAGAGTTATGATTCAGGGATTAGTCTATATGACTCCGGTTTTAAACGTGGCGGTCGTTTTTCGACGGACATATAACTTCGGAAGCAGCAAAACCACTGAGAACGGAACAACACAACCATATACTCTGAAACAATGTGACTTGTAGATTACCAGTAAAATAAACTTGTATATAACAATGTTGACGATATACAAGTTCAGCTGTTGCTTTACTGTTTTGGATGGTTGGGAATTCCGACAAAGTGGTAAATATACGAGAAATTTCACAAATCCTGGCAAATATACAAGTTGTTCCCAAAGTTCTGGGTAATATACAAGTCACGTTGTGATTTGATTCCGCAAGATGAAACATTTGTTGCGTTTCAAATGACCATATATCTACAACGATGCCAGGTTCAAAGAGAGCAGAACTCGATGAAGTCAACAATAGTTTGAAATATTATAAACTTACGTCAGGGGCAACGTGAAGATCTAACTAAGTCGTTACGTCTTGGATGGAGCCGAAAAGTAACACTTTTTTTGACTACTTAAAACATATTCGCCTAATTTGATTATTGAAATTCTGAATTGTTCACGTAGTTTCCGTCGACGATAAGAGTTTATTATGACGTATATGCAACTCAAACAAAATATACGAGATACGAGAAATTTCAAATATACGAGAAATTTCATAAATATACGAGAAATTTCACGAGTAAATATACGAGAAATTTCACAAATCCTGGCAAATATACAAGTTGTTCCCAAAGTTCTGGGTAATATACAAGTCACGTTGTGATTTGATTCCGCAAGATGAAACATTTGTTGCGTTTCAAATGACCATATATCTACAACGATGCCAGGTTCAAAGAGAGCAGAACTCGATGAAGTCAACAATAGTTTGAAATATTATAAACTTACGTCAGGGGCAACATGAAGATCTAACTAAGTCGTTACGTCTTGGATGGAGCCGAAAAGTAACACTTTTTTTGACTACTTAAAACATATTCGCCTAATTTGATTATTGAAATTCTGAATTGTTCACGTAGTTTCCGTCGACGATAAGAGTTTATTATGACGTATATGCAACTCAAACAACTCGTCAAAATTGTATTGATGTGGCCTGTCAGAATTATAATTTGAAACTCGAAAATAAAAACAATGATTCGAGGCTAACTGTCAAGTTTTCAGTTTTATCTTTTTGAGTTTCTTGAGGGTTATTATTCAAAATACAGTTTCAAAGTATAGTTTCAAATGTTCTTGCTCCAAATATTGTAGAAGGTTCAATATCATCTCTACATGTGGTCAGACGGGGAACAAAATCAATGTTGGCAGCAGTAAACTGTGCATGTAAATTTGTGCTGTGTGCAAACCTATTTTCGTTCATTCAGCACACATATCACTCGGTAGAAAGATTGAAAATCGTTCACCACGAGTTACCAAGAGCGTAATAGAGTCACGAAATGTATGAAAATAAACAAAACAATCCTTGTGTAGTGATTTAAAGTAATAAACATTATTATTATTAACCTGTAGTGCAAACTTCCCAACTCGTTTTCTCAAATATTTTCATTAAGAATACTCTACATCTTTCTTGTTCTTCTATATCTCCGTTTTCTCGTAATTGGAGTGCCACATATACGAATGTGGAAAGACACGTCTTCGATCGCAAATTAACATTCTATTCATTCTATTTTATTCTTATCGTCCACTTTGATTACATTAGATTTGGAAAAAATGTACTGTTTCTCAAGGTCTAGAACATACGGAACATCTATACTTTGGAACATGTCACCACCTCGTGTTAGGTTTTAACAACTAACGAACTAACCCAACAATTAAAGTTGATCTTTTGGAACTTCAAGAATTTCCAAGCAAGATCTCCTTCTAGAGCCTGCAAGCTTGTTCGTGAGATTTCTGTTCTCATTTCTTCTGCGACTTCTACAGTATACCTTTGCAAGAACTATTTCGCACATTAAGATTAAACATCTAACTTTCAAATGTAGAATGCAGTGGTTAAAACAGGCGGTAACCATTTATTCTGTAGGTATCTCCTCAGGAATAGAAAAGACTACACGAGTGGTAACATGATGATTGCTACCATCTTCACTCCGCAAACATTATGGACGTAGCTGGTATACTGATTGACAATTGCATATCCACGAGAAACCTGTTAAACACAGCAGAACTCTGGAACGTGAAATGACAAACTGCACGATACCTCATCAAAATGCCAACTTTACGTAATTATTCATATGAATTATAGTATAGCAACTATATTCGATCATCAATCACCCAACTCCGCCCCTCTAAACAGGCTCAATCACTTACAAATTAAACTTTTGTGTACATAAATCTGGGCGCCACTCATTTCCATTTTACCCCGTTTCACATTTTCCATAATTCATTTTGGTGAATCAACTATTTTTCTCGAATGAATCAACTATTTTTCTTTTCTCGATTTTTGTGAAACATGTACTGCTGTTCTCTCGCAAACAATTCACAATGTTCCCACCGAGTTGTATTAAATTTTCAAACCCATTTTCAGAAATATCCCGCCGTCTGTGAGCTGTGTGATTCGTACCGATCTACCCGTTGTTGATCGTAAATGGCGCCGCGAAAACAGAGGGATCTCCAGGGAATCCGCGGATATTTCATTATCTCTCCGAAGGGCAAGCTGCTCGACTACATGTCCCCGCTCACCGTCCATTGAACCTACACCTTCTTCGACGAGAAGACGGGCCTCGTCTATTTCACCAACTCACAACATCTCAGTCCACACGGCCTGCTAGCCGTGTGTACGTGTGTATAAGCCGGTACAGCCAGTTTATGAGAAAGTCTGTGATGCCGTGTGATCTAGTAAAAAGGTTCTAGTAACGTGCAATAATTGTATGCTGTTATATGTTTCATTCGGTTTGTTTTTGTAAGAATTCTGCATATTCATGTGATGTCCATCCGTCCAGCCCGTTCATGAGAAAGTTTGTGATGTCTTGTGATCTACTAGTAAATTGATAGGAACAAATCTTCGGGAGGTTTTCTGTAATGTTGGCTTTTCTTTCTGTTCGTTTTTGTGTGAAAGTTGCATAATTTGTAAATATAAAAGATGTTATGAGTAAACTATCGTTGTTATCGAATATGAGTGATCTGGTAGCAACAAAAAGTAAGTACCGCTTAAAAATTTTCCTCTATACATTTGCACTTTAACGAGTGTATTTTGTTCGTCATACATGTTTAGAATTATCTGAGATAGTATTAATTTATTGGGGTTAATCGCATGACAAGAAAATTAAGTGAACATTTGTTGTAAACCAAGGTGTTCTCTGAATTTTTCTTTGTTCTCAATTGTTAAACAAAGATCATTTATTTACATTATTATGCATCCATACTAAAACGATCCATTCACACAAAAACAACAACTGTCACCGTAGTATATTTATTCATTACTGTATTGTGAAACATGAAATCAGCACAAAAACGATGGAAAATCATATTTCACATCACCTTTCACATGGTATTCACGCACCTGAAATGGACAAAGTATTTTTTTCCATGTAATTTACGTGAATTATTTCCTGAAACAATTTTCCTTATAATAAATATTTACCGGAGAAGAAATTCATGAAATGCATCAAATTCCCCTATGAAAACCAACCGAAAAACAACAAACTCTCTCACTTGGGGTAGGTTTCTGAATCGGTCCATTTCCCAGTTTCTAGCAGAGTATGTTTGTGTTCGATTGTATATTCTTTCGGCAATACACATAATTGGGGCAAAATCAAACTCTGGCCAGACCTTGTTGGCTGGAAAATGAATAGTACATGAAACATAGATATATCTAGTTTTCAAGTTTCAAAAAGTGTTACGTCATTTAGTGTAGACTGCAGCAAGTAGCCCTTGCAGTAACCACAGTGACCGTATTTGAATCTCAAACAGTCGAGATATTTGAGCAGAATTGAATTACGTTTTACATATATTAAAAAAGTAACGTTCAAAATAACAATTTCGGTATTTTTACCTATTATGTGTGGAGTGATGTCCAGTTTTCGGAGATACTCCACTCCTAGAAAGCACACACCATGGCGCTTGGTCCGACTCAGACAGTATTTTGGGGAGTTGAAATTCCAGTGGACGAGTCTGCAAAAAACTCTATTCATGCTTCTGATTTTGAAAAAATTATCGAGTTTCATGACTCTCAGTGTACATTTGCTCCCGCACCTCCTTCCCATCCTGCGTCTCTAGCTCTGCCTCATTATTTCTCGTCGCTCGCATTCTGGCGGGATGTAAAAGCAGAGAAACAGCCTATGTTCCAGGAGATGGACTGAAGGTGCCGGAATTTTCTATCAGACGTACTCACGTGTATCTGTACATGTGTACATGCGGTAGAACGTCAGGATTTGACTGCTTTTTTTAGTATGAAATTTGCGATTTTGATGTTACCATTGAACTAACCTTGTGAGTTCCTCACTTGTACAATTACTCTCTACTTGACCAGACAAACCGAGGTCATTGGACTTCACAAGGGTGGCGAATAGCATTTCATCAACGCCGTACAACTATAAACTAAAAAATAGGAGAAAGTATTATTCGGTAATAAAACTCCATTTTTAGAAGGAACTCTTTGAAACAGTTGTGGTTTGGGAGAATTATTTATAATAATGACACTAGAATAGTTGCTATTAAAATGAAAATAGTATTCTTGAAGCATTAAACACGATGTATACTGTTGAAACTTAACAATTTTAAAAAAATGAGTGTTTGAATCCATAACGACCTGGAAGTAGTATTCTTGAATAGATAACTTATATGAATAATACATCCGTGACATGTTCAACATCACACAAAGTATTAAATTATTATGTTAATTTCTTGTAGGTTATATATTTGGTGGTTTAGTTGAGTTCATTTTTTACGGAGCACATACCTTTTCATCGTTGAATATTGTTGTGATCTTGGTCAGATTCAGATAAGTAGTTACATCTTCAATAAATGAACGAGGAAGAAACATTTGGTTGGCCGACTTGACAATCGTTAAGTTCGCATTTTGTTGTTTTGTTGTCAAATTCAATCCTGTAATAAACATCTAGTTATTAATGCAAAATTCCATTTCAGTTTCGTATGCGAATAATTTTATGATAGTGAGGTCAAAATTAAACAAACTCACCAGGTTTGAAAAGATCCAAGTTTCTGGCGGTCCAACTGATATTTTTGGGTAATCTAAAATGATTGTGTAATGGATCGATTATGAAGATTTTGATATTCAACAGAAATATTATATTCGAATGTTTTGTTGTGGAGAATATTCCAGAAAACAACTAATGCGAAATCAACGCAGAGAAAAACAATTGGAAGAGAAAACAAGAATCAGGAACAAACACATCACCTGTGATCGAATGGTAGTTCAAATGTTACGAGTGGGGCTCCTCCTAGAACCTCTATTATATCCGAAATCTCTTTGCTTGATTTTATTATCACATCATTGCTCTACAAAAAAATGGTTACAGTTTTTTCTCCTCCTTTTTAGAGAGGGTGGTGCGTCTGCGTATCTTTGATTTACACAGTCTCTGATCTACAGACAGTTCCCACATTGCTCATTTCGTTCTGCCCTCTACTATAACAATTTCAAAGTTCAACTATAACAATTTCAAAGTTCAAACATATTTCATTTCACGGAATGCCCAAGTGTTAATTTAGCACGTCTAGTTTGAGAATTTTCAAGCATTTCGTACTTCAGGTCGTAGTTGGTACAAGCTGCTAGCTGAATTTAATGTATTTCAACTCATCTGTTGGTTGTGTTATGAGTTTTTTTTCGTTATTTATTACATTTTGAAGGACGTGGGAAATGGTTCAAAGAATATCATGCTGGTTGGAAATAGTTGGGCGGCAAACAGTGCAAAACCAATCTATGACAATTGTGCACACAAAGCATCGAAGATGACCATGTTCTCTGTTTTGGGTGAGTTGAACCAGACGTATAAAACGAGTCCTTAATGTGCGCTCATTTTCAGAACATCAGAGAGAAAGAACAGAGATATAGAGGTAGAAAACGAAAGAGAGCGAGGAAGAAAGAGGGAGAAAACGAGAGAGAATGAAACACAAATCGGGTGTGTGTGCGTTTCGAACGAAAACTACCGGGGTAACGGTGCAGAATGGTACAACTTCTGTTTAAACAAAAACATTTTGCTCCACTTGTTCCTATCGGGAATAGAGAAAAACGCAGATTTCGCAAACTTCTTGACTCATTCATATCAGTTTGTTGTTTTCAGGTTGCGAAGGCCTGTTTATAACGGATTACGCAAAAAACAGGAACTGTCCCCTTCAATATGAGAAACTGTTGGAAGTTGTTCAAAAAGAGAGACCCGACATACTGTTTTTCATTTTCAGGTAATGTTTGTGATATAATCCAACACTGAGTTTTATCGGTCTTCTTCCACGTTCATGTAGTAATTTCATTCGACTCAGTCGCATCCGGGGAACAACGAATGCAACTAGCCGTGAAGAACCAAATATTTCACGTTGAGCGCAACTCACGTCTTTTTAAAACACAAGGAAGGGACTTAATGCCACTATCGGTGAATGGATTCAACTTTTCTACTTTGGAGACATGTAAGTTATATGAGTGGTTTTTTATACATATATTGCTTTCGAGGATAACTGAATGTTTCAGACACTACGAGTACTTTTTACCTGTACCGAAAAACAGCACTACCGACATTTTGGTGGAAAAGGCAAGAAACAGGCTGAAAAAGTATGTGGCTGCAGTGAAAGAAACGATATACTTCCTGGATGCTGTTCCGAGATGTAAACGATCGATTGTAAACATAATCAATAAGAAATTGAAGAATGGTACGCCCATAACACAAGTGAGTACGAAAAGAAGATTTCGAAAACAGTGCTTTGAGTTTGAGAAACGGCATACACTCATTGATTTGTCTTCATTTGTTTATTTATTTATTAGTTTCGTCTTTTATTTGAAAATGAAAATCAACTCAAGACTGAAAACTCATGTTAGAGAACTAATGCACTATCTGCAAAATAACTCTCGTTACAAGAAATGACGGTGGTGTAACCCCGCTCATTTGTTAAATGTTTAATAAACATTTCGTGAGCGGAACAAGAAAATAGTTCGCTCATCAGTCACTTAAACGAGTGGTGATGAGATCACCACGTATGAAAAGAGTGCAAAACAGTTGTCCGATGCTTCCCATCATGTATTTGGGTAAATTTCAGAAAGAACTCCACGACGGTTCCAAATATGAATTTGCCCGGAAAAGAATTCAGAAAACCATGGAAGGCTGCAAGAAATGTGTGATCATAGACTATTTGCCAACTTTCACGAAAAATGGAACGTTCAACTTCTTTGATGAAACGACTGGAGTAACATACTTTACGCCGGGAAATCACATAACGCCTCCTGGACTGAACCTCGTTCAACCATACTACAAGAAACTGTGTAAAAGCTTGTGACAATGAATATTTTCCGTACTAGAAATGTGCAGTGGTTGCGGTGAAAGACTATTTTTACTATCACTAGAATAATTGTTTTCATTATTTTTACAAGTTCGAAAGTTATATGTCAAGTCGTCTAGATGCGCGCATGGACGAGTTGTAAGAAAAGTTGTTGACTTCAATAGAAACAAATCACTTGTATTAATCATTATCTTGTCAAACACACAGAAACAAATTTTAACAATACTCCATCAACTTTTCGAAGTTTGATAGAAGCACGCAATCCACAAACAACAATGGCTTAAAATGTAGAAGTGGGTACTACGAGATCATGAATGTATTCAAAAGCTTCATGCAAACCTAATTGAACAATTTATATGTAACAAGTATTGTGCACACCACTCTGTAGATTATGATGAAACACCCCTAACAATAATATATTGATTGACATTCTCGATTCAGTTGAGGGTGCTTTTGATAAACAAACTAAGATACATTTACATGATAAAGAGATTATGTGGATCAAAATCCATTCATCAAGTTATCCTTTTGGTTTCAACGATCAAATTGAAGGTTTTGGAAACATCTCCAACACTCCTAATCCACTTATTAAACCTGACCATCCTTTTTTTGATATGCCTTTTCCAACACATCGTAAAAGTCATGGAAAGAAGCGTCGATCTGAAACTTCTAGATCTCCTCAAAGAGATATTCATCAGTTATTGAATAGTGTTCAGACCATGCAAGGTAGAGAACTTTATCTGTTTTCAAGAACTCTTTCATAATATGAGAAAGATTTGCTCCTTCAGTATGCTTTCGCAGGTGAATTTCTTTCCAAAAAATTCGAATTCAGGTACAAACTTTATGCTGTATCTGCAATCATTACTGGAAAACGAAACGAACCAAGTCTCAAGATACTATTATTGCTAGTGTGACTATTCCTTTCATGTCTAAAAGTATGGAGCAACTTCATTTACCTAGCCTATTCAATAAAGGTGTTGTTCACAACTATCTTTCTGAAATCAGTGGAATGTCTAGTCCCAAAACTCGGGTAATCTTTACGTACAATCCACCATTATCACTCAAAGTGTTCAATTATAACACGTTCCTCAAAAGATTATATCACAATCATATTGTATATCTGATTGCCGACAGTTATAAATGTATCTGTGATAAGTTTTCTGCTTATATTGATCCAAATCACGGTCACATCTGCACCGGTGACCTAACTTTCATCAAAAAATCGCATTTACGTAATTTGCTATCATGTGGTACGAAATTCAGATGTCAAGAGCCACCAGACTCAGCATCGATTATTCAAGCTTGTCAAAAAGCGGTTCAGTCCGTTATTGGAACAGTTCGTAAATGCTATAAACCTAACAAACAAGTTCTTGATAACTTTCAAGATATTCTGATGCAAAATGTTTGTAATACAGTATCTAACCGATTGCATACTCTTGATTCTAGTTTGGACAATTCTTGTATTTTGAATACTCGTGATTTGAATGATATCAGAAATCACAAGAAAACTTTATTATAACTTGTGTCGATAAAGCAGCGACTAATTATGCATTCACTTGTAAAACGTTATACGTACGTATGATGAATGCAGAAATTGAAAGAAGCAGTGTTTCGCAATTTTCCACATATGAAGTTTCCAATCATACTGTTGATGATGTAATCATTAAACATTCTAAGTTTATTGAAGGATTGAACTTCGAAAAAGTACAAGACCCTTCAATTCGTAAGATGTATGGTATACCTAAAATGCATAAAACTATCATGAAGTTTCGTTTCATTACTGGTGCAAAAACTAGTCCGTTGAAACCTCTTTGCACCAATCTGCAAGTAATCTTATAGGTTTCGCTTACGGAATACATTTTAGAATACGGTCAATTGTCAGTTGCGCTGTGTCAAATGCACCAAGTATTTTGGCGGCGACGGCATTTTTACCGCACCTGGAAAACTGGCGGCAGTTTTTCGTTTTTACCGCACCTGGAAAACTGGCGGCAAAAATGGCGGCAGTTTTTCGTATTTTTCTTATATTTTCTTTCTTATTCCAACATATTTTTTATACTTGTAAGGTTTACTTTGCAATTTGGGTTTTGCGAACCATGTAAGTAATTTGTATTCTGTGAACCTTTGTATTATTATTTAAAAACCTCTCGCTTCAATTGTCGTTTTCATTTTTTATTCTTGAGGATAATTGTGCGCTTCTCCGTCTCTGTTATTTGCGTAAATCATTCATAACTACCGAGTGTATTGATCAGTTCATTCAATAGTGTCTTTTTTATTTGCGAATTTGCAGATTTTACTGGAACTCTACTCGACATGGGAAGTTGGATTACTGATGGTAGGATTCAACTAGAACACACCGCTCTTTTCTCGTCACGTGTTATTCTGTTTGTGAGTTGTTAATACTATTATTTTCTATAATTTTCATATTAGATTTGAAGTTCTTTCGTTTAATTTCGCGGTATTCGTTTAGTTGGTTTTTCCTTTGACGATACACTTTCTCAGTTGTCTTCTTTTTATGCAGTACTATCGTTTCAACACTCACCGTTAGTTTCGACTGTCTGAAGAAAGCACCCCTTTTTTTCAGAATGATTTCGTTAAAATTCGTGATTTTGATCGAAAATTGGACCAATTCTCCTGATTTTGGCAGAATGGGAGCATGATTTTCGAATGATTCTGGCCAATCAAACCACTTCACTGAAATATGGTCTTAAGAAATGTCCCCTTTCGAATTTGGAAGTATGTTTTCCAACTGTGTTCATTTTTCCCGGTCATATTGAAAATATTTGTTTTCTTCCAGAAATGTGAAATCCTTCTTCTGCTCTGGTCGTCCGCCGAGTGGTTGTTGGTGACTTGAGGTGAGTTCTCGATCGATGACTTGTGCTTTTTTTTATTTGAACATTAATGAGTGTTGAAATATTTGGAAAGATCGAATATTTCGATATTTCCCTGGTCCGATTTCGGTCGAAAAAACCTTATTCAGGCCAATTTCAACATTTTATCGGTTTTTGCGTAATTTAGTATTTACTTCTATTCATGGATCAATGTTTCGTACGTATTTGTGTTTCAGTCTGCGCCTGATACGGTGATGACTGCGATCGCCAAAAGGAGAGGAAGGAGTTATGTTCACTGGCTCAGTGGCACAACGAGTTGAAACAGAGCGCAGGTACGTTCTCGATTATTTCAATTTCAAGATTATTCCTCCATTGGTGATATTCTTACCAATTTCAGGGGTGATTTTGTTGGATAGTTCATTTAAGCACCCGTTTTTCGTCAAAAGTGGAGATCGGGACATTATTTTCAATAATAATAAAAAAATTCATTCCAATAAGTGGCCGACTCATTCAAATCCCTCTATTTCATTTTGTGGATAGGTCTTTAGTGCTCTGAATGGAACCCCTTATTCTCAGATGTTTTCTGTAAAACACAAAGCGGTGCCGTCATTATAAATCAGTTATCTCTTGTAAGAAAAATTATGTGTTGAGAATGGAAAGTCGGGTGCCTATTGACTTTTAGTATCAGCATGATCTTTTTGATATATAGTGCGTTCTGCTGCTCCCATATCACATTCACGATCATGCTAAACACCCAGAAGAAATGATGATGGACTTTTTTCATATATAGTTTTTCAGGTTCTCGAATATTTGGAATGAAGGTCCGTCGGGGAACCAAGATGATCACATATGTTTTTCTATTCTGATTTATTAATAAATAAATATATATTTTTATGAACGTATTGAAGAACATTATGTCCATTTCCAAAGTACGTTACCAAATAGAAAGTTACGAGTTTCTTTGCCAAACAAAAAGTAGAAACTGGAAGAGATATCGGAAAAGTTCAATTGAAAGCTGTTTGCGCTCTTTTCCTGTAACTGCGTTCATGTAGCAGCGCAATTCTGCCATCCGAATGTTGGTCGGATGGCCTAATGGATAGCACCTTTGTTTTTGAGCTGGTTAGTTGCGGGCTCGATGGTTCGATCCCCGCCTGTGACCAATTATTTGCTGTTCCAAAATTACGCTGTGTACGTCCCAGGTATACATTTGACACCCCCTATAGCGCATGTACAGAAACATTTTATTAACTATTGCAATGTTATACACGAGAGAACCGGAGTTCGTCACTACTGGGCTGTAAACAACAGTTCACGAGTGGTGGATGACGTGTCTCTCTTTCGTACCAGTAATAGTACACGTATTTATTCTGCTGATTTCGCTAGTTTATTCACTAATTTACCACATAGCGTGATTAAGCTGAATATGTTCCAGCTCCTAGGTGTTCCTTTCAAAAATCAAAACTATATACGTGTACAAGGTAACCATTGTTGTTACAGCGTATCTAATAATGGTACTGGTTCATTTTTCACTTTTCAAGAAGTTTGCTATTTGCTTGAGTCTCTTTTACAGAATAGTGTTGCTGTATACGGCAACACAGTTTATAGACAAAGATGTGGTATTCCACAAGGTGGCAGCTGCTCACCACAAATAGCCGACCTAACTCTCAGCTACATGGAGTACAGATTCATTAAATCAGTTTTAGAAACACGAGGTCAACATTTCGCACGAAAGTACAATTATACATATCGATATATTGATGATCTGTTACATATTTCCGATGTATCCGATAATTTCAAAGCAGATTTACCTCAAATCTATGACTCTTCATTGAGTTTAGAAGCAACAGCAGATTTGGGAACAAGTTGCGAATTTCTAGATTTGGATATTACTCTGACAATTCCCCAGATTAAAGTATCTCTATTTAATAAAACTGATCTCTTTAAGTTTGATGTTATAAGATATCCGAACTACTTTTCGAATATCGATAGTATAATTGGTTTGAATACAATAACTGGTGAAATCATACGAATAACACGTGCTTGTTCAGATTATGAGGATTTCTTAGTAAGAGCAAAACAACTTGCTGGTTTTTATTTTAAAAATGGCTGGCCTAAAATTTTGATTCTTAGACGCTTCTATAAAGTAATTGCTGATAAACCATTTATCACAAGTAAGTACGCAATTGATTTGCAACTGTTTACTAGAATTCTAGATACAGTGACGTGAACTTTTGATCCGGCGCACAGATCGATCAATAATTGTCTGTCTATTCTCTGATTCATGTTGCACTCAGCTGACTTACTGGTCATCATTATCTCTTGTGTAAATGGACTCTTGTAACCATCTTCTAAATAAATTTCTTAAAATAGTCTCACTAGGTTAACTATAACAGGTCATCTACTGATGAGGGCATCCTGTTTGACACATATGGATCGGTAATTGCCCGAAATGTCAAGGTAACTAATGTTTGTAATAGGCAATCTAGGAATTTGCACAGTGCAAATAAAATTATCTCTCACTCTCCCTCTTTTCATTTCTCTTTCCTTTGGACTTTTTTCCTTTGTAAACCATTGAAGTAGCCCGATATTAACAGATAATTTAGCTTGTTTATACAAGCAACTTGGTTTTGTATAGTAATTTCAATCTCCAAGTTTTTCTTATAATTTAATGATGAGAGGACACCTTTGTCCATAAGTGAATCTAATATTTCTAAACCAGCAGTTTGGTGTCGATGACAGTATATGTGTCTTCACTAGCTTCCGTTTCCACCCAATCTTCCAATCCCATCATTTTCTCACGACATCCCAACACGGGACTCTTACAGTTGCCCTGTGTTTTCCTCCATCTGAATAAAACATAATATAGTCGTCGCCAACGAAAAAGCGGGAGTGTACTGTATATCTCACTTTCCGCTGTGTACGCACACATGTCTTCGATTTCGAAGTGTGCTCGTCATGTGCTCTAATAGCGCCGTGGTTAGCGCCCTGCTGCAAATATTTTGCTCGCAGGTTCGGTTCCGGCGAGAGACAGAAATTTATTAATTTCGCACTCACTAGTTTCGCGCCCAAACTCTAGTCTTTGTCTGTAGTTCACCACGCTGCTTCCATGAACATTATATCGAACAGAACGTGGGTGCGAAGGAATAAATTCAGTGATGTTTCATAACCGATCACTTATATTTACCGATAACTCAGGTAACCTAGTTGATAACCTCCCTCTGTCCCTATCTAACTTAGAAATAATCTAGAATTTCCTTTCATCAATACAATTGTTCGCGGAGTTATGTTTTACTTCCAGGCAACGCCCCCGACAAATCGCGCCCGGTTCCGACCATATAACTTTTCATGTCTATTCCTGTTGAGTAATAAACCCCTGTTGACAATGTCCTTCTCATCAACTGACCCATTTTTAATGTAAGTTTTTCTAGTAAAAAAGCTCTTGTAAGGTGATATTTTTCAATATCCTGGCCGAAAACGTGTCATATTTGAGAAATGTCATCAAGTGTGTAACTTTTATTGGCTTTTCAGCCTGTTTGGTTCATCGAGAAAAGGTATGATTGACGATTAATGTAAGATTTTTTAGTAAAAAAGCTCTTGTAAGGTGATATTTTTCCATATCCTGGCCGAAAACGTGTCATATTTGAGAAATGTCATCAAGTGTGTGACTTTTATTGGCTTTTCAGCCTGTTCGATTCATCGAGAAAAGATGTGATTGACGATTAATGTAAGATTTTCTAGTAAAAAAGCTTTTGTAAGGTTATATTTTTCCATATCCTGGCCGAAAACGTGTCATATTTGAGAAATGTCATCAAGTGTGTAACTTTTATTGGCTTTTCAGCCTGTTTGGTTCATCGAGTAAAGATATGATTGACGATTAATGTAAGATTTTCTAGTAAAAAAGCTCTTGTAAGGTGATATTTTTCCATATCCTGGCCGAAAATGTGTCATATTTGTGAAATGTCATCAAGTGTGTTACTTTTATTGGCTTCTCAGCCTGTTTGGTTCAACGAGAAAAGATATGATTGACGATTAATGTAAGATTTTCTAGTATGAAAGCTTTTGTAAGGTGATATTTTTCCATATCCTGGCCGAAAACGTGTCATATTTGAGAAATGTCATCAAGTGTGTAACTTTTATTGGCTTTTCAGCCTGTTTGGTTCATCGAGTAAAGATATGATTGACGATTAATGTAAGATTTTCTAGTAAAAAAGCTCTTGTAAGGTGATATTTTTCCATATCCTGGCCGAAAATGTGGCATATTTGTGAAATGTCATCAAGTGTGTTACTTTTATTGGCTTCTCAGCCTGTTTGGTTCAACGAGAAAAGATATGATTGACGATTAATGTAAGATTTTCTAGTATAAAAGCTTTTGTAAGGTGATATTTTTCCATATCCTGGCCGAAAACGTGTCATATTTGAGAAATGTCATCAAGTGTGTAACTTTTATTGGCTTCTCAGCCTGTTTGGTTCATCGAGAAAAGATATGATTGACGATTAATGTAAGATTTTCTAGTAAAAAAGCTTTTGTAAGGTGATATTTTTCCATATCCTGGCCGAAAACGTGTCATATTTGAGAAATGTCATCAAGTGTGTAACTTTTATTGGCTTTTCAGCCAGTTTGGTTCATCGAGAAAAGATATGATTGACGATTAATGTAAGATTTTCTAGTAAAAAAGATTTTGTAAGGTGATATTTTTCCATATCCTGGCCAAAAACGTGTCATATTTGAGAAATGTCATCAAGTGTGTAACTTTTATTGGCTTCTCAGCCTGTTTGGTTCATCGAGAAAAGATATGATTAAATAAATAATAAATAAATCTTTTTACGGCAAATATTTCAGCCGTGTGTTACTTTATTTATTTCAATACAACCAAGACAAGTGATCAAATAGAAGTATCCGTAGAGGGGTGGGGTCCGTATATGAGAAACTAGGCATGGGTGAGCTTTATTACCAGCTCATGCGGTCCGCCATGAAGATACCGCGCCGGGTGGGATCGAACCATGGTGTTTGGAGTGCTAGCGCGCACACAACCAGTCGACCACTCGGCCCCATTTGACGATTAATGTAAGATTTTCTAGTAAAAAAGATTTTGTAAGGTGATATTTTTCCATATCCTGGCCAAAAACGTGTCATATTTGAGAAATGTCATCAAGTGTGTAACTTTTATTGGCTTCTCAGCCTGTTTGGTTCATCGAGAAAAGATATGATTGACGATTAATGTAAGATTTTCTAGTAAAAAAGATTTTGTAAGGTTATATTTTTCCATATCCTGGCCGAAAATGTGTCATATTTGTGAAATGTCATCAAGTGTGTAACTTTTATTGGCTTTTCAGCCTGTTTGGTTCATCGAGCAAAGATATGATTGACGATTAATGTAAGATTTTCTAGTAAAAAAGCTTTTGTAAGGTGATATTTTTCCATATCCTGGCCGAAAATGTGTCATATTTGTGAAATGTCATCAAGTGTGTAACTTTTATTGGCTTCTCAGCCTGTTTGGTTCATCGAGAAAATATATGATTGACGATTAATGTAAGATTTTCTAGTAAAAAAGATTTTGTAAGGTGATATTTTTCCATATCCTGGCCAAAAACGTGTCATATTTGAGAAATGTCATCAAGTGTGTAACTTTTATTGGCTTCTCAGCCTGTTTGGTTCATCGAGAAAAGATATGATTGACGATTAATGTAAGATTTTCTAGTAAAAAAGCTTTTGTAAGGTGATATTTTTCCATATCCTGGCCGAAAATGTGTCATATTTGTGAAATGTCATCAAGTGTGTAACTTTTATTGGCTTCTCAGCCTGTTTGGTTCATCGAGAAAATATATGATTGACGATTAATGTAAGATTTTCTAGTAAAAAAGCTTTTGTAAGGTGATATTTTTCCATATCCTGGCCGAAAATGTGTCATATTTGTGAAATGTCATCAAGTGTGTAACTTTTATTGGCTTTTCAGCCTGTTTGGTTCATCGAGCAAAGATATGATTGACGATTAATGTAAGATTTTCTAGTAAAAAAGCTTTTGTAAGGTGATATTTTTCCATATCCTGGCCGAAAATGTGTCATATTTGTGAAATGTCATCAAGTGTGTAACTTTTATTGGCTTCTCAGCCTGTTTGGTTCATCGAGAAAAGATATGATTGACGATTAATGTAAGATTTTCTAATAAAAAAGCTTTTGTAAGGTGATATTTTTCCATATCCTGGCCGAAAATGTGTCATATTTGTGAAATGTCATCAAGTGTGTAACTTTTATTGGCTTCTCAGCCTGTTTGGTTCATCGAGAAAATATATGATTGACGATTAATGTAAGATTTTCTAGTAAAAAAGCTTTTGTAAGGTGATATTTTTCCATATCCTGGCCGAAAACGTGTCATATTTGAGAAATGTCATCAAGTGTGTAACTTTTATTGGCTTTTCAGCCAGTTTGGTTCATAGAGAAAAGATATGATTGACGATTAATGTAAGATTTTCTAGTAAAAAGCTTTTGTAAGGTGATATTTTTCAATATCCTGGCTGAAAACGTGTCATATTTGAGAAATGTCATCAAGTGTGTAACTTTTATTGGCTTTTCAGCCAGTTTGGTTCATAGAGAAAAGATATGATTGACGATTAATGTAAGATTTTCTAGTAAAAAGCTTTTGTAAGGTGATATTTTTCAATATCCTGGCCGAAAACGTGTCATATTTGAGAAATGTCATCAAGTGTGTAACTTTTATTGGCTTTTCAGCCAGTTTGGTTCATCGAGAAAAGATATGATTGACGATTAATGTAAGATTTTCTAGTAAAAAAGATTTTGTAAGGTGATATTTTTCCATATCCTGGCCAAAAACGTGTCATATTTGAGAAATGTCATCAAGTGTGTAACTTTTATTGGCTTCTCAGCCTGTTTGGTTCATCGAGACAAGATATGATTGACGATTAATGTAAGATTTTCTAGTAAAAAAGATTTTGTAAGGTGATATTTTTCAATATCCTGGCTGAACTTTTTTTCATAGAATGTGATTAACAGACTATATTACATCATTTATTTATATTATATATGAGTTCCAAAAATTGAACGCGCACCGACAAAATTGGTGAAAAGACCAATAGCAAAAGTAGTACGGCTCGGTATTCTGGTAGATGGACGACAAACAAAATAGATATGTCAAAAATACTGTTTTATTACCAAATTCCAAATGGCGGAATATGCTGATATTTAATGTTGATAGATAAACAAAGTTAGATATCTCAATAATACGGCTGTATCACAAAAATCAATGCGGCACGGTAAAGAAAAATTTATATATATATATATATATATATATATATATATATATATATATATATATATATATATACAACAGCGACGACACTTAGGCTGACTTCAGACTTTTTGTGCGATTCAAGATACAGATACACGATTCATTTTTGAAATATTTGTATCTTGGCGCCAACGTATCAGAAAAGTATGAACGTTCCAGGATACATTTTTTTTTCGATTTCGTTAGTTTCAAATTCAAAAATAACTTTTCACGATTTAAATTTTTAGATTTTATAGATATTTATAGGTATCCTTCGAATTGACGTCTATCTCATCGCAGTCGACGCGACGCGCGCATGCGCCGCGACAAAATGTAAAAATGAATGAAATTCGATAAACTTTGGACGTCGGGAAAAACAAAAACGCTGATGATCATCGTTATCGATCCCCATGCCATAAACTCAATTTCACTCACGCGAAGCGCGTGCACGCGACGCGGCAGAAATATCAAAAAGAATCGATTCATATGGAATTGGGGAAGGTGAGGTATTCGATAATGCTGGTTATGAATATGTATTCGAAACTCGTAATATCTTCTTATCATCGTGGCTAACTACTCCTAATCCCAAAAATTTATCTTCATGCACAAAACTTGAAATTTTCCATCGCGTCGCGTGCTGCGCGCGCGCTCCACCCCAAGTTTGTACCAAGCTCACATCTGACTTCATAATAATCAATTTCCTCAGGTTCCCAAGTTTCATTGAGTTCTACTTGTTTTCAAATTTTTGTCGCGGCGCGTGCACGCGTCGCGAGCATGATAAAAAAATGATACCCACATTCGTAATCAGACAGATCGATAACCACAGTTCTCAAATGTTACTCAAATCCGCATATTTTCTCATTTCAACGCGTCGCGTGCGCGCGTCGCGCGCGAGAAACAAAAAACTTTTGTGAAACCCAATCGATTTTTGGTTGGGCGACATTTTATCCAATTGGGAAATTTGCACACAAATTCTAATTTTATGAGTTACAATCCGAAAACCTAGATGTATCCACGGTATGAGTGAAGTGTAGAATGCCGGCCGCAATCTTCAAAAATTGTGTATCGTCGATTCAAAATGATGTATCTGACGCCGAGATACTGTAGAAAAAGTATGAACGAACACGAAAGATACATCGCGTGACGCATGTATTTGTCGCCGCTACAAAAGTACAATCAATACACATGATTAGAGCGCGCATGTATCGTGTATCTTGTATCGCACAAAAAGTCTGAAGACAGCCTCAACAAACGGATTGTACGCGAAATGATCACAAAAATTTAAGTTAGTTTCGGAAAGAGAGAGGGAGCGGTTCAGAAGGGTGAACTTAAGGATTAAAATGGAAATTAGAAGAAGAAGAGAGTGTGGTGTGAAATAAAGAGAGGAAAAGAGAGAGAAAGAAGGAGAAAGAGAGACAGGAAGAGAAAGACAGAGAACATTTCTCTATTTGTTTTTTAAAAGTGGTTCCAGAACTTCTTCGTATTTGGGTCGAACCAATTCTAGGCCTTCTGGTGTCAGATGAGTACCGTCGCCGTAATAGGCATGTAAACTGGATCGATTATACAGATACAAAAACTCGCCCTCGAACAGAGCCTGGAAAACGAAGTTAGATGAACACAATTGTTTGTTTTCGTTTAGGTTAATTTCTAATTTCGCGGTTTCCAAATATACGCCCACCTCAGTTCGTTCATTACATAAATACGCACTTACACCGTCGTAGTGTGTATAATTTCTACAAAGGCAGCGTTCGTGAAGTTATCCGAAGAAATATCGATATTTAAAGTACCTAGTTTTCACAGAATGTCATTATCGAACACATGGTTACTAGCCTATCCTATGAATGAAGAATAGTCGGAACAATGAATGAAGAATAGTCACTTTCAATAAGTTATTTTGGTGAAAACGTTATGCACACTAGTGTAAAGACCGCATACGGTTACAACCTTTGTTCACGCTGCTGTATATACACCAAGCAAGTCGTTGTTTGAGATCATTCGAGGCGCACACAGCTGAACACTCGTCAACTTGTAACCCTCTTGCAGTTTTGCTGTACACACTCATCTATTAGCTATAAGGAGCTGTAAGGTCCAGAATTGTGTCGAACACAACGTAAACCACTCACCTCATCCACCCTATTTATTATGCAGTTTGAGCATTTCAAATGTTCCACCCGAGCCCGATGAAACTGCTGTTGTTCGAAATCCTCCTAGAATCGCATCATTATCGTATCATTACGAATCTGTGATCAAACGAGCAGGTGGTGAGCGACAATTACGATAATACTCCATTAATTGACTGGAAATCGTCAGCGTAAATATCCTGCGACTGGCCAGCTACAACATCGAGAGAGCAAGCAGTTCAATGACATCAACTACATGGAGACTATTATCTTCCAAGTTTCTACCAAGTGTGAATTTATTAGAATTTAATTTATTATTATTAGTGAACACAAAATATAAATTCATGTACGCGTGAATACCGAACTATTTCATTTTCAGACCAACCTGTTTTGTCCTTCTCAAGTCAGTTAAGGGTATATTTTGCTGTAATCTCTTGGAAACTTCGTAACCAACGCGGCCTTTATCCAGAAAGTAGTATGGCATGTCGATCACAACGTGTTTGCTCCGTTTGCTGAGTACAGTGATGTTGTTTATTAATCAAATAAAACAGTTTTCTATTAGTAGTTTGTTACACTTTGTTTCATTTTACTGTTTAGGAAAACACACGCCACTGAGATTTTGGACTTCGTTTAAAAATTACAAACACCATTCAATGCGTACTTTTTGAACGTGAGCTTCTTGGTTTCACATTTGTTTTCTTTTTGGTTGTTTATGATGAGACCCTGATAATTTTTGAAGTTTTAGTGTGATGAATTTCAATTCCGAAAGAAATCAGTTTGACTTACTGTAGGGTTTCACAAATGTGTAAAACCGACAAAACGCAATCTCACACCATTATTTTTTCAGTTCTTCTTATTAACATCAGTGATTCCTATGTTGTGACAAAAATGTATTGGATAGCATCAACTATGTCTGATTTAATTCTTGAAAACAGTTTCTACCTGTAGTAATCCAAGTTTTTCTGCATGATCCGGAGTGTTGTGTCGTTGGCAAGATTTGTCACCGGACCAAGAAGATCCTTTGACCTGATTAACATTGTGTCACAACTGTCTATGTTTATGATTTCATCTAGCATAGAGGAAGGAAAATCATTGAAAATGCATAGACCTCATGAACTACAACAAGTCTTACAAGAATGGATCTGGGAATTCGGATAAATATGCAACTAATGTGGAACATTATGACTTGTATACCAGAATGTTACAAATATACAAATCAAGCTGTCACGTAACGATGTCTAATATATTCCTGACAAACTGGCAAAAATACGGGGCGTTTCAAGTCATGGCATTTATGGAAATTTTTACAAGGTCTGGCTAATTTACAAATCATTCCTTTCAAGAAACGATTCCTACTTCAAAAAGGAACAAGTATTCTACTTTTTCCACTACCACGTCTTCAATTGGCAAACATCAGTTTTTTTGGACAAACATCAGTTGCTCACACTGTGAGACAATTTGGTATGCAGGGTTATTGTACCTACCACCCAACTTTTCGCATGCCAGCATGCGAAAATACTCAACACATTTCTTAGAAAAAGAACTCACTTCGCCCACCAGATATTGATGAGTATATCAGGTTTCATTTTATCAACAACGAGGTGGGAAGCATTTGTGAAATAAGGGCAATCGTTGTAGAGTGGTACACATGCTGTAAATTGGTCATTACTGATTGATTCTTGATTGATTGATTGATTCTGTTACCAAACGTTGAAACCACAAGATAATTTCATTATTGTTTTCATCAGTTTTTTTTTCAGAAATGATTAAATGCAATTATGACTTGCTTATGATCTTCAAAACCAGAACCATACAGAACATGAACAGAAAGTCACGTTTTGAATTGCATGAAACGCTAAGCTCGTGAAGTTCTGATAATTCTCAATATAGGAAAACCGAAAAACTCACTGCTTATGCTGAATAATCGTAGTTCGCTGTATCGATTCTTCAAAATATTGTGAAGCAATGGAAAGGCCCGGTAAGCAATTGAATTTCCAAGAACTAATATTTTCAGCTTTCCGGAACCTTTCTGAAAAGTTGTGATGAGCAAAACCTTGATGTTCGTGGGGTTTTCAAGAACGTCATACATGGGATGCACTAAATTTGATCTCACCTTGTAGCACCGCATTCCCATTTCTTCTTTGATATTGGTCAACTTCAGTACTTCTTTGTCAGGACTGCAGGGTAGTGAGAAGTACACCTTCTTACCTTCTCGAGTATTCCACTGGATAGCCGCCGTTATATCTGAGGAAAATGGATAATAAATACTACAAAACAATAATGGTTTATAGTTCAGATCGTCAACAATTGTAATCGATTCCCATCTTGAGATACTGTAGAACAACTACAAATGATTGACTTTCGCAAATAGGTTTCAACTCTACGTAGAAAATACTCATTTAGGAACATGTTTCCTATACTTTCAAACGGAAGCTACATGAATGATGATGGTCAGGTTTCCGAATTTGAAAATTTCTATGCTTTTCCTACTACACATTTCACTCATATTCCTGGTTTGTTTGCGCAACCAAATCAGAACTATGTGCAGCGCAGTCAAGTTTACATGATATCTCTTTCCGCAGTTTTTTCGCAGTAATTGTTTGGCCACACTTCTTATTTTCATTTGTGAAACTGTTCTGCGTTTTCTCGTTTTCCCAGAACTAAACAAATCTTAATATTATTTCTCAAATTGCTACACTTTTTGCCAAACCGCTCCGATCCAGTTACCGACCAGTTTTTATTTCAGAACCGAATTAGGTAGAGATGACAAAAATCAAACGTTTAGTCCGGAATATAATAAAGTAAACCCCAAAATGTTGCTCATTGGTATGAACTATGTATCTGGTAAAAAACTGTGACTTCGATAATTAGTACATAATAATCATAGTTCATTTGTTTATTGTCCTAGTAGCTTCATTCTAGTTGAGCCCTGTTTCAAATAAACTAGCTCTGTTTATCTAATAGTATATTTATTCTTACTTATTATACTTTGCTCATTTGTTACACCGATGTTGAGTTGAGTCGTCGGGTAGTAGGGCGATGTCAGTAATATTGTGAACATACACAATACGACGACAATCGAACTGGTTTTGGTTTCGCAATGAATCAGGTTCTTCTGAAATGATGCAAGATAATGCTAGATCCGGACGAATATGTAATTGCACTCGACCCGTACCCTATGTTGCAAGTTCTTGTTGACATTAGCGTTGCTTTCCAATGTCAGTATTCCGGAAAGGTCACGAAGTCATATCGTCTTTGACGCGCTGTGTTGTATTTCACTATGTTCATCTTAAAATGCTCCCACGGAGTCCGAAAGTTCAAACCTCAACGAATTCATGAAACATCACAGCCGCGATTATGGTTCCAACAAATAACATCACAACTACTGAAAGATAGAAGAGTCAGTTTCACTTCTCGAAACATGATGAAAATAGGAATATATCACGAATGTATGAATGAGTGAATGCAGTTCACTTCAGGGTGGTACAAATCACAATTTTGAGTGTTTTTAGTTGATCTATCTCTCACGAGCATTGTTTAAACAGAAAGGTGAGTGCTACAGTGAACTTATATTACATCTCTTTAGATACGACTGTTCAACTTGATTTTTGAAGGTAATCGATTGCATCACAACGAAACTCGCACCGATATTATTGAACTCTCGAAAATATTGGTTTTGTTCTAGAACATCTTAGAATTTCATCAATTCTGTCGACTTTTTCCATTTCAGTAAATTCAGCCGAAATGAGAGAACTAGATCCCTATCATACACACAAACCTTCAAGACGAAGTGGATTTTCATTCAAATAATATTTTGTTCCAACAATGAAAGGCCAGTGTAAGAGGTATAATGAGTATGATACATCTCCCATGTACACCAGAAAACGAGTGGTTAGCAGCCGACTTTGATATTTACCAGATAAATAGATCATCAAAGCTGTTGCTGACGTTCCAATTAGTCTGCAATGACGAAAGAACAACATTTCGAAAGAACAACATTTCACTTCGTTTGATGTTGAAAACAAAGCATTTCTTATGTGGCAGCCAGCAGAACCACATTCTGCCTGTTTATTTTTTTCAGGATTTGATTGTCCGTTCGTTCATGAAATTGGATAACGAGCTCGTCGTAATCTCAGACTATTCCGACTGTTTTTTTATGTTGTTCGGAGTCTATAACTCCCACATATGTTGCGATCTAATATTCCGATGGGATACCAATATCATACATCTATTGGCTTTTTTTACCTAGTGAGACTTTTACAGTATAAATACAAAGTTTCATGACCGTGATAATGGCGAAAAAGTTAGTTTTAAATGATGTGGACTATACCTCATTGTGATCTGGTTGATATACGGTGGATTCACCATTACAACACTCCACATTGTCACCAAGATGAGATCGCTAACTTGGGGTAGATTAGATAAGTTGTTGTACACTTTTTCAGAAATTGAACGATCTGTACACTCAAACGCAAGGGAGCCGAGAAGGAATTGCCAGATCCTGAAAATGTGTACACCTTTTTGATGATCTTTTTTGATGATCAAATAAACTCTTTTGATGGTAAAATTGAATCAGGTTTTTTGTCCGTTTTCCCGGAAAATTTGTTTCTGTAGGTACGTAATTCAAATAATGATAAATTGAGCTCATTCAGTAAAGGCACACAAGGTGGTGAGACAGAAAGTTCCACGCCTAAACCAAATTTCTTAAAAAAAAATTGAAAACTACCTGCAAAACATGAGACCATAGGATACATTTGAAGGTGAGAATAGTTGAAGAGTAACCGAAGCACAACTTAGCAAAATGAGTAGGGTGCACCTGTAATTAGAATGGTGGAGGAGTGAATTTTTGACCCATCCACACTATGCATATGGAAACTATCATAACAGTTAAAATTGAATTTCATCCTAGGAGAACTTCAAGCTGCCATTTGCGGTGTACTACCGCTGAAAGCACTGAGAAAAGAGTTTTTATGTTTCTGGTTAGTTTTATGCATTCACCCAAAACGAATAGGTTTGCTACTAATATACCTATCATTGAGCGCTGAACTAGATTGTTCTCAACCTCAGGGATCAGTAACCAAGCCAGTTAGCAAATCTAGTCAAACTTGATTTAGTCGTATTTTCAGTAGACAAAGTGGTGTATCAGCATTCTCGCTGAAAACACTTGCACCAGACCTTGCCAGCGTTTAGAATCATTCATTCTGAAGACCAAACATATTTGGAGGCGATTTGTGAAGTGAATTCATAAGTTGTGAACTTACATGAAGCTTTTGTAGCAACTCACCTGTAGTTTTTGTTCCATCTGTTCGTAGCTCCAAGTAGAATGGGTGCGATTATATAAAACTGCAGCTCGACGCCGAGCGACCACGCGTGCAGAAAAAATCGATACGAAGAAATCTAGGAAAGTGCAAAGTCGGGGATTCGACGTTTTTGCTCAGGTAACTTGTGATGGCGGCGAATAAGAATAATAGTAATTGAAAAATCAACACGGAAACCAATTTTATAGTATTTATATCTAATAGGTGAGTGCTAGATAATTTTACTTTTGAAAGAATGTGGTTGTCACTTCACATGCAAGCTCTGAATATAAAAGTTGACCATGAGTGCCAGTCTACGTATGCTAGAATATCCCGTCCCCTCCATCCCATCCTGCGTTTTCTCAAACATACGCTGTTTCTCTGCTCTTACATCCCGCCGGGGTGGAAGAGACGATAAATAGTGAGGCAAAGCGAGATACGCAGGAAGGAAAGAGGGTGTTGGGATCTTCCAGCGCACGTACGCAAAAAAAGTAATCTAGAACAGGAACTACCATACATATCGACTAAGTGTTGTACGAGTTGAATCTGTTCATGTCACTAGCACTGAAGTATCCCTATACTTTATGCCGCATATGTTTGTAAAATAACCGTGATTGATTGCAAACCTGATCCCAGTATCCCTTCGATTCATAGATTGGCTGCATATTTGATGTGAACGTCAGAGCCCATTTCAAATCAGTTAATATATCTTCACGATCCGACTTTATGACAATGATATAGCAACCTGATACGGAAAAATATGAAGAAACGCGATGTGGAAATGGTTATTATATTTAGCTTAGAATTGTGTGAGATTGGCGCACGCATGGAAAGTTCGATAAGTTATGAAGGGTATGCTTCCCGGTATGAAAACCGCAAATGTCGTTCAAGAAGGAATATACATAACTCTCTATGTGAGTGTAAAACAACACACATATTAAGTACAACAACAAACTGTTGGATTGAAAGAAAAGGGTTGTAGCGGTCGATAGGTCTTATGCCAGCCTGAATTGAGTTTAAAAACTGAAGAGGGTTCGTACCGAGATATATTAGCACACATACAACGAAAAACAGCGGCACTATGCGTCTGAATCGTCTCTGGTAGAAATCGCTGACAACCGATAGAGAAATGGGGTTTCGGGACAGAATAGTACTCATCAGAAACCCAGAAAGAACAAAGAACCTGTAATTTTTAGCACTTGTCATGTTTCACCGATCAACGGAAAAGAAATTCCATTCGATTCAGCAACTGCACAACTCACTTGTTCACTCCCCTTGATGAATATAAAACTTTTCACTGTTCCATAACTTGCTTAGTTTGAATTAACATCCCTTTTCATAGTTCTCGCCTTTCGTCTTTGTAATTTGGCAGCACGCTTTTTCTCAAATTTTTTTATTAGCGGTCAATCCTCTTCATTATACCAATCTAGAAGTAAAACTTAGGGAAAAACTTGTCCAAGAATAAGTCAGCCGAACATTTTGGCAGATCGCAAATCAGTATCAGTGCGCACGGAACGGAGTAATCACACCGTACAATATGGTCTCCTAAACATAACTCACATATCCACTCCCACAAAACCCAATGGGAAACGCGTAGGAACCAGATGAAATATGAGGACTAGTAACACAGCGACGCCTCGAATACCTTGCAAGTCGTCTCGTTTCATGTTTCCGAGAAACTACTAACTGTAATTAAGCAATTGAATCAACATACGTTCCTTCATTACACAAAATGTGCGACGGAAAATAAGGAAAGGCATGAATCGGAACTCAGTTTGGGTAACAAGAGAGATAGAAGCGGTGCTGAAACTTCAGAAAATAAGCAAAAATACGGGTTCCCTGTTTTCGAGAGACCACACAGTGTATGCTTACGTATTCTGTTGTGTCTGTAGTCTGATCCGATTGTTTCCCAGTCGGACTACATGAACTATGAGGCGTAATTGTATCAAATTACAATAAAGATTTTCTCACAATTCAAACTAAAACCAGAGCATTACTGTACTGTCAAAACTCAATTTCGCACAAGCAACTGAATGACGCACGAAAATGAAGAATACTGAGAAGTCTGCCGAGCATTCGTAGTTGTTAACACGTAAACATATTCTTTAAGGATATAAGACGCTGCAATATATATGACCCCACAAAATCCGACAAATACACGCATTTTCCGAAAATGTTGTGCACAATACACATCGGTTGTCACGAAAGTGGTTTCTCTTTTGACCATGTGTATTCAAAAACCTTGCACACGAAAAATCAACTGGAAAAACAGGATGTACGCAAAATATTGATGTATTTGTATAAAAAAAACGCATGGAATATAGAAAAGGAGAAATGCATGGAATATAGGAAAGGAGGACAATAACTCAAGAGGGAAATGAAAAATGTAATCTCGCAATTTTCATGGGTCAAAAACATGTTGTTTTCCAGTGAAAAAAAAAACTTGCAGCAAACAAACGTCCTAATATGATCATCACCATTGATTCAAAACTGATAACAGAACAGAGTACACTATAAGTTTCTTGAATATTCATGTAAAGTTAGCATTCTAATAGCCTAAGTGTGCACTTTGTCTTTTCACGTTTCCGAGTTCTGCTGTGTTTAACATGTTTCACGTGACTGTGCGATTGACTGACAGTATAGTTGATTTTTGTTTCAGATACTTTTTTAGTGTAAGCGGAATGTTCTGAAATATTTAGCACATATTTTTCGAATCAGTGTGTCAAGATGATCATGAAAATTGCGAGATTAGATGTTTTATTTCCCTCTTGAGTTATTGTCCTCCTTTTCTGTATTCCATGCAGTTTATTCTCAAAAGCTAATCGTCTCTCACTTTACATCGTTTTTTTCATACAAATTGTCCTCATTTTCTATATTTCCGAAGGAAACAATGAATCAATAAATAGGGAATAATGAGCATCTAATCAATTATTATTGAACTTTTCTCAACGTAACAATGAATTGTTGATTTGTTGAACATTGAGTTGATTTGCAGAACAGAAACTGCGTTAGAACTCTGGTTAGTAAGCATTCTCTCAGAAACCGTGATCAATCCTTGATTTTGGGCAGCGCACGTGTGGCGCCGTCCCTTTCTTTCTTTCGTGACGATTTGGCTCAGTCGGCCGAGCAGCGCACTACAGTCCAGTAGGCCGAGGGTTCGAATTCTTTCACGGACATCATTCTTGTTTTTGTTCGATTAACCTTTTTATGGAGTCAGAATCTCTACGGATTGACACAATTGCTTTTCCTATATATTTTAATTTATTCAAACCACCGAAAAGCGAAAGAACAGCTCACTGCGCACACTCCACACATCTAGAAGTAATTGTCAAAGCAGCTAAGAGCAATGTTCCAGGTCCATAAAATGGCTCAATGTTTACCGATTGGTTCAAGATTTCATATTTACTTATAGATCTGTTGTTTCTAACTATATTCCAAATTTCAGACGAATCGGTTGAATTCGTCGGTTTTGTGGCCGCCGCGCGGCCGCTGTCGGAAGCCATTTTCGCGAGACGATTTTCAGAATAACTGTAGTTCACTCGTCGCACTTGAATATCGAATAGCTCAATTATAGAGCCTTTCCTCCTCTATAATTCTATTACTCTCTCTATCAAAGTCTCAAAAATCCGTTCAGGAGTTTTTGAGAAAATGGAATAAAATCGCTTTTGAAAGTCCGCAACGTTGTGATCAAAAACTAATCTGCGCAGCGTTTCGCGCTGCTCGCAATACACCTATCGAACTTAGTGACACAAAATTGATAGAACCGAAAAAGTGGATTAATAGATTACAAAAATCTTTAGTTTAAAAATGTGTACACCTCCAGAAATGCATAAATTTATTAGAACTTTGGTGTGTCCATGTGAACCTTTTCTGTTTTCAGCTGGTTTTTTTTGTGCTGGTTGAAATTGTCCCCCGTACCAGTATAAATATTTTGAAGACCTGTAACATCAATGCGAACAGAATCTTGGTTGAAGTTCGATCAAAAACACGACCAGGTCCCAATTTATCATCATAACAGTGAGTTCAGAGACTACGAACATAGTAAGGTAGATTAAAGGGACCGTACCTCTATAATGTGCGATGTAGGTAATTTTTGAAAAATTAAAAAAATGATTTATTCTGTTTTGAAATGAAAGTTCATACCTTACGTACAGAAAGTTCAAAACCCCCACATTACTACCGAGAAAAATAGTAGCCAACAGGATTTGGGTAACTGCAATGCAGTAATTCATAATCTATCACTGCTTTGTAGTATTCATTATATTCACAAATCTTTCTTTACAGATTTCATATTGGTAATTTTGGCCATGTTTTGACTATGGTTTTGTAGTTTTATGGACATTTGGGGAACTTTGTACGTAGGTGAACTTGGCGGTGTATGTACGTGCGCGTGGTCGCGTCGAATTTTTGAGAACACGGAGCAAGACAGGAAGTTGACACCTATATGAATGATTTTGGTTTTTTAATGTGAAAAATATCGACTAATCAACTCGAACCTCCAAATTAAAGAGGAAGGGTCCCTTTAAGTGTTAAATTAGGGATTATGCACAATATTCGTAGTAAATAATTTGTGCATGTACGCATTTTCCGTAGTACTACATTTGAGTACTTTATGTGTACGCTAATATGTGTAAGATGCTCGAAAATCTTGGCTTTATATTTTTAGTTTTGTTCGATAGACAACATTTGGTGAATACAGTTTGCTCTCACTTTTAAATTCAGTGTGAAAAAGTAAGTATTGATCGAAAAACTAGTGAGCTGACGAGGAGCTCGTCAGTTCCTCATGAACCTCGTGAGTAGACCTCACGAGGTTCACTCATGAGATCTCACCAGTTTTGGAGGGATTGCTACAGCGCCTGAGTCACTGATGTGAAATGTATTACGTAAAGCCTATTGATCAGCTGAAGTCTGCTTGAAGGAGAATGAAAGAGTTATATCTACTTGTATTCAAGTTAATAAGTATAGAAGAACTATTATAACCGTAATGTGAGTTAATAGAGACATGAATTACTCATGGCACTTGCGATATTGTGCTCTGAATACAATATTTTATAAATGTGCGTCACGGCCCACAGTGCAATCGTGACATAGGCTGTGTATAAACATTGCCTACGACGTGTTATTCGAATTTATTGAAAAGCTTCTTCACACTTACGAAAAATGTAAACATCTTCAAATACTTTTTTGAATGCGTTGGAATCACTTATTTTGATAGCGGAAATGATTCACGAATCGGAGAAAAACAATGATAAATCAACAGACGTACGAAATTTTGCGAACAAGTGTGATCGTACCTGGTGATGCTAAACACAATTCAAATTTGAAAAAATTGCCATTAGAAAGTCGATATTTCACAAACCCATGGCACGGGCTTGGTATAACGGAGAATAGTCATGTTTGGTATCGTTTGGTACAGTATTTTATAAGTTATATACAAGATTTACAACTGCTAGACGCCGCAGGCGTCTAGTCGGAGAAAAACAATGATAAATCAACAGACGTACGAAATTTTGCGAACAAGTGTGATCGTACCTGGTGATGCTAAACACAATTCAAATTTGAAAAAATTGCCATTAGAAAGTCGATATTTCACAAACCCATGGCACGGGCTTGGTATAACGGAGAATAGTCATGTTTGGTATCGTTTGGTACAGTATTTTATAAGTTATATACAAGATTTACAACTGCTAGACGCCGCAGGCGTCTAGTCGGAGAAAAACAATGATAAATCAACAGACAACCATTCATGAAATGGTGATTAAAGCTGCCCCACACTAAAAACATGCATCTAAAGAAATGAGAAATTAATTTAGTTCGATCAACGAGATAAGAACATCAATTCACTCACAATCAGTTATAACGATGGTGGAAATGTTGATGTACGAAAACGTCAGATGAATTTTATACAACTGAATCAGTTGAAATAGAATAGAATAGAATAGAATAATTATTCGCGATTGAACACGTGTCTTTCCACATTGGTATATGTGGCACTCCAATTACGAGAAAATAGAGATATAGAAGATAAAAATAGAATATAGTGTATAGTTTACTCTGTTACGCGCTCATTATATAATGTGCACTATTGCAGTATTGCACAATTGAGACGATGATTGTACCGAGAAGTTTGTAGAATAGGAAATTAGTGCCGTCACAAAAATGAACATTTGTTTTTGAAGAGATCATCCAGATCAGCTTGTTTTGATTGTTAAAATGTATAGAAACTGAAAAATTGTGGTCTGGGCATGCATGAAAATTAGTTTGTTCGGGTACAACCTCTCCTGTTGCTATATTGCGGCTGGGACAAATTGAAGAGAGGGTGCGGCATCTCGCACGCAATTATAAAGAGTGTGAGGCGCCTGGGACAATAAAGTATTTTGGCGCGGCATCTCGCACGCAATTGAAAAATCCAGAATTCGTCCCACGAGCTGTAGTTCCTCTCAAGCATTATTTCAGTGCAAGCTCCACTGCAGGTTTCACTGGCGAAAAAAACGTGCTTCACAAATAGTTATAACTTTCTAAGAAACAAGTTACTTGTACTCTTTCACTGATGACTTTTGCATGGTTTGCCATTCGATAAATAACAATCACTAACAATTAGAATGGCTCCTGCCGACGGTCGAATGGTTGATTCGGTTACTGGTCAATCACATTCAAAGTATAATAATAATGAAATACAATAATAATACTAATACTAATAATAATTATAATAACAATTTTTCACATCAATTTCTTCAGCCGCTGGTTACTTTATTCATGCTTTCGTTATTTAAAAAACAATGAACAGGCTAACATTCATTGTTTAGATTTGTAACGGGATTCCGTTTGTTCTCTCTTAGTGTATTCACTTTTCAGAACAAGTTATCGACATGAACAACAGAATAAAACTCAACGACGAACTAACTCTTCGGCTCACGATTGGAGACGTTTGCTTAAGATTCTGAAAACGTAAACAGCTTTGCCATAAAACGTTTCAATGAAAAAGAATACCGAAAAACGGAAGGCCATAAATGTGAATAAAGTGTCTATTGTTTTCTCAACGTACGACTCCAAAAATTGGATATTACAAAAATGTGCCATTCTATTATTTTTTAGCAGCCGTGGTTGCTACCTGAGGCCGTATGCATGAAACATCCCGAGCCGGGTTGGGATGCTATCCCGAGCTAGATTCGGTCATTTCCCGACCTATTCAGGTCGGGACAGCTTCACAACCCGGCCCGGGATGTTTCTGCATACAGCCCATGATGCAAATATCGAGTTCTCTTAAAATGTTTATGTAATGGACACAGACAGTATTTTCTTCATCGCTCACGTACTTAGCAAAGCAGCAAAAAAACAAACTGAAAAGTAGATGAGAGCTATTTTCTGATTCTGGTTTTTATTGACACTTCATTCTCATTCGAAACCCGGTAATTTATAGAAGAACTTTTTTTGAATAGATTTTCATGAAATGGGGAAGAATCAAACCGACTATGAAAAGCCGTGATGCACTTGCGAAGAAGGTTTACGCCCTCATCTACGATTAGTTTCGAGTTGTACTGAAATAATAAAATTCAGAAAAAAATTCATTAGCTGCAATTACAACCCCTGTAAATAAAATTCTCGTGTTCCTATGTGCTAATTTCTATATAGTTTTTCCTCCTAAATATTATGAACTTCTATGTATTTTCTTCATTCATTATTTTAGTTTTTCATTATATTGATTATTCATTCTTCATTCTTTATTCATTCATCAATATTTTTTTCCCAAGAACCGAACCACATGAAACATTTTTGAAGTCCATATCAAATTTCACAAGAAGCCCTATCAAATTTTATAAGAATTCAACTGCTTCTGAAAAGAACATTCAATTTCGGGATTTGCAACAAAGCAAACTTTTTTAACACACTCACCGGTCCTTCATGGAAGTCATTTTCTGGCGCATTCGCAACTCCGAGTTTGCACTTGATCGGGTTTTCTTTATCGTGAGGAAAAATTTCTACTTAAACCTTACACCAATCTTTCTTAGCAGATAGTGCTATACTGCCGTGGGTTGTTCTACCGGTGTCCCAAGACCAACACCACTGCGTATTTTCGCCATTCACGCCATTCAGCCACACTGAAAATAAGATAGTAACACGACTGATTTGTCAAACTGTGCTTGATAGTGGACGCGTAAATAGTTAGATTGTGAGAATACTACCGAAAAAAGTGTTTGTTCGGATATTCGAGATGGAACTTGTAGAATAGAGAAAACACTACAGCCCAGGTTTGGGCAAACGTCTTCCTGAACCGACTCTTCTCGAATTTGGATCGAAACACTTATTCACGAACCAGTCAGGTCGGGAAAAAAACCGAACCACTTGCGTGCTCAAACCAACAGTAAAACCGAACCAAATTAGAATAAACGCTACGTAGTCCATCATCTTCAGAATTAATCAGTTGAATTAGTTCGGTTTTACCCTTGTTAGCCTTAACTCGGTTCAGTTTTGGTTTGGGAAGAATTGGTTCAATTTTCGGGGAAAAGGTTCGAGAAAAGTTCACCAATTTTCGAGTCTAGGCTGTATTTTTCACCACAAACATAGCAGATTAAATGAAGACCTCGACTAATTGTTTTTCTGAGGAGACCCTTGAGCGTACAAATCGCCTATTTTTCGCGAAATAACAATATGGGCTATGGGGACATCAGAGTATCCACACGCACCTAGAGCGATGAAGTTCCATAGCAGCATGTTGGATATTCCGAGCGGCGAGGAATACGAAGAGACGACCGACCAGGAAGTGAACAGATGAAGACTATGATCGTACTCCAGACAGTACGGCTCAGAAAAAAACTGATGAACGGAGATACGTTTTAATTCCTGTATCCGTTTTTTCTTGTTTCCGTCGGCTACCAGTTTACCCGTTTCCGTCCGGAAAACAGAGCAAACAGAAATCGACTGATGGAACTATCTAACGTTTTGTATTTGGTTTATCAAACCATTCCCTGAGTATTTTTTATCTTTGCTACTGCACTATATAGGGCGGGATATTTCTTGTACCGACGATTTTTGGGTTGATCGAGGGATCGTGGGAAAATGGAAAGGTCATGAAAATTGTTGTCTTTTATGAGTCGCCCATTCAGCCTCATTGGGAAAAACTTATGACCGATTCTTGAATTGTTGTTATTAACCTCTTTTTTTCATGCTTCGCTCAGTGCAGGGCGGATGCCCACTGTACATCTTGTTTGTAACCACTTTGTTTTGCATTCCTCTCATTTCCTATATGTTCAGTTGAAAACAACTTTAAAGTAGATCGGAAGCCGAATAGATGTCAGCTGGAAATGGTTATTACCAAAAGAAAAAAAAGTTGAATAGTTCAATCAATCGAACAAGTTCGTTCGGATTGCTTCCATGATAGAAACAGGTAAACGCGTGGCATACGGAAAAGGATTTGTGTTTCTTTTCTCAGTTTGTTTTTCCTACCGTTCTGCGTGAAGTACGGTCTGATATTGTTAGTCAATTGCACAGTCACGTGAAACATGGCAAACACAGCAGAACTGAGAGACCTACACGGAAAAATTCACCATTCCTCGTTAAAATGCTCACTCCGCATGATTATTCAATTCACTTTCAGTGTGGTCTTAATCTATCCTCTCAACGTGATTGGACACCTTTCCCATGGTTGTCCAAAAATATTATTCCAACGGAAAATTGACCAGGTTGTGCCACTGCAACTTCCGGTCCCGGTCACATATAGTTAGTTTCATTCCCACTGAGACCCATTGGGATCGTGTCAAGATTTTTGGATTGCTATATCTCGAACAGATATGAGTTTTTTCAAGAATTTTTCTATTGACATGTTTTTATGAAACTGAACAAACTCTAACAGCGAAATGCAGTTCACTGGAAAATTCCAAAATGGTGAAAGATCGCTTGGAGTATTCATTGGCTTGCTGCCAAGTCTCAGTGGGAATGACCGGGTGTATACCAGTTCCGAGTTCACATTACCGGGACGGGAATTTGGCATTGCACTACAATAAACCCAGTAACCGTTTCTAATGATATAGGAACTTGTACAATTGAAACATTGTTAGGAGTAACAATTAATTACACCGAACAAAATACTTATTTTTATAATAGATCCACGAATTTCTGGCGCTCTGCCCGCTAATTGCTTATTAGGGTAGCTCGCTCGAAAAGTTGTGGATTGCGTACCAGACTCCACGATCTCTAGCAGGTTGCAAACCGCTGCTGAATGCTGAGAAACCGCAATCAATTGATCGATTTTTTGCCGTTCAGTGTTTTAAAGATCGATGCTTAATAAACAAACTTGTTTTAACAGATGGACTTTGTAAAATATACTCTCGAACACTTACAATAAATGGATCCGGCCGAAAATAAGTGAAACGCATCTTTGTTGTTAAATAACGAATTGATGACTGACTATTCGTGTTTCTTTTTACCAGTATTTTTTTCTGAGAAAACTAGGCCATATACGGTTTCTCGCCATTATTTTTCTGCGACTTCACATATAATTTGTTTCAATGAGTATTTTCGAGCGCCGCCCTACTTTAATGTTGCACACTGTTATTGTTCAAGCTAGAACTATGTTTAAAGAATCCGTCCCGCTCTAATTTTGACTTGTGAGTTAACAATCTGACCTTTTGGCAAATGAAATACCATTATCAAAAATATATACTTTTATATCTCTATCTCGCTTCGTTTTTTCAGAAAAGCGGCTCACTTAATGACACCGATGGGGGAGTTGCGTACGGGGTATGCCAAAATAGCCTATAAAAGTACAAAAATATTTTTAAAACGTTCTATCATATACGACAACACAATTAAAAACTAAAAACTGAAGATAACTCGAAACGCAAATGAACCAAGTCAAGTTGCGTCACAGTGAAAATGTCCACGTGCTGTTTTTTTTTGCTCAGACACTCGTGGGTTAGTAGCGCGCCAGTTGAAATCGTTTTGCCATATGAGCGCGGCCCGCGCCACTTGATTCCATATGAGCGCGGACGTGCCAGACAAGCGGGCTACTAGCGTGCTAGTAGCGTGCTACTAGCGCCCTGTGTGCACGTTTTCCAGGCGGGATATTTGGCGGAAACATTCGCTTTCAAAAGCTATTCAAACATTCTCCCAAATTTTTTTCCTTTTTCTGTTTTTCCTTCAAATATTTTCTATTGTTAAAGATTCTAAATATTTCTCGATAATTGTTACTTAGACTACTCCCTACAAGGGCGTGGGACCTATTTCCACTTCTAACTCGTTTTAACTACATGCTTAGAAAGAAGAAATATGTTTTTTTTAGTACGATTGAGGCTATTTCGTGACTAAAAGATGAGAAAATGGTGGGTCAACCTGGGCGGTTCTATAACTGACTGGGAAATACCAGAAAGCAGGTTGTGAACGTTGTAAAGTAAGATACCAAACATATTTGTCTGAACGTACGTATCGTCATTTTTATTGAAATTTTTCAGTATCACTCCAAAATGCTCCCAGCCCGCTTCGTTTATGGTCTATCAATCTCGCTGGAAACGGAACAGCTGATGATCAACAAATTGGAGGTTCGTTTTTTTAATTTTCCAAAACTATTGTGTTTACTGGCTGGTTTAAGTTTTATATGTGATTGGTCGTTTTTCTTTAGCAGTAGCGTAGTATTCATCTGATATAGGCTGAGTTACATCTGATATGGGCTGATATTATAATAATAGAATACTAGGCTTCACATATTTGTCACATCTCCGGGAAGTAGGCGACCGCTTTTAGTTCCCCTCATTGTATTTTTTTCAAATTTAGAAAACTAATGGGCTAAGCTCATTGACCCATTTCTATTTTCGGGACGTTTCCTACTGGCTGTTTCAGAAAGTCAGTGGTTATCTCCGTCTCTTTTTAATGTTAATACATGCGTGTAAATATTAAAATTTGATAATTTAGATCCAATACCGCTTGTGACTTGTAGCCGCATTTTAAGAATAACAGGTTTCTTTAATGAATTAGTTGCGAGGGGTCGGAATAATTATCTTAGTTCAACTTTTTAGTAGCGAAATATACTGCTACTAGCCGCCAAGTTCCTATGCTACCTTACAGCCTTCCGGTCACTTTCCCGCCACATGACCCGCTCGTTTTGCTGGTGGCACAGGCCGAAAGATGACCTACCAAGTCGTGGACAAGATGAAGGAACTGCACAAGAAACACAAGTGAGTACCTAGTGTGGTTCTTCTGTAGATTACATCATTGGGTAATTATAAGGCAGTGAGTTGCGAATTTCCCTGATGCAGTGGCCGTATTCACAAAGTTTAAGTAGTCAAGTAAGCTATTTGAGCAAAATTCAAATAGCTTCCTTGCGGGTAACGTCACTCACCCGTTACCGTATACACTAGCATTCAAATAGCCTATTTGCCAAATAGCCGTGTAAGCCGTCATTGGTTGGTAGTTATTCTCATTAAATCATAATTTAGGCAGTATAATTCTGGAAACATTGTTTTCATAATGTTCCGATAATTGTGATATCCGTTACTCCATCTAGAACGCCAAAAAATTGGTTTTAAAACTGGAAAATGGTCAAATAGCGGCTATTCGACCCCTTACCCGGGTGAATATGGCTGGGTAAGTCCTCTCAAATAGCGTTCAAATAGCGCCATTTGAGTTGGTGAATACGATTTGTGTAAGTTACCCGGCTATTTGAACTTAGTGAATACGGCCACCGGTGTTTTAAATTGTTTGGTTCGAGCACAATTATACATTTAGAGATCTGTGACAAAGGTCGATTCACAGACTTTCATTTAGTATATTTTGAGCTGGATGATATGTGTTATTTCACGGGCAAAGAAATTGTAGTTTAGTACTTTCCGTGACAATGATTAGAATAATGGTTCAGAATTGCAAGTTGTTTACAATAGCGCACTCTAAAATATTGTGAAACAAGGAAAGCAACTCGATGTTATGCAAATTTTGCAAACTTTTCATCAGAAAGTTTCTTCATGGTCTATGGGAAGACATTGAGAGACTTTTTTGAGCTTTTTGAATTTTTCGTGAAACCCGATTATTGCGGAACGGTATCTTTAATGACATCATAATAGATAAGTTTCTAGCTTTAAATACTGGATTTTCAGTTTTTAGTATACTGCATCAATCTGACACACAGCTTTGAGAAAGTTTAAGGAACAACAACTTTTTCCGAACCAACCACGAAATCGATTTAGAGAAATGATGAAAACACTATCTTTTTGTTTAGGAACATAGCCCACACATGTTTCACGTTGCTTTAAATTAGTGCCCAAGCCTATTTACACACTGTTTCGACCGCTGTAATCCCCTTATCAGAACAAACTGTTACGACCACGTATATATCATTTCATGTCGCATACTATCTCATAAATTATAGGTTTCTCCCAGTTTCTTAGAAAACTGTGCTTTTTATTACATTGCTTTCACTTGTTCAACAGAACACGAGATGATGAGAGGTTTTATTGGAAGTGGCGACGTTTCGGTGGAGTCACCGTTTTCTGGGCCTGAAAAAGCCATCAACTAACAATCAACGTAACAGTTCTCGAGTTCGATTTTACAAATAAATCCTAACAATACAGCAATACACCGAGTTTCATTGACTGTAGGACATGGTAAATTGTTTTTTACAGTTGTAAATTGTAATGTGCTTTCTTCATTCTTGCTGATATATTTCATACCCAAAGGCATACTTTGCTCCAAGTCTGCTCATGATAAATAGTTTTCGTGTAATGCAATAAAAGACTCGGAAATAATTGTGTAAGACCCAGTGCTACAGCACCTGGAGCTCCAAAAACCGCCTTTTCTATACAGACTACCGTACTCCTGTTTATTTCAATATGACACGAACATTGTTTCCAGTTTTCTCAGCTTCTCCAAATTCCACTCTTAGTCCATCATTCATGTGTGTTTAATTGTATAATTCAGTTCCGGACAATCATTGACGATAGAGAGACACTGGGTGCTAATGAAACACTTCTAGTTGTCGCCAACTACTCCGACCAGAGGTACATTATAGTCATTTCCATTTTCAATGAGACTCATACAGTACTATTTCATTCGGCATATTCCCTACTGAAGTCTCTACAGTACGAATTCCAACTTTCCGATGACTGTTTTTTAATTGAAATTTCAACTTTGCCAGAACTGTTGAGAGTGGTTCAGAGCTAAATAATGATAAAAACTGAATGTTTTTGATTGTCAGTTGTTATTAATGTTTCTTTTGAGTGATTTCCACATCAGTCTATTCACGCGGTCAAAGGCGGTTGCTCGTCAACGTTTACCCCAGTTCGATGAGTTTCTGTGGTCAAATGTTCTATTTTAGTTTGCTGCTCAACCAAAGCAAAATTCTTGAACTTGACAGGAGAATGGAGCAGAGACATAGATTCGGGCTGCCCTGACTATTTTAGGATTATACAACATAACTAACCTAGATATGAGAATGGATAACATCACGTGACATTCAAATGAGAAAGCCGCACAAACGGCAAAACGTTAAGTAGGGGGTGCCAAATTTATGAATGTTTTCCTCTCGCCGGACACGAACCCGCGAGCAAACAATCTGTAGCTGGTCCCTAACCAGTGGGCTACCAAGTACCTATCCGACAAGATTCAGAATCGAAGACACGTCCGTACACAACGAAAACTGAGCCATACCCTTCCACCTTTCGGTTGGCGACGACGCTGCAGACATGCTGGTTGCTTTCTGGTATCCTTTTCTGACATTCTGGCTGCTTTCTGGTCTTCTTTAACTACATCCCTCCCTGTCTCTGCAGTGTAAACATGTATCACAGTTCAAAGGGCAGAAGCCCAGGGATAAGACCACATAATCGTCCTTCCTTAAAAGAGACAGGAACAAAACCTAAGAAGAGGTTTTGTTTCGGGCTTCTTCAAACTGTATTGAGATCAAAGAGCACAAATAACTCGTATATTTTGATCAGTTCACGTGACATTCACATGACAATGCCGCGCGACACGCAACGCGTCCAAACACAAATAGAATACAGCAGCTTCAAGAAAAACTATATTGCTCTCCGGTTTCCTTTAAGGTGTGGATCCATTTTCGTGATTCGTCGCCATACTGGGACGGGAACACGAGAGTCATACTGACTCCACTCGTCCTCCCACCGCACACCAACTAGCCCATTCAGCTCAGCTACCAGCAAACATTCTGGCAGGTGAGCGTTTCATGTTTTTTCCAAGTTTCGTTTCAAGTTTTAGTTTTTCAAGTTTCAGTTTCAAGTTTGAAGTTTCATTCGTCACATCACATGATTCATATTGATATATCGTAGATTCTATGTTCAGCCACAACTGTTTCAAAACCAGGTCATGCGAGATTTGTCCCCTTATTTCTCTCTCTTTTCCCGCTTTTATTTTACATATTTATTCATTCACGTCGCTTCGTTACAAAGCGGTGATCAGCATACATGTCACAGATTTTTGTTATATCAGCCCGTTCTGAGTTGATTTTGGTCCCTGCTTCATAGAAGACATTTTCCGTTCGTGATAAATCAGTCGATTAATAATAAACACTGATGTTTGACTTACTGATGTGACTAAAAAACTTACTGGTAACTGATGGTAAGCCGTTATAAACGGCAGAAACTGGGTCTCAGTTACAACATATCTCCGTGATAAATTACTTTCATCGCTTTGGGAACTGAATTATTTTCATTTTTTGTAAGAAAAACAAGTTTGATGATGAAGTACACTATATTTGTCGCTGTTCTGTTTTCATAAGAGATGTAAAACTTTGTCAAAAAATGTTGTTACCACCTTATAGTCTTTTCAGTTCTGAACTGGCCTCCGTTCACTGTATGCAAATGGGCTTATGACTAAGAAATTGGCAGGGATACACTTTTGATGAATACGAGTCTAGTCGGGAATTAGAACTATATTTTGTAACCCACAAAAAACATTACACTTTTGATTGATACAGGTTACCCTCATGGGAACTACTCACAACTACTCAATCTTCACAAATGATGACGTCACTCAAATGGAGATTGTGGAAAATGCCGTCAACACGATTCAGTTCGTGAATGTGTATAAGTGTGTATTCTGAATATGGATAGTTAGATGATAAGGCAATCGATCAATGTTGACATACGTATTCACATATTTTACATATGTATTGTTTCACTTCGCGTCGTTTCGAGCCGGTGATCATCATACACGTGTTAAATCGCGAATAAATCTATTCTATTCTATTCTATACATATCACATCATATATGAACCAAAAAAGATCGGTCATACCAAACCATTCACTGGGTTTTATATTTTTGATGATGCATTTTGGATTTGATCAGTGCAGAGCGGGTGCATACTGTACATCTACCTTCAAACACATTGTTTGTAGTTATACTGTCAGTCAATTGTAGAACACAGAAGAACTAAGAAACGTGCGATTACATAGTGTACGATGCCTCATTGTTATACTTACTTTACGTGACTATTCAATTTACTTCTAGTATAGATCTCCTGTAAACTTATGTGACGTGCATCCCAATCAAACTACAGCTCAGAGACTGTCTTTTCCTACATCTTGTTTACGAGGCGACTCCATAAGGGAGACAATTCGTAAAAGCTCAGAACCTAATCTATGTCCATCAGACTGAACATATTATTTTTCACATTCACAAAGCCCAAAGGGCAATATTTGCGTTGAACATTTATCACCCCTCACATTTCTTTTTCACGTTTGATGACTTCGAATCATCAATACAAAGGTGTTCCTATGTTCGCTTCGAGATATGCAAAAGGGCAAATGCATTTCGTTCAAATATGGTCACGTAACGTTTTTCATGGTTTTTCTTAACAACAGTTTGGTCGATTTACCCTGTCAACTCTATACGATTGTTCACATTGTGCTAGCAAAATTTACCTACAGGCACATATGTTGTTTATAATGTTCGTCTCTCATAAATAGAGACTGATGCCGTATTTGACTTCGTTCGCTGTGACTGGTGAGTTGTCTTATTATATACAGTTTTCACACACGGAAGGTATGAATTGATATGCTGGCAGGCCAGCTTTAGCCAAAAAACAATTTAGTTTATCTTTGTAATTGCTCGATTAAGCTTCTCTGTAGAGTGGTGTGTTTACTTCCTTTCTCCACACTCTCTTTGTCAATCACTGTTTGACTGTAGATTAACTTTCAGTTATTTCATTTGATGGACGCCTTTCGCTCAGCAGTTATATTGAGTGAAACTTCCCACATTCACTGTGAAACCCAACCTTCGGATTCGCGTGTCGGAAATCTCAGAAGTCAACCACACATTTGCAAAAGTTCAAGTAAATAAAAAGTAAGGTTAGTAGTTGTTGTATCCTCAGATGACTAGGATAAACACTAATAACACTACAGATATCAACACAGAAGTTATACCTGTAGAATAGAGGAGACGAGCGAGAGATGAACCAGTTTACTGCCAGACAGATGATACAATGCACACAATAGACAACAAAGTAGAACACGTCACTTGACACGTGAACGCGCACTATGCTAATGTGTACAGACATGTTAACAGGATTGCTAAACGAGATAACAGGTCTACCACACAACACCTCCCTTTTTTACAACTAAACTACGGAGTGATGTGAACTAACTAAAATATCAAGAATCGGCTGTTGACAGCTTCGGCAACCAGACGACTTCTTGGATTCGACATCAGGGGACACGAGACTGAGTACAATCATGACTCACAGAACCACTCTCAAAACTAGAAGTGTTCTCTTTAGACGACACCCTCTTCTCCTCCTTCAAATCATTCATCCAGACATGAGCGAATTGAGGACACTTTTTGGTTTCAGGGTTGAACAAAGGTTGTTCGGTCATCATCTTGAGGTAATACTTCATGTTCTCACTCTGAGTTAACCAATCCAAGCCAACCAGACTACTTGCATGAGAAACATAGGCACAACCAGTACCGTATTCACCTTTCATCTTGAAATCGCAGTTGAGTATGCCAAGCACTCTCAAAGGCTTTCCATTGGCACTAACCACTCCAACTCCGCATTTCACAAGCCTTGGTTCACCAAGCTTCTTCCAATCGTGTACATTCAACAATGTCACGTCAGAACCAGTATCAAGTTGAAACTCGACGTTCACACTCTTGATCTCTACAGGTAGGTAACGTCTCACTGCGTTCACCTTCTTGCTTTTCGCTGAAGACTCTACAACGACGGAGTTGTTTACACGAGCTCTTCCAGACGAATTGGCGTTGAACTTGACCACCTTGTCACAGAACTCTTCTTTGTGACCGCTCTGCTTGCACTTTCGGCAGTTCCACTTCTTGGACTGGCAATTCCTTGACAAATGACCAGTTTTTCCGCAGTTCCAGCACAAGTTACGACTGTGCTGAACTCGTTGATCTTGAAGTTGTGACTCAACCGCATACATTTGATGGGAACTCTGAACCATCTTTGCCTCACGCTTGATGTTCAACCATGTGTCACACTCTTTGTACAGATCTCGCAAAGTGACTGCTTTTTTTTCTGCATACTGTCGATCCAGATACATGAGCAATCTGGTCTTCAGGTCATTATCTCTGTTTGTTGTCAAACCAGAGATCCAGAACAGTGCCTTTAGCCCATCTTTGTCAAGTTCTTGGAGTTTTGCTCTTTCACACTGCTCATTCACTCGGCCAGTGTACTCCATGTAGTCTTCTGACTCTTTCTTTTCCAACTTCAGACAGTTGTATCTCTCAGTGAAGACAGATGTTTTGACATCGAACATCTCTTTGAGAATCTCAATTGTGTCATCAAAGACCAGATCAGCAGTGGTTTTAGGCAAAATATGACTTTTATACCTATCAAAAACCTCATTTGACAACTTTCCGACAAGTAGTCTCACTTTGGATTTGTCATCCAACAGCGCACCATCAATGTTGAACACCTCACCGTATCGATCATACCAATGTGAAAATGTCAGACCACTTTCTGGATCGAATACAAAGGTAGTGAGCCTTGCGTTCAAATCCGTCATCATTCTTGTTACATTTGTCACCGGACTGACAATGTACGTACCACTGCTATCAATTTGAGCATTCACAATACTACCTTGAAGTAGCTTCAACTGATCTCTCTGAATATCCATCTGCTCTTGCTGGAGTTTCAATCTCTCTTCTTGTTGTTTCATTTGCTGCTGTTGACCTTGCAACAATTGCACAAGAGTTTCATACATTTTATCTGACATTCTGCTCAATCAATAATTTCACCTCAGACAGGTAATACTTGCAGAGAGCCTTTGAATTCAGTGTAAATGACCACCGAACACTCTTTTCTGGACACGAGACTGTCACACGAATCAAATGAAACCAACACAAATCCTCTAACAAAGTTCACTCTAGACTTTTGAGACACTGGACTGCCCTTCAAAAGTTTTCTAACCAAGAATACTAGACTATCTTGCTAGAAATTAACACTAGACTGCTTAACTAGAGTTTCTATCCTGATCGCCAATTATGTTGTATCCTCAGATGACTAGGATAAACACTAATAACACTACAGATATCAACACAGAAGTTATACCTGTAGAATAGAGGAGACGAGCTAAAGACGAACCAGTTTATAGACGAGCAGATGATACAATGCACACAATAGACAACAAAGTAGAACACGTCACTTGACACGTGAACGCGCACTATGCTAATGTGTACAGACATGTTAACAGGATTGCTAAACGAGATAACAGGTCTACCACACAACAGTAGTTAGTACCAGTAAAGCACTCAGTGCAGAGAGAAAGATAAAGTTAATCTTCGGTTTTTAATCGACATATTGGGTACTGATTACCCTGTTACATTGTGTTCAAATTATCGGGTTAATGATTGATTATTTTTATAGTTTGAGAAACAGAAACATTCTGCTGCGGTCTTTTTGTATTTTGTTCTCTGACGTCAAGGTCGAAGGCGATGACGACGTTACTAAGTAGCCCGTGTGACATCAGCGGAAAAACGTGACCAGTTCATAGAAAAGTCTACAGTCAGATAAACAAGTGTTTGTTTGGATAAATCACATACAATTTTGTAGTCGTATTCACTTATGATATTCAGACGTCATGAAGAAAAAACTCTGTTGTGTTCGAACCGCTTCTCTTCCATACATGAAGACATAGTTCCGTGACAAACAATCAAATCGAAAGGCGAGTTGTTTTTAAACTGTTGAACACATAAATTCCGATATGGTTGCAAGTTAGTTGTCTAGTACAGTTGTTTTCTACGTCACTGTTCCAATGGCAGATGAACTAGAAACATATAAGTTACCTAGAGTGTAAAAGAGCATCTACCTGCCACCATACCATCTCCATAGTTCTCTTTCCAGTTGAACCACTCAAACTTCGTTACTACAATGTGTGTTTGTTTCATACTCAGATACTCACACTACGCACTCAATATTTAATTCCAGATAGACAAATGGTAGCATCCAAATGCCATTTATAATACTTTGTGATGAATGAAAACAACGTGTACTACTAGCTCTTGTTCGTAAATTCTGGTGCCAGAACAAAAGTGAAGACGTAAGTGAACTATTTATAATGTTGAAGAGTGTTAATTAAAACGGTTGATTCATAGAAGCACTATAATAGAATATTATGCAAAATTTATTGTAGTATAATATTTATTATGTAAACTGCGAGATAACTATCAAGATGCTTATGCTTCGCGAAAGCTCAAATTTCTCATTTTAAATTAAAAGGTTGGCTAAAATAAATTAGCCTCCTTTAGTGAATAAATTGGTCCTGCCACGAAAACCCTGGCGCGCGCGGTCAGCGACGATCGTGGAATTGACCAAGTTGTTCGCACCCAAAAATCGTCATATTGTTGAGTGACCGCAGGAGGAACGAAGGCGTAGCTTTATTCTCGCTACGAGTACCATGTTAGAAGAGTCAGAGAGACTCTCGAGTAGCTTAATAACTATGAAAGTTACATAGTACCGTTCTTAGCGCCAACTCACTGGCAGCCCAGTGTGACAGCTGGTACAGAGTACATCCGGCCCATATGAGTCTGTCCCAACACCGCTGTGTACTAACATCGTGAAACCAACTTTGAAAAAACAACCGAACTACGGGCCGTTATCATTGAAATAGCTGGCAACTAAACTTAGAAGACAATTGTTGTTCATAACTGTTGTCTCCTTTTCCAACAGTACTAGTACTGTAGCAGAGGTACAATGAGGAATAGGTGGCACTACTTCTAAAAGTATATCCGGTAACGGTCATTCTACGGCAAAATAAACCACGGAAACGTACATGGTCATGAATCTTTCCAACCTGATCCGTCCTAGCCATCTATCTGGACAAGTTGTCGACAGATATTCAGGACTACAGAGGCATCGTGTAAACCAATGTTCTCAAACTACTATTTCCTTGTTTAAATAGTTTACACCACACATGTGCGTAATCAAACATATTATTATTTCCACCATGAATAGAATCAATAATACTATCACTGAAGTGTTTAGTTCGCAGCTAGCCTCAGCCAAGGGACGAATCCGAGCGATCGTCTTGTGTAATTTGCTGCAGACTCCCGAACCAATCAGATTGGAAACCTGAAACATGCAGGCTGAAATTATCTTTCTTGCTTGCATTCCACACGCGTTAGCAAATAACTTCTATGGGTGGGAAAGGGTGGGCTATGATAGTTATCTCGCAGTTTACATAATAAATATTATACTACAATAAATTTTGCATAATATTCTATTATATAAACTGCTCGATAACTATCAAGATGCTTGTTCAAATCATTCTGAACGCAAGCCACTTTATTAACCCCACAACGGTAATTTCCCGTTTCATTTGGTCGCACGACAGTTGAGAAAAAATAAAACAATGTTTATCCCCACAACCCACAGGTTTTCGGTCAAAGGTATCTTGCCAATGCAAGTGCGCCCCTTAATGTACTTTAGTAATATCCCAACTTTAAATCCTAAACCAAGCCCTTTGGAACTAGAACTTCACCGAAATTGCTATTCGGGGCTAGGAATTTGACGCCTTTACGCCCTAGTACAAATTCAAAACTCGATTGGAATGTTTTTCCAATATTAGCTGACAGCCACTATACAGTGCGCATAAAACAGAGTCTTGGTCTGACAATTATGAGTTAATAATTTCATACATTCCGCACGCTTCTAACGTTCAATCTCTAATTGAGCTGTTGCTTGTTTTGCTCCAAAACCAGCGTTGTCAGTTTTAAGCAAAGTTGAATTTGCGCATTATCTAACAAGTCTGTTAGACAAGTCATATGACCGGACATTGCGATTAATGGCCCCTCAGTCGTCTAAATACAACAATCGTCATAAAGACAACAGGTCGCAGCGGCGTTTAAAGTAAATACGGCACAGTGCGATGTTACTGCCGCAATTATGTATATTGGATCATATAATAGTAACTCTCCATTAGAGCGTACAATATGTAGTGGGCACTCACTAGTATATGTCTCAGCTGGGCAGTCCGTTCCCGCGATCCCTGTTCCTTCGACAGACTGAACGTAGCGGAGGTTAACCAGAACCTGCAACTGCAAATTTCATCAAGTTCTAACTCCTGATATTTGATAGAGACAAGTTCTTGCTCAAATCAACTATACAGCTTGTACGAAATTGTATTCGTATCTATGGTACTAACCCATCTTCAGTATTTACTGATTTTCAGTATTTACTGATCTTTAGTATTTACTAATCTTTAGTTGGTGAAACTCCCGCAAGCAGTTCATGTTAGGTCTCATTGACACTAAACCTTAAGTTATTTGAATTACTCGCATATGTTCACGCGAAATTTCGGTGAGCATCGAACCAACCACAGGCTGTGGACCAAATGCCATGACCGAGATGTCCGGGACATCAACAAACAATCGAAATTCGGTTTATTAGCCACTGTTTTACTCCGTTAGAAACAAATTTGTCCATAGCCTCGGCCGCTTCCAAAGGCACTATGCGCTCAAACGAACATATATTTCCAATATATCTTCCGTTAACATTGAAACTATAATGCAGAGGAGATATTTTCACTCACTCGCTTTTCATTGAATAATATCATACCCAATTAACTAAACTGGAAAACTCACCGAGTGAATGTCCATGAGTATCCCACGCGTGACTCCAATGCCATTGCCCTCGAGGATGGACCCTTAGTAGCCTGCTGGCAGTCCTTTCCAGACCATCTGCAATAAATTCTCATATAATATATATTAACGAGATTGTGAGATTCATCTCCACACTAGGAACATACGTGAGATAGAGCAAACATTTTCACAAACTGGCCTATTCTTGCCGCAGTATCGGGAACGTTTTCCCATTCTTATGCAAAATTACACCCTTCGCATAATAAATTGTGAAAACGGGGTCCTTATTGGGGAATAGTCACACCTTACTGGTGTGTGACTGGATAAACACCCGTGGTGGAACACCCTACCTCTTACATGCTTTTATTTTGATCAGTTTTACAACCATGAGTAACAACTGCGTAAGAGAATGGTTAGTCGAGTCAGATACTCGAACAAAACACGAAAAATTTACTGTTTCTCGGATTATTGCTAACTTTGCGTTGTCAAAATATCCCGTTATGACATTATTATCGGGTAACAATCAGAGAACCAGCGTTTTCACAGAACGCAAGTGTGCCGTAGCCTATGATGTACGACATACAACGTGTAATCTAACGCATACATCATTTCAATATGCTTAATTCTCAATAATGTCTGAGATCGTGCCGCATAACTGCAGCTTAGAAAGAGCTCTTACACGACAATTGCACAACAATTTTCTTGATGTTTTGCCAACGTGTATTACGTCTTAATTGTGATGAGCAGTTCAACTCACAATTCTCATCGACCATCGGTGTTTCAACTCTTCGTCTCCCGAAGAAAAAGGAGGGGCGAACAGCTCAGCCGCCATCGACATCCATTTCCGACCGAAACGGGTTCCTGTAATAGCAAACTTAGCACATAGGTAAATTTGTGACTCAGGTCCTACATGAGTGTTTTTAGCTTATCCGGGCAAATTCCGGTTTTCAGTAGTTGAATTTTAGCGAGTGAACTAGTTCTAACTTGCATCAAAACTTCATGCCATGACAACACGCCACGTGGTTACTACTTACTTAGCCCTTAAACGCCCCGAATGACCAATTGCATCTTACTATGCAGAAGGGTACTCTGACAACAAATTTGTCTTCATTTCTTCAGGGCACAGATTATTAATTGAAAGTGACCTACTTTCGCAAAACATTAATGATTGTCTCATTAGGGATGAGGATTGGGTGTCGCACCCTATGGTCTTGCTGTTGAAACTTGAAACCCACCGAACCCACTATCTAGTTCAACGACTCAACTGGAACCCGTTTTTTAACCAAACTATTGGGTTTACCTTCAATTAGGACATATGTTGTATCTACCACTGCCAGGTGCGTAGCTATCGCTAGGGTTCTGTTAAAAGACTAATCATTACACTAGTCCACACATACGAGAGGAATAATTTGCTCAATTAAACCCGCTAAATCAGCCGGATTTTCGTTTCATTGGCAACCATACGACTTATTGAACAATAGTACAAAAAACCTCACCTTGAGTGTCTATTGATCCAACTTCCTGTGGACCGGTGGGATGTATTGCATCGTCTATCCACCACTGCAGACACTACCGAGTTTCCTTTGAAGACCATCCGGCATTTCTGAACAAACTGCCAATAATGAACAGTATACGGAATGAATACGCAAATTTCAAAATTCAACCAAACAAGGTAATATGAAATATGAACAAATGGTAATTGAAACAATAGTACATGTTTACAGATCTGTCCCCGACGAATCTGAAAAATAGATGCCACGCACTTCTATTTTACATACCCAAATGTTATACCACTATTATTTTCTAAGGAATTTCAATCCTGAACACCCTCGGGACTAAACCTAATCCGGTCAAAAGGAATCACTTCTTGTTCCACCAGCCTACTCTATTCCTAGTAGTATAGCCTGAAGCCTGCTGAAATACGCAATTTTATTGAATTCTTTTCAAGAGAACACTTCCATTAAAGCCGTTCGCGTCCAACGCATCGGTTAACTCCGAGATTGGCTTAAATTACAAACCGTTATCCCCTAGGATAGTGTAGCAACAACCTAATTATACAAAATTAGTGTCAAGTAGTGAGGTGAGTTTCCTAATTATACAAAATTAGTGTCAAGTAGTGAGGTGCACAGTGCTTCAATACTGCAAACCCGTATCATCGCCGATCCTTCGACCTTTTGACAGACAAAACCCAAATTGCCACAAGGCTTAAAGATTGGACATTTCAATCTGATGAGCCAACTGTGATAGTTTCCATAATCATAATAGAACTGTGTTCTTACCATCCTCGTAATCCAAACCTAACCAGGTCAAGAGGAGCCTCTAAATTCTCTACGAGTGTACTCATATGTACTCATATGGTCCAGTGTACTCATATGGTCCAGCTATAAGCTCTACACCGTCAGTATTATTATGGACAACTTTCCAACAAAATTACGTTGCAACGAACACGATTCACGCTGAGCCATGCATGATGCAGTTAAACCGACTAAATATGACAATTTAGTTTCAGGGAGCCCTGTATCCACCTCGGGAAGAAACATGAACATTGCGTTTGAACTACCGAAACTCCAGTAAATACGCAGATCGTTCGTTTTTGCGGCCAAGGTGAACCCAGTTCGCCTACAATGCAAAAATTGACTACGCGCGTCCGGTAAACCCTTCAACAAGATTCTAGCTGCATGCCAGCCAATCCGAACAGAAGTCGTCTAGCGAGATGGCGACCATGCCCTCTGCTGCCATTCTTCTCAATCGACCGTGAAAGAGAAGAACAATGGGCGATGCCCATGAACCGTTATGTAGACCTCTCTTTCAGACGAGGAACGGAGAACGAGAACCCCAAAGGTACCAAGCTCGTTCATAAGACCCGTCCAATTCTGCCGGAGCCAGAAAACGGGGAACCACGAGAGCGAGTGAAGACAACTGGAACGATAATTCGACTCTGTTGGGAAGATCCCTCCTTCCCTGAGCCGATAGCCGGTCACGGGAAATAGGGAAACAGAGGACCCCCGCTGGGTCAATCTCGAAAAACCAAATCCCAAACGTCCGGCAACCAACAGGAAACGGAATAAAACTCGGAATTCTGATTCCACGGAAAACCCACGATTCCTTAGGAACACTCGAACTCGACTGAAAATAATTTCGAAGGGATGTCCATATCCCCCGAAATAAACACACAAATATAGAAAAAACAATGAATAAATTCGCCACTCTCTGGCGAAAATAAACAAATAAATGAGAATAATAAGAGCAAGCCCGTCTGCGACGGCGCTCACGAAACAATATGACGATTTTTGGGTGCGAACAACTTGGTCAATTCCACGATCGTCGCTGACCGCGCGCGCCAGGGTTTTCGTGGCAGGACCAATTTATTCACTAAAGGAGGCTAATTTATTTTAGCCAACCTTTTAATTTAAAATGAGAAATTTGAGCTTTCGCGAAGCATAAGCATCTTGATAGTTATCGAGCAGTTTATATAATCAAACCAAGAAAACAAAATGTGAATTGTATTTCTCATGGCAGAATCCTACATTTCGTTTTCTTGGATCGGTTAGTGAATCTAATTATCACTTAATTATCAAGTTTCGTGGTTTTTTCTGGATAAAACTTCCGCAATGTGAGACATAAAACTGATAAAGCATGTTAAAATAACTGTGTTTCAATAAATTAATATCAGCAACAAAGTACATCAAATAAGCAGAACACTCTTCCACCCCGTGAGCACTGAAATCCTATATTTCACGTCGAAAAAGTCAGGCCGACACAAGCCGAGCATGACCATACTTCGTTCCACCCATTTGCTACATTATACAGTAGGCAACCAATATCTGAGAATTTCTCTCTCTGAATGACGTACCATTTCCTTTTCAACTCTTCTCTCCATTAACCCTTTTGGAGTGCCACATGTTATGCGGAAAGTCACGTGTTCAATCGCGAATAAACTCTATTCTATTCTAATGTTTTGTATTATTGAGGGTTGGAATAAACATATACTGGCTAGAGTTTGTAGTGGTTAACAATTGTGTCCGATCCGCTAAGGTCATTTCTCGTAGTCAAATTTCCTCATATGTTACGTATTGTGATACTATGTCTGCTATTTAATCCACCATTACGTTGTACTGCGTTTACAAATATGGGTCTCGCCGCGCCCATCGCAGTCCTTTAATCATTGCATCATATTCGGGCTAGCTGGTTTATTTTCAGTTGTTGTTCTCTCTGTTTAGTTTTCTTCTCTCTCTTTTGTAAAGTAAATCGCGCATCTTCTATTTTTATATTAATAAAGTCTCTCTAAAAGCGTTTTCGTGTTTCTATTTTAGTGGCTTTTCACTAATTATTGCTATTTCTATCATCGATATTATTATTACACAAACTTTGTTTGTAACTTGGGGGCCGAACCGCTCGATCGATAGATAGCTAGTGCGCGAAATTCTTTTGAGAAAAAGGCTCATTAATTAATTATATTTGTGCTTTTTTTCGAATTTTCTTGTCCTGTTTCCTAATATTTGGTCGGTATAGCTCTCGAAGAAGGAGATCAACATATTAGCCGGTACATCTCTTGTACGAAGAGATCGGTATTGTATTGGCTGCGTCTTGTGAAGCAAACGAGACGTAGTAACACTGTGACCTGTGAAGCAGACGGGAATCAGTTTTTATTGTTTGTTGTGAGTCACTCAGGTCAGTAAGCGACCGCAGGTATCGTCACCGACCCCGCCTGAAGTGGCATCTGCGTGAATTCTCGGTATAAAATAGCATTTTTCCAAGGGGAATTGCTGTCCGATTTTTCATTTTCAGACCTTTCTTTGGTGGAATACGGTGAAATCGCTGCCCAATTTTTCAATTTGGTATTGGAAATCAATGGGTACAGTGAGCAACAACACAAGCATGAGTGAACAAGGACAAGGAAACGAGAACGATTTACACACTGCGTTGGAGAGTGGGAACAGTGTGTCAAGATTGTCAGGAAGAAGTGGAACAGTCGGAAGAGGTGCGCCTAGGCAGCCCAGAGAGGCAAAAAGTGTACATGAGACTGAGGTTCAACCATCGGGAATGGAAGCAGTGATATTGAAATCAGTGACGCGATTGGTGATTCATGCTGAGAAGGAGATAAGCAAGCACACAAGATTGGGAATACAAAGGGAGGATGCAATGATGGATATTCGCAAGGAAGCAGAGGCTTTGGAGAAATTGGTTAAAGTGGTGGTCGGAGTCAAGCGGAACGAGACAAGTGTGTTGGATGATGAATTCCAGGACACTTTGAAACGTGCAAACATCGGAACAGCAGCGAGGTCAAGGACCTGGTGGCTCTGGCAACTGATAGTGGATCAATTGTGCAAGAGATTTGCCAAGTATTGGGATTTAGTGAAGCAGATTTGGTTAATACAGTGATTGTCAAGGAAGCTGTGTTGAATAGTGTGTGTACTACTTTGGACTGTGATCAAAGTGTGGTTGCTGAGAAGTGTGTCAACCGAGTTATGAGATGTGAAGAACTTGAGAAGAAGCAATTGGAAAGCATCGACAGGAACTCGTTTGTTGATGTGACACGTGGAGAGGTCAAGAAGTCAAGTGTGAAGGATGAAGATTTTGACAAGCTTTTACAGCGATTCAACAGAGTGAAGCTAGGAAGATCGAAAGATGGCTATGTGATGTCTAACAGCGGAAGTTCAGTGGGATCAGTATTAATGACTGGGTCCGTTGTACGAGAAAGCAGAGATAAGGTGAACACTTGGAAGGACAATCAAATGAAAGAAGGAGATAGTTGTGGTGGATACAATTTGTCACCACAGGATTTTCATTGGTTCGGCGATCAGAGGAGTAATCATGGCAGAACATATATGGGACAAGCTGATCAATCTCTAGGGCGTGATCTTTTCAGACACGCGAGAGAAATTCAGAAAAGTCAATGATGTATGAGTTCATGAGGTCACAAGCTGCACCGCTCATTGGTAATTTCAGTGGGGATGGCTCTCAGCCATGGTCAGCATATGTGAAATCTTTTCTGATCAGGTATCCTAAGGAAGTGTGGAGAGATGATCATCTGAGGGATATGTTAATGGAGAGACTGACTGGATCGGCAAGAGATCATTTCAAGATTCTGAAAAGGGAAGACCGAGAAGGATCGTTTGACCGGCTAGTGTGGGCCATGAAGTTGAGAATGAACGAGGCAGGAAGGATTGAGACGGTGAAGGCAATGTCAAGTGTGAGAAGCCTGTATAAGTCAAGGGATGAGTCTGTGGCAAAATTCTGTGTGAGACTGGAATTGCTAACTGGAAAAGCTTACCCGCAGCTGTCAGATGAGGCTCTGTCAATGACACGAGCTGATATACTGTACCAGCAATTGCGACACTGGCAGGAAGCGGTACATTTGGTGAATGCATTGGAGGATTCAGAAGAGAGTCAAGCATATGAGGAAATAAAGCGACTAGCATTACGTATGGATAGAAATCGGAGTTCATTGCCCGACAAAAGATTCTACCGCAATGACACGTATACCGACAAGATAGTTGGTACGCCTTTCAAAGCGAGTGATGATGTGAGATGAGCACAGAGGGAAGAAAGAAAGTGTTTCAAGTGCAATGGCCTTGGACACATTGCTCAGAATTGCAATGCTGGAGAAGTTCCGCGACCTGGTCCTCCTGGAGGGTATGTCCGAAGTTCGTTCGTGGGGAAAGAAGATCCGAAGAAAGAAAGTTTCGCGTCCAGAGTTGTCCGAGAGTTCAGAGAAGATCTGAAGAAAGAAGATCCGTACGCTGGGATCACCTTCAGATCCCAGTCAGCGAGAGTTGTCCAGTATGAGAACCCCGTGCAAGAATACCATCCGAGAAGAATGACCTATTGGAACAGGCAGAGAAGATATTGTTGATAGTCATGTGCTCATTCATCGACCCATGTTTTTCTGTTATGTCATGTCTAGCAGCGTCGGGTCGACGCTTCTCCCGACCCCCGGGATGTTACGTATTGTGATACTATGTCTGCTATTTAATCCACCATTACGTTGTACTGCGTTTACAAATATGGGTCTCGCCGCGCCCATCGCAGTCCTTTAATCATTGCATCATATTCGGGCTAGCTGGTTTATTTTCAGTTGTTGTTCTCTCTGTTTAGTTTTCTTCTCTCTCTTTTGTAAAGTAAATCGCGCATCTTCTATTTTTATATTAATAAAGTCTCTCTAAAAGCGTTTTCGTGTTTCTATTTTAGTGGCTTTCCACTAATTATTGCTATTTCTATCATCGATATTATTATTACACAAACTTCTGTTTGTAACTCATATCAATCAATCATGGTTCATTTCAGTTGTCTTCATTTCAACTTCCGAGGGAAGTCTCGAATAAATCGACCGTTACACAGACAGAATGATGTCGACAACAAAATTGAGAATAAATACAGCTGCATCACATTTTTATCGACATGAATAAATCATACATATTTTTCCACCTCGATCGGTCATTTGTGTCCGATAGACTTTTTTGATGTTGTTTGCAGCGAGAATAAATATATTTTACATCACACTATGATGAACTATACTAAAGATCTCAAATTTCAGCTCATCAACCCACGAAAAACGTATATTTGAGTTATGTGTGTGTTTGTAATTTCTTTTCGAACTCGGTCGCATCAGTGCTTGTCAACCCGAAAAACCATGATTGCCGAATAGACCGTTTATTTTGTGCAAATAATTCAAACAACTTGTCACATGAATATGTCAGTATACTATAGTTGCGCCAACGGAAAGGCGGGAGAGTACTGTATATAAAAATTCACGTAAAGTTTAGCATTCTAATGAAGAATCGTATACTTTGTCATTGCACGTTCATGAGTTCTGCAGTGTTTAGCAAGTTTCACGTTACTGTGCAATTGACTAACAGTGCACTTTTCCTATTGCCGATGCAATGAGCTCATAAGTCATGCGTACATATTAACGGTATCTTTCAGTACGATAAAACCTCCACAGGACTCACGCAGTTATCGAATCTATGAATGAATAGATTCAACAACGAAATAGCACACTTTGAGGAAATTTTGTTAAATGGTGGGCAGAGCTCTATTGTACACCACTGTTCGACTGTGAATGTTATAATCAAAACATAGTCATCGGATAGTCACCTAGAACACATACACACATACAAATACGTACTTTTTCGACACAGGTACTGTGCAAACATATGGAACATCTTGTAGCAAGAGATAAGCAATATTGATTCGAACTCTTCACTGTCGATACGTTTCGCGTTTGACTTAAAACAACACATACTGGAAGGACGCTTTTCACACCTAATTTGTGTCCGTAGAAACGTTGAATCTAGGCTGGTGTGCCACTCTTCTCAATAACGGAAAAGCCACACTGAATACATACATAATCTCAATTCTACGTGCTATTGACACTTCAGTACACACCCGATTGAACCGTCTAACTCTCTGTATTCAGATTCAACGCATATCGGTTATGATATTTTCTATCTTTCTAGACCTCTTTCTAGATTGTATTTCACATGTCTCTGTGTTCAATTGTTCATTTGACCCGGTTAAACGTGGCCAAGTAGTTATTTAAATGAATTTGACGTTCTGTACGGTTCATCTGTTCTCATTCAGAGGGAAGCAGAGTTTAACAGAACGTTTCGCGGAAAATAATCTACCGAATCTACTACAAATATGATTCATGTTTGATCTGACTTTTCTACTGTTAGTCAAATGCATACTCGAATGAAACCCATTCATCAACAATACACAATGTTTTTTTGTGGTTGACTATTTTATCTGCTTCAAGTACTTCCCACATCAAAATGGAACATAATTAAATTTTAGGAGACGGGCGCGCGGCGAGAGCCGCGTGATCGGCTAGTAGAAATAGAACATAATTCATTTTCGGAAAATGTGTGTATTTGTCGGATTTTGTGGGGTCATATATATTGCAGCGTCTTATATCCTTAAAGAATATGTTTACGTGTTAACAACTACGAATGCTCGGCAGACTTCTCAGTATTCTTCAATTTCGTGCGTCATTCAGTTGCTTGTGAATTGAGTTTTGAGAATACAGTAATGCTCTGGTTTTAGTTTGAATTGTGAGAAAATCTTTATTGTAATTTGATACAATTACGCCTCATAGTTCATGTAGTCCGACTGGGAAACAATCGGATCAGACTACAAACACAACAGAATACGTAAGCATACACTGTGTGGTCTCTCGAAAACAGTAAAACCCGTGATTTTGCTTAGTTTTTGAAGTTTCAGCACCGCTTCTATCTCTCTTGTTACCCAAACTGATAATAATAATAATATAAAGTTCATTCGCAAAGGGTACCGGACATGAACAAAAGCAAGGTAGAAATACATCAACATTCACGGATATACCTATGACAAATACGAATCCCTAAGGGTTGCGGGTTTAAGACGCAATCAACTTATAAGGGAGCGTTTGGATAAAACGTGGATAAAACATGGGTATAACTCATTGATTCACAGGGTTTGTATGAAGAACATGATGGGAGAGGAAAACAGTATAAAATTACACAACAAATGGAAAATTACAACAGGAGATCTAGTTTATAAATCGAGGAACATCGTTAAACATGTTGACAACGAGATTTTTAAGTTGTGATCGTAGTTTACCGAGAGACAGAGCGTTATATTCGTTACGAGTAAACATATTCCAATACTTTTCAACACGAGTAAAGTACCAATTTTCGTCACGGTAAGTTCTAGGTTGACGAATCAATCTATTAATATGTCTCACATTTCTGCTCAAAACGAAAGGACACCTGACCAAGTGAGATTTTCCATGCAAAATTTTGTGCGCTTGCAATAAATCAATTCCAATTCTTCTGGAGTAACTAGATTGAGTATCAAGTTTTGCGAGTCTGTCACTGTATGACACATACGGGATTTTACAACGGAGACAAACTGTTTTCGTGAACTTTCTCAAAGGTGATTCTAAACGACTGCATAACCTAGATTTTGAGGGAGGGTTGAATACTTCCGAGCAGTATTCAAGAATCGGTCTAACATAAACATTGAAAAGAGATATATACCTTTTAGCGTCAGTAAATCGGAAAGCTCTGAGTATCTGAGAGGCTTTGACATTTGCTAAAGCCACTTTACTGTTGAAGTGAGATTCAAACTTGAGGTTTTGAGGGGTTTTGAGACCGGTACGGAACGAACGAATGAAGACATTCCTGTCTTCCACGGTACCAAACCGGATTTTAACCGGACGGCTTCTGGAGAGACTTTTGGTGGGATGTCTCCAAACATCGCAAGGTTTCTTGATTCCAGCAGCTTCGCAGATACCATCCATCAACTGGCGATCCGAATCAAAAGATTGTTTGATTCGCTTCTTTGCATCTTGAGGTTCGTGGAGGAGTTCAACCACTGCATGAACCGCCTTTTCGGGCATGAGAGCAGACTGAGTTCCGATTCATGCCTTTCCTTATTTTCCGTCGCACATTTCGTGTAATGAAGGAACGTATGTTGATTCAATTGTTTAATTACAGTTAGTAGTTTCTCGGAAACATGACACGAGATGACTTGCAAGGTATTCGAGGCGTCGCTGTGTTACTAGTCCTCATATTTCATCTGGTTCCTACGCGTTTCCCATTGGGTTTTGTGGGAGTGGATATGTGAGTTATGTTTAGGAGACCAAATTGTACGGTGTGATTAGTCCGTTCCGTGCGCACTGATACTGATTTGCAATCTGCCAAAATGTTCGGCTGACTTATTCTTAGACATGTTTTTCCCTAAGTTTTACTTCTAGATTGGTGTAATGAAGAGGATTGACCGCTAATAAAACAAATTGAGAAAAAGCGCTGCCAAATTACAAAGACGAGAGGCGAGAACTATAAGAAGGGATGTTAATTCAAACTAAGCAAGTTATGGAACAGTGAAAAGTTTTATATTCATCAAGGGGAGTGAACAAGTGAGTTGTGCAGTTGCTGAATCGAATGGAATTTCTTTTCCGTTGATCGGTGAAACATGACAAGTGATAAAAATTACAGGTTCTTTGTTCTTTCTGGGTTTCTGATGAGTAATATTCTGTCCCGAAACGCTATTTCTCTATCGGTTGTCAGCGATTTCTACCAGAGACGATTCAGACGCATAGTGCCGCTGTTTTTCGTTGTATGTGTGCTAGTATATCTCGGTACGAACCCTCTTCAGTTTTTAAACTCAAATCAGGCTGGCATAAGACCTATCGACCGCTACAACCCTTTTTCTTTCAATCCAACAGTTTGTTGTTGTACTTAATATGTGTGTTGTTTTACACTCACATAGAGAGTGATGTATATTCCTTCTTGAACGACATTTGCGGTTTTCATACCGAGAAGCATACCCTTCATAACTTATCGAACTTTCCATGCGTGCGCCAATCTCACACAATTCTAAGCTAAATATAATAACCATTTCCACATCGCGTTTCTTCATATTTTTCCGTATCAGGTTGCTATATCATTGTCATAAAGTCGGATCGTGAAGATATACTGACTGATTTGAAATGGGCTCTGACGTTCACATCAAATATGCAGCCAATCTATGAATCGAAGAGATACTGGGATCAGGTTTGCAATCAATCACGGGTATTTTACAAACATAGGCGGCATAAAGTATAGGAATACTTCAGTGCTAGTGACATGAACAGATTCAACTCGTACAACACTTAGTCGATATGTATGGTAGTTCATGTTCTAGATTAGTAGTGTATGTACCCCCAGAGTGACATGTCCCCCAGGAGGAGTCTAGGTCATTTCAGCAAATCCCAATAGAGCAAAGACAGGTTAGGCAAAAATAGACAGCAATTACCAATTGCGCAGAGACAGATTGGGCAAAATCAGGTTGGGCGATCATTTTTACTCACAAGGAAAAAAGAACACTCCCGCACAATCGAGAAACTAATTTCGCGGGCACGCCAATGGCACAACCGCGGGTGACCGCCTAGGGTAATTCTACAACCAAAAAGGGTTTAAAGGTAAACAAACCCTTTTTGGACACCCTTTATCAGGTTACCTCAGTAATTACTCGAAAGCGTTTACCAGAAACAGCTGTATTTTCAAATTTGAAAATGTTTGGACCCCGACAGGCACAAACCTGCAAGATATGACTATTCTACAGAATGAAGTCAGTTCTCCTAGTTAAACACGCGAAACTCCAGATCTTAACATCAGAAATATGTCATGTTTCCCGGTTTCGGCTAAAAGGACACCCGTTTTTCGACTAAGGTCAAGAAAGAAAAAAGCCAGAGAAAACTAACAAATAGCATCTGGTTCCTTTTTGGTGGCCCGTGTAACTCGCCTGGAAACTATGTCCTGGTGTCATACACCGGTAAGGTCTGACTAGTCGACAATGAGTAATCCGTTTTCAGCTTTGAAACGTGAAATTTAACGATTTTGTGTCAAAACTACACGAATTTCTATGTTTTCTTCAAAAAAGAAGTAAGTTCTTCTAATTTTTGTGACTATCCGGACAATATTACTGGTGTGTGCCTGATGTTTCCCTATACTAGCTTACCTACCAAATGTACAAACCTTAACTCACTTGTGGAACAGCTAATTATATCCTGATCGGGTAGATAGTTGAAACCGTGTAAACAGCCGCGCCTCCCAACTGAAAACCCATCAACCGATCGAGTCTGAAAAAGACATAGAACAAAACGGAATTTTGAAAACATTGACAATATGAAACGGGTTAAATTTAACGTTTACGAACAACTCATCTTCGCGTTGCGTGAGATAACTCGTCCCCAGCTCAAAAATTGATCGAATTACCTTAACACTTACGAATCAATTTGGAACCAGGTTATATTTCCTAAAGAGTGTAGAGAACTCCAAGAATAAAAACAATATAAAAATTCTGCTAGAATTATCACAACTCTCAGAAATGTCTCGTTTTCTCTCAAATACGTGACGAATAAACACATTTTTCGAATGTATTCATAGTACATTTATATTCAATAACGGATACTAAACTTTACGAAGTGTAATGTCATTCTAAAACCCAGTTTCCGCTTATTTTGTGATGGGAGAGTGGGGACGAGCTGTCGCACACGCGACGCGCGGGAACGACTCGTCGTGGAATAAACTTTCATGTTTTTCATCTTTCTAAGAGGGCTGAATAACTATACCTAAAACTTATACTTTTTTCATTGATTTCTGACGGCTTTTGAGTCAAAATGATAACTTAAATGTGAAAACTGACGACATTAAGGTTCCGTTAAGGTACTGATCCATTCTCGTGATTCGGTTACGACCAATTGGCTAGCGCACACAATGCTGATTCTGAACCCGCTCACTTTTCCTCCGCACTCCAACCAGCCAATCCAGTTCACCTACCAACAAACATCCTGGCAGGTACAATAATCGCCAACGAAAGGCGGATGGGTACAGTGTATCTCACTTTCCGATGTGTGCGCACGCATGTCTTCGATTTCAAAGCTTGCCGATTACATAGGTGAAAAATCGCGGGCCGATTCGGCCCGAGTCGGGTCATTTCGTGGGAAAATGTCGGGCCGAAAAGGCACCTTTTCGGCCCGACGATTTTTCGGCCGATATGACCCGAATCGGGTAATTTCGTGCAATATTTGATTTTTCTCAGCTCGTTCGATTTTACATATAAAATATACAAACAACAGTAATCTATGATATTTTATTAAAAATAGACAATAAAATGAAGACTGTCGGAAATTTTGGCGCGTTCTCGATTTGTGGGTGGCCTCAGAGTAGTCAGTGGTCGAGAACTTAGCAAATCTGAAAGAACGAACATTTAAAGGCTATAACCCAAAAGTTGTCCACAGCTCCGATCTCTAACTGAAAATCTCCAAAACATAATTATTGTTAGATATATTAATAATCACATTGCCGTATTCATGTGACCTAGGCTACCTAATTGGTGATAGAAAAATTTCATGAACCCAACGTAGAGAAAAATCAACCATTCTAATCTTTCATATTTCACGGAAATGCAATAATTAACTTGATGTATAAAAACCTCACCTTCTGAACAATCAATCTATAGATTGAGAACAGCTTATATGATTCGTCCTTTCCAAAGAAAGTCAAACTCTATGGCGTGTATCGAGTTTAAAATACAAGTGGACTACTGTGACAAATCAGCAAGTCTTCGTTGTTGTTTGATCTTAATTGCCTCGATACACGTCATACTTTCGAATTTCGGTCGAAAAGTGAAGAGATCAAACTATAAACACAGCCGGACAGGGCTACATACATCGTATACCCTCTCTTGGGCAGGAACGCATACTTCGCATTTATTAGATACTATAATAATTGACTATGGCCAGCATGACCACTATGTAAAATGGCAAAACTCGTTACTGTTCCCTACTGTAACTAACCATAAATATGGCTGCGACCTTAGATATCAGTCAATCTTCTGAATAGGAGAAGGGATATCCCGCCGAGTGCGCTGCGGATGATCCTGAATAAAGAAAGAATAACTTTGAAATATTTCACAATTAAATTAATAAGTGTGATGCCCCGGTTAGACGACTGACTTCTATACTTACACGGACTGAAAGAAAGGGGGGGGGGCATAACTATGGAGTAATTTGTAATTACCGTCGTCTCGTTACTATTGTATTAGAGAGAAAACTAAAAACTTTTCATGGGTTTTACAAGGGGGATCTTCATACCCCGACCCCCCTTAAGTTGTCCGAATGGCCAGAAAAATACCAAACAACGTGCTACTTCTACGACGTAAGCAGAATGAGTTGTCTATTTTTGTTTTGATGCAAACTCATCAACTTCTACCTTTTCCAATTTAAAAACGGAGTACTTTTGGTTGTATAGTCGGACCTTACTGGTATATGGAAATAATCGACTCATGTAAAACTGTTTGAGTTGGGAGTATATCGATTACAATGAATTGAATATATAAAATCAGCTATTAACCTAAACCTAACTGGAACTAATTACCAAACAGGACGTATAAGGAAGGTTGACACTTACCTTATTACCAATAACCAGTTCACCTGACATCAAACGCACCACGACCCATGCCGAACATGACCTGTAAAACTGTATACACTTCTAAACTATCTGAGCAACTGAAAACGTGACTGATCACACAACTCACCTGTAGTGGATAGTGGCGAGCTACAGCCAATCTCTAAAATCAGCATTTAAAAAATCAATGAACACTTAAGGTACGAACAGACTGTATTGAGCTCGTACAAAGAGCATGGTGAGGCAGACCCTATCAATTATAGAAGGCTATGAATATGAACGAGATTAGCTTCGCAAGTTATGCTTATGATCGAGCGGATGACTCGAACTTTGACTTTTCGGAATCTTTCATAATTTCGATATAGAGAACTTCTGAACCACTCACCTTTTCTTTACACCAGATCCTCAGATAACTTCGAGTTTTCTATCTGTCTCATTGGCGCGGACCGGGACTGCCAAAGCCAATTGCAAACGTTCCTAAATTACAACGATAGCAATAGCAAAACTATTGGTGAAACTAGTGTTCCTCATACCAAAATACACATACACCAGTAGGAAAGGGGGAACAGAGACAAAAAAATACAAAAACGGGTTACTTTTTGGTCCATATCGGGGTAATTGGCCTGTTCCTTAATGCAAACTCATGAATTTTCACGGATATAAATCGAAAAATCGTTCACTTTTCGTGGAATAGTCACACTCGTTTACCAGAAACAGCTGTATTTTCAAATTTGAAAATGTTTGGACCCCGACAGGCACAAACCTGCAAGATATGACTATTCTACAGAATGAAGTCAGTTCTCCTAGTTAAACACGCGAAACTCCAGATCTTAACATCAGAAATATGTCATGTTTCCCGGTTTCGGCTAAAAGGACACCCGTTTTTCGACTAAGGTCAAGAAAGAAAAAAGCCAGAGAAAACTAACAAATAGCATCTGGTTCCTTTTTGGTGGCCCGTGTAACTCGCCTGGAAACTATGTCCTGGTGTCATACACCGGTAAGGTCTGACTAGTCGACAATGAGTAATCCGTTTTCAGCTTTGAAACGTGAAATTTAACGATTTTGTGTCAAAACTACACGAATTTCTATGTTTTCTTCAAAAAAGAAGTAAGTTCTTCTAATTTTTGTGACTATCCGGACAATATTACTGGTGTGTGCCTGATGTTTCCCTATACTAGCTTACCTACCAAATGTACAAACCTTAACTCACTTGTGGAACAGCTAATTATATCCTGATCGGGTAGATAGTTGAAACCGTGTAAACAGCCGCGCCTCCCAACTGAAAACCCATCAACCGATCGAGTCTGAAAAAGACATAGAACAAAACGGAATTTTGAAAACATTGACAATATGAAACGGGTTAAATTTAACGTTTACGAACAACTCATCTTCGCGTTGCGTGAGATAACTCGTCCCCAGCTCAAAAATTGATCGAATTACCTTAACACTTACGAATCAATTTGGAACCAGGTTATATTTCCTAAAGAGTGTAGAGAACTCCAAGAATAAAAACAATATAAAAATTCTGCTAGAATTATCACAACTCTCAGAAATGTCTCGTTTTCTCTCAAATACGTGACGAATAAACACATTTTTCGAATGTATTCATAGTACATTTATATTCAATAACGGATACTAAACTTTACGAAGTGTAATGTCATTCTAAAACCCAGTTTCCGCTTATTTTGTGATGGGAGAGTGGGGACGAGCTGTCGCACACGCGACGCGCGGGAACGACTCGTCGTGGAATAAACTTTCATGTTTTTCATCTTTCTAAGAGGGCTGAATAACTATACCTAAAACTTATACTTTTTTCATTGATTTCTGACGGCTTTTGAGTCAAAATGATAACTTAAATGTGAAAACTGATGACATTAAGGTTCCGTTAAGGTACTGATCCATTCTCGTGATTCGGTTACGACCAATTGGCTAGCGCACACAATGCTGATTCTGAACCCGCTCACTTTTCCTCCGCACTCCAACCAGCCAATCCAGTTCACCTACCAACAAACATCCTGGCAGGTACAATAATCGCCAACGAAAGGCGGATGGGTACAGTGTATCTCACTTTCCGATGTGTGCGCACGCATGTCTTCGATTTCAAAGCTTGCCGATTACATAGGTGAAAAATCGCGGGCCGATTCGGCCCGAGTCGGGTCATTTCGTGGGAAAATGTCGGGCCGAAAAGGCACCTTTTCGGCCCGACGATTTTTCGGCCGATATGACCCGAATCGGGTAATTTCGTGCAATATTTGATTTTTCTCAGCTCGTTCGATTTTACATATAAAATATACAAACAACAGTAATCTATGATATTTTATTAAAAATAGACAATAAAATGAAGACTGTCGGAAATTTTGGCGCGTTCTCGATTTGTGGGTGGCCTCAGAGTAGTCAGTGGTCGAGAACTTAGCAAATCTGAAAGAACGAACATTTAAAGGCTATAACCCAAAAGTTGTCCACAGCTCCGATCTCTAACTGAAAATCTCCAAAACATAATTATTGTTAGATATATTAATAATCACATTGCCGTATTCATGTGACCTAGGCTACCTAATTGGTGATAGAAAAATTTCATGAACCCAACGTAGAGAAAAATCAACCATTCTAATCTTTCATATTTCACGGAAATGCAATAATTAACTTGATGTATAAAAACCTCACCTTCTGAACAATCAATCTATAGATTGAGAACAGCTTATATGATTCGTCCTTTCCAAAGAAAGTCAAACTCTATGGCGTGTATCGAGTTTAAAATACAAGTGGACTACTGTGACAAATCAGCAAGTCTTCGTTGTTGTTTGATCTTAATTGCCTCGATACACGTCATACTTTCGAATTTCGGTCGAAAAGTGAAGAGATCAAACTATAAACACAGCCGGACAGGGCTACATACATCGTATACCCTCTCTTGGGCAGGAACGCATACTTCGCATTTATTAGATACTATAATAATTGACTATGGCCAGCATGACCACTATGTAAAATGGCAAAACTCGTTACTGTTCCCTACTGTAACTAACCATAAATATGGCTGCGACCTTAGATATCAGTCAATCTTCTGAATAGGAGAAGGGATATCCCGCCGAGTGCGCTGCGGATGATCCTGAATAAAGAAAGAATAACTTTGAAATATTTCACAATTAAATTAATAAGTGTGATGCCCCGGTTAGACGACTGACTTCTATACTTACACGGACTGAAAGAAAGGGGGGGGGGCATAACTATGGAGTAATTTGTAATTACCGTCGTCTCGTTACTATTGTATTAGAGAGAAAACTAAAAACTTTTCATGGGTTTTACAAGGGGGATCTTCATACCCCGACCCCCCTTAAGTTGTCCGAATGGCCAGAAAAATACCAAACAACGTGCTACTTCTACGACGTAAGCAGAATGAGTTGTCTATTTTTGTTTTGATGCAAACTCATCAACTTCTACCTTTTCCAATTTAAAAACGGAGTACTTTTGGTTGTATAGTCGGACCTTACTGGTATATGGAAATAATCGACTCATGTAAAACTGTTTGAGTTGGGAGTATATCGATTACAATGAATTGAATATATAAAATCAGCTATTAACCTAAACCTAACTGGAACTAATTACCAAACAGGACGTATAAGGAAGGTTGACACTTACCTTATTACCAATAACCAGTTCACCTGACATCAAACGCACCACGACCCATGCCGAACATGACCTGTAAAACTGTATACACTTCTAAACTATCTGAGCAACTGAAAACGTGACTGATCACACAACTCACCTGTAGTGGATAGTGGCGAGCTACAGCCAATCTCTAAAATCAGCATTTAAAAAATCAATGAACACTTAAGGTACGAACAGACTGTATTGAGCTCGTACAAAGAGCATGGTGAGGCAGACCCTATCAATTATAGAAGGCTATGAATATGAACGAGATTAGCTTCGCAAGTTATGCTTATGATCGAGCGGATGACTCGAACTTTGACTTTTCGGAATCTTTCATAATTTCGATATAGAGAACTTCTGAACCACTCACCTTTTCTTTACACCAGATCCTCAGATAACTTCGAGTTTTCTATCTGTCTCATTGGCGCGGACCGGGACTGCCAAAGCCAATTGCAAACGTTCCTAAATTACAACGATAGCAATAGCAAAACTATTGGTGAAACTAGTGTTCCTCATACCAAAATACACATACACCAGTAGGAAAGGGGGAACAGAGACAAAAAAATACAAAAACGGGTTACTTTTTGGTCCATATCGGGGTAATTGGCCTGTTCCTTAATGCAAACTCATGAATTTTCACGGATATAAATCGAAAAATCGTTCACTTTTCGTGGAATAGTCACACTCGTTTACCAGAAACAGCTGTATTTTCAAATTTGAAAATGTTTGGACCCCGACAGGCACAAACCTGCAAGATATGACTATTCTACAGAATGAAGTCAGTTCTCCTAGTTAAACACGCGAAACTCCAGATCTTAACATCAGAAATATGTCATGTTTCCCGGTTTCGGCTAAAAGGACACCCGTTTTTCGACTAAGGTCAAGAAAGAAAAAAGCCAGAGAAAACTAACAAATAGCATCTGGTTCCTTTTTGGTGGCCCGTGTAACTCGCCTGGAAACTATGTCCTGGTGTCATACACCGGTAAGGTCTGACTAGTCGACAATGAGTAATCCGTTTTCAGCTTTGAAACGTGAAATTTAACGATTTTGTGTCAAAACTACACGAATTTCTATGTTTTCTTCAAAAAAGAAGTAAGTTCTTCTAATTTTTGTGACTATCCGGACAATATTACTGGTGTGTGCCTGATGTTTCCCTATACTAGCTTACCTACCAAATGTACAAACCTTAACTCACTTGTGGAACAGCTAATTATATCCTGATCGGGTAGATAGTTGAAACCGTGTAAACAGCCGCGCCTCCCAACTGAAAACCCATCAACCGATCGAGTCTGAAAAAGACATAGAACAAAACGGAATTTTGAAAACATTGACAATATGAAACGGGTTAAATTTAACGTTTACGAACAACTCATCTTCGCGTTGCGTGAGATAACTCGTCCCCAGCTCAAAAATTGATCGAATTACCTTAACACTTACGAATCAATTTGGAACCAGGTTATATTTCCTAAAGAGTGTAGAGAACTCCAAGAATAAAAACAATATAAAAATTCTGCTAGAATTATCACAACTCTCAGAAATGTCTCGTTTTCTCTCAAATACGTGACGAATAAACACATTTTTCGAATGTATTCATAGTACATTTATATTCAATAACGGATACTAAACTTTACGAAGTGTAATGTCATTCTAAAACCCAGTTTCCGCTTATTTTGTGATGGGAGAGTGGGGACGAGCTGTCGCACACGCGACGCGCGGGAACGACTCGTCGTGGAATAAACTTTCATGTTTTTCATCTTTCTAAGAGGGCTGAATAACTATACCTAAAACTTATACTTTTTTCATTGATTTCTGACGGCTTTTGAGTCAAAATGATAACTTAAATGTGAAAACTGATGACATTAAGGTTCCGTTAAGGTACTGATCCATTCTCGTGATTCGGTTACGACCAATTGGCTAGCGCACACAATGCTGATTCTGAACCCGCTCACTTTTCCTCCGCACTCCAACCAGCCAATCCAGTTCACCTACCAACAAACATCCTGGCAGGTACAATAATCGCCAACGAAAGGCGGATGGGTACAGTGTATCTCACTTTCCGATGTGTGCGCACGCATGTCTTCGATTTCAAAGCTTGCCGATTACATAGGTGAAAAATCGCGGGCCGATTCGGCCCGAGTCGGGTCATTTCGTGGGAAAATGTCGGGCCGAAAAGGCACCTTTTCGGCCCGACGATTTTTCGGCCGATATGACCCGAATCGGGTAATTTCGTGCAATATTTGATTTTTCTCAGCTCGTTCGATTTTACATATAAAATATACAAACAACAGTAATCTATGATATTTTATTAAAAATAGACAATAAAATGAAGACTGTCGGAAATTTTGGCGCGTTCTCGATTTGTGGGTGGCCTCAGAGTAGTCAGTGGTCGAGAACTTAGCAAATCTGAAAGAACGAACATTTAAAGGCTATAACCCAAAAGTTGTCCACAGCTCCGATCTCTAACTGAAAATCTCCAAAACATAATTATTGTTAGATATATTAATAATCACATTGCCGTATTCATGTGACCTAGGCTACCTAATTGGTGATAGAAAAATTTCATGAACCCAACGTAGAGAAAAATCAACCATTCTAATCTTTCATATTTCACGGAAATGCAATAATTAACTTGATGTATAAAAACCTCACCTTCTGAACAATCAATCTATAGATTGAGAACAGCTTATATGATTCGTCCTTTCCAAAGAAAGTCAAACTCTATGGCGTGTATCGAGTTTAAAATACAAGTGGACTACTGTGACAAATCAGCAAGTCTTCGTTGTTGTTTGATCTTAATTGCCTCGATACACGTCATACTTTCGAATTTCGGTCGAAAAGTGAAGAGATCAAACTATAAACACAGCCGGACAGGGCTACATACATCGTATACCCTCTCTTGGGCAGGAACGCATACTTCGCATTTATTAGATACTATAATAATTGACTATGGCCAGCATGACCACTATGTAAAATGGCAAAACTCGTTACTGTTCCCTACTGTAACTAACCATAAATATGGCTGCGACCTTAGATATCAGTCAATCTTCTGAATAGGAGAAGGGATATCCCGCCGAGTGCGCTGCGGATGATCCTGAATAAAGAAAGAATAACTTTGAAATATTTCACAATTAAATTAATAAGTGTGATGCCCCGGTTAGACGACTGACTTCTATACTTACACGGACTGAAAGAAAGGGGGGGGGGCATAACTATGGAATAATTTGTAATTACCGTCGTCTCGTTACTATTGTATTAGAGAGAAAACTAAAAACTTTTCATGGGTTTTACAAGGGGGATCTTCATACCCCGACCCCCCTTAAGTTGTCCGAATGGCCAGAAAAATACCAAACAACGTGCTACTTCTACGACGTAAGCAGAATGAGTTGTCTATTTTTGTTTTGATGCAAACTCATCAACTTCTACCTTTTCCAATTTAAAAACGGAGTACTTTTGGTTGTATAGTCGGACCTTACTGGTATATGGAAATAATCGACTCATGTAAAACTGTTTGAGTTGGGAGTATATCGATTACAATGAATTGAATATATAAAATCAGCTATTAACCTAAACCTAACTGGAACTAATTACCAAACAGGACGTATAAGGAAGGTTGACACTTACCTTATTACCAATAACCAGTTCACCTGACATCAAACGCACCACGACCCATGCCGAACATGACCTGTAAAACTGTATACACTTCTAAACTATCTGAGCAACTGAAAACGTGACTGATCACACAACTCACCTGTAGTGGATAGTGGCGAGCTACAGCCAATCTCTAAAATCAGCATTTAAAAAATCAATGAACACTTAAGGTACGAACAGACTGTATTGAGCTCGTACAAAGAGCATGGTGAGGCAGACCCTATCAATTATAGAAGGCTATGAATATGAACGAGATTAGCTTCGCAAGTTATGCTTATGATCGAGCGGATGACTCGAACTTTGACTTTTCGGAATCTTTCATAATTTCGATATAGAGAACTTCTGAACCACTCACCTTTTCTTTACACCAGATCCTCAGATAACTTCGAGTTTTCTATCTGTCTCATTGGCGCGGACCGGGACTGCCAAAGCCAATTGCAAACGTTCCTAAATTACAACGATAGCAATAGCAAAACTATTGGTGAAACTAGTGTTCCTCATACCAAAATACACATACACCAGTAGGAAAGGGGGAACAGAGACAAAAAAATACAAAAACGGGTTACTTTTTGGTCCATATCGGGGTAATTGGCCTGTTCCTTAATGCAAACTCATGAATTTTCACGGATATAAATCGAAAAATCGTTCACTTTTCGTGGAATAGTCACACTCGTTTACCAGAAACAGCTGTATTTTCAAATTTGAAAATGTTTGGACCCCGACAGGCACAAACCTGCAAGATATGACTATTCTACAGAATGAAGTCAGTTCTCCTAGTTAAACACGCGAAACTCCAGATCTTAACATCAGAAATATGTCATGTTTCCCGGTTTCGGCTAAAAGGACACCCGTTTTTCGACTAAGGTCAAGAAAGAAAAAAGCCAGAGAAAACTAACAAATAGCATCTGGTTCCTTTTTGGTGGCCCGTGTAACTCGCCTGGAAACTATGTCCTGGTGTCATACACCGGTAAGGTCTGACTAGTCGACAATGAGTAATCCGTTTTCAGCTTTGAAACGTGAAATTTAACGATTTTGTGTCAAAACTACACGAATTTCTATGTTTTCTTCAAAAAAGAAGTAAGTTCTTCTAATTTTTGTGACTATCCGGACAATATTACTGGTGTGTGCCTGATGTTTCCCTATACTAGCTTACCTACCAAATGTACAAACCTTAACTCACGTGTGGAACAGCTAATTATATCCTGATCGGGTAGATAGTTGAAACCGTGTAAACAGCCGCGCCTCCCAACTGAAAACCCATCAACCGATCGAGTCTGAAAAAGACATAGAACAAAACGGAATTTTGAAAACATTGACAATATGAAACGGGTTAAATTTAACGTTTACGAACAACTCATCTTCGCGTTGCGTGAGATAACTCGTCCCCAGCTCAAAAATTGATCGAATTACCTTAACACTTACGAATCAATTTGGAACCAGGTTATATTTCCTAAAGAGTGTAGAGAACTCCAAGAATAAAAACAATATAAAAATTCTGCTAGAATTATCACAACTCTCAGAAATGTCTCGTTTTCTCTCAAATACGTGACGAATAAACACATTTTTCGAATGTATTCATAGTACATTTATATTCAATAACGGATACTAAACTTTACGAAGTGTAATGTCATTCTAAAACCCAGTTTCCGCTTATTTTGTAATGGGAGAGTGGGGACGAGCTGTCGCACACGCGACGCGCGGGAACGACTCGTCGTGGAATAAACTTTCATGTTTTTCATCTTTCTAAGAGGGCTGAATAACTATAATTAGGAACAAAGTTGTTGACAGATCGAAAAATTTTAATTGATAGAACCAAAGAAAATAGGGTCAAAACTTAAAATATCAATGGAAAACGTATTCGCAAGTGAATAGCACAGTGTGTAGACACTTCTCAACAACGAATAGAGCAAGAAAATGAATATGAATACACATAAACTAAAATTATAATCAAAATTATACCTCCGTATAACTACGGCATAACCAAAATTTCGAAAACATTTTGAGAGTAGAAAGCTTCATTTGGACCAATAGTGCATGATAACAACACAATACAACACAAACCAACGACAAGCAGCGAAACAACTAAACATACATTGTACCCAAAAGAATTACAATGGTGAGCAATATATATACACGAGGGAAACATATGTGATTGAATGAAACTGATTCCGTGAAAAGATGAATGAGACGAAATTAAGTAAGAAAGGCAACTTACCCCTGATGTTTGTTACGATTCAATATGTAGCCCTGTTACTCCTACTTTACCTTGTCGTTGGTTCACCTCGAATTATCGGTAGCCCCTGGGTCGCCACTAACCACATGAAAGGACCCCAGCTGCAGTGCACCCTTCTGAATAGTTTGACGTGGTACAGCATCCGATTTTCCCGGCAACCCCAGGAACTTCCGAAAATCCGATCTCTGCCTCTTGATAAGCTCACACTTTGTTACAAACAAACAGATGCTTAGGGAAGACGGAAACATATTTTCTGATGCGTTAACTAATTACCGAACAGCCGGCTGTCACACCGAATGCCTAATTTACTGTCACACCTGTCACACCGGATGCCTAATTAATTAATTTACTAAATTATAACACTGGTAACAGACTATTCCCTTGATGGCGAGCTTTTTCCCGGATGGTTTGCTCATACGCCCTCGAATCCCGCGGTTTGAACGAAGGGTGGGTGGGTGGGTTCAAACCGCACTATTAGAACCATAAAACTTGGATAAAGAAAAGCTCGCCAGAGCTCGCTTCTGATAAATTCGAAATGGTTTCGACCATTTATCAGGGTCTCGCTACGAGACTCATTTCAGCTTTGGCACTCTGCCAAAACTAATTCGAAATTCCAATTATACCTCCGTATAACTACGGCATAACCAAAATTTCGAAAACATTTTGAGAGTAGAAAGCTTCATGGATCAAACAAAGTCGGCGAACTAAGGCGGAACGCGGAGACTGAAACAACAGAAGGGAACATTTACCCGACGCTTTTCACGTCTGCAACTGAGACTCTTCTACGAAAAATTACTGAAACACGTCTTGAGAAATTGTTAAAGTGAAGTATAACCGAGCACGTAGAATGAAACAGAAGCTCGCTTACCCGGCCAATTGAACCAGAATTCCAGTATAGTTTTGAAGTATACACAGTATATTTTTCATTTCAACAGACCTTCTAGAAATGCGAGCGACTAACGTCCACTGCTGTTCCTGAGTTCCGATACAGTTTTCACCTCCACGGATTGTACAAGCACTACTGTTCGATTCCCATGAACAGAACTATCTGAGGCTGTGGGTAGAACACTCGATTAATAGTTATTTTCACTGTGGCCTCATAACTGAAGACCAAAAGCTGGCAGGCTGTGCTGAATAACTTCCAGGGGCGCCCAACACTTGCCTAGAACGTCAGTCGTATCTCGAGAGAAAGGGACAAAATAAAACTTTACTACACATGAACTAGACAAAATTCCAAAACCCTGAATGCCGAGTTTCCCGCCGACCCTCTGTAGCTCCTACCATTCCCTACGATTGTACCATAAATGATATCTGGAGTAACATAACAAAAAAACCGCAGAAAACGTGGCTTCTTTTTAGACTATAGAACGGGGAAAATGGTAAACCTGTCACATGCCTGGTTAGTTAGAGAATTTCAGGCCAAAGCTAGTCGTTGTAGAAAATAAATGATTTTCCTATTCCCTCCGATAAGGGCACTATTAGCTCCGAAAAATCTGATGTCTCACTGGAAGGAGTTGCACTTCCAACCGAATACACGATCCTCACACATGTCACATGTAAAAACAACTTCGAATCGGTATACGAACCACCTTGGAGGTGTAAACTACATATGACGCCATGACGTCCTTAGACAACTAGATATACTCGTTACACTCTTTTAGAAATTAAAATATAGAGCGTCCCAGCGCTGTTTACCGACGCAAAAATTCCAGTTCCATAAATGTAACATGTAACAGGAGAAAGCTGATGAAATTCCTGCAACAACGTAACTACACAGTATACTCGATAATATACTCGGGAAAAAAGTTTCCTTCCGAACAATGAAAGGCAGCACTAGACTAGAGATTTTCACTTCAAATAGTTGAGACATACTGCTTTACAGAAAATACCCGCCCTTCTCACGGAACTGACTATATCGCATCGAGATACGAGCCACCTTGTAGGTCAAAACCAAATATATGCCGTCATGACACGAAAAATAATGATTTTCCTGGATGAATGCTCAATAAGGTCAAAATATACGTTCTAATCGAAGGAAGTCAAACTTCTAAACTTGACTCGTGCATGCGTGCAAGCTTTTGTACGCACTTGAATTAACCTTCACCATTCGCCTCTCGAGAGATAGCACATATTATAATTTCCAAAACTAATAAATTTCCACAGTTGGATGCTTCGTGTTCCTTGTCGTATATCTGCACCGGTAAACTCTCAAAAATACAATAGCGAAAACGCTGGAAGAAGCTTTCTTCTCCTAACAATTCAATGATACAGTAAATTTGATGCAGAAATGTGTGAATTTTGAAGCAGAAATGTGGAAAGGATTTTGAGCAAAAATAAAATAAGACTTTTCTGGGTTGAATTCTCTGTGCGTTTGGAAGCAAGCCACTCCAAACATGGGAAAATACTATTTCCAACCGGGAACACGTTCCTCACACATAAATATCAACATCGCATCGAGATACGAGCCACCATCGCATCGAGATACGAGGTGCGGAGCAAATAAATGACGACATGACGCCTTTCAACCTCTCGCAATAGGCGATAGAACACAATCGAGAATATAGGCACTGCGGCTGGAACTCTGCTCTCCATTATAGAAAACCCTCGAATATGTAGATCGGTGCAGACATGAGCTGCTACACGTGCACAAGAGCACAAGAACGCCTTCTTACCTTCCTGCCTAATACAGGCGCCATGAATAGCCGAATAGAAAATATTGAAATCTAGAACTGTCGACCTTTCGCAGCACTGACGAGGGAACTAACTGGGAATTACTGCTATTGAAAAGCATGAATAAAACCCGAATATAGAAATACACTGAATGAAAACTGTTTGCAAATATAGGGGACCCGTTAAGATAGGGGAATAACTAATTTTTGAACGGACACACACGTATAATGATGGGGACACGAGGGGCTGAGGTGTGTGCTGGTTTTAACTACCACACTAAGAAACCGATGTATTGTGTTGCACTTGGTCATAAGATGACGCAATAATTTGTCTCAAAAAAATTATGAACCGAAGAATATAGCATGAATATAAGGCATGGTGCCTGAAATGGACCTGTGAAATGGTCAAATGAAGCTGTGTAAGAACAGTGTGCCAGAGAATAGAAAATCTGCCGAAAATTTTCAGTAAAAATTTTTCAAACCGCACTATTAGAACCATAAAACTTGGATAAAGAAAAGCTCGCCAGAGCTCGCTTCTGATAAATTCGAAATGGTTTCGACCATTTATCAGGGTCTCGCTACGAGACTCATTTCAGCGTTGGCACTCTGCCAAAACTAATTCGAAATTCCAAATACATTAAAATTGAAAATTTTCTAAAATTCACAAATTGAAGGACTATATTGCGGCAGAGCAACCAATTAGCAGGCGGGCGCACTTGGGCTGGCCGAATCGTAGCCGATTCGCCACGAAACCTCACGACACGACACGATATAACACGACGAGCCGATCTCACCCGGATCGGGCCGAATCGGCCCGCGACTTTTCACCTGAGTATGTGCACTAATAGCGAAGTCGTTAGCGCCCTGCTGCGAGTATTTTGCTCCCAGGTTCGATTCCAGTGAGAGGCAGAACATAAATTTGGTACCCACTATAAGGATGTGTGAACCAATGAATCAGAACAAGAACTAGGAAACTGAAATTATTTTACAAAGCAGATGCTTGTATATCGCGCGGAGCGCGAAGCGCTCTGCGTGAGTTGTCTTTGGTTTGGCCATTGCGGACTCGTTTTTTCCTTTTAATTACCAAAAATCTTCAAACAAATTCTTTTTTTGAAAACTAAAAGGAGAGAACGTTAGAGAATCACAAATTGAACATTGTGTGAAAATTTCAGCCAAATCGGAATATTTTCGCCTGAGTTATGGTTTCGTGTCGTTGTTGAAAAGTTCCGCCGTAATTCGTCCCTCGTCCCTCGTCCCTCGTCCCTCGTCCCTCCTCCCTCCTCCCTCGTCCCTCACGGAATTCTTTCCGCATCGTAGTGGAAAAACTACTGAACCAATTTGGCTGAAATTTGGAACATCTATTCTATGGCAAAAGTTAGCTCGTCGCGCCAAGTATGAAATGTATATGTAATCTCTGGCGCCGGGCGCGGGCGCCAATAGGCGCCAAAAATGACTATTGGAAACACTATCGAACCGATTTAGCTGAAATTTGAAACATGAGTTATAATGCAAAAGTTAGCCCGTCGCGCCAAATATGAGATGAATACATCATCATTGGCGCCCGGCGCTGGCGCCAATAGGCGCCAAAAACGGCAAAACACTATTTATCATCAACTAAAATGTTGAACACTAATAGAAATTGAATACTTTGGTGGCAAGTGTGAAAGTCTTTTTCCAAAACTGAAATTTTCCTTCTGGCGCTCGAACCAGGCGCCAGATGGCGCCAAAACCCAAACTCACGACAGCGTCATTGGAATCGTCTGAAATTCGGTACACTAAATAACTATCACATGGCAAGTAAGATGCTCAATCTGAAAATCAAAAAAAGTTCTGTTGGCATTGTGCGCTGGCGCCAATTGGCGCCAAAGTTGGAAAATTATCAGTTATCGTCAATCAAACTGTTTCAAGTTAACAGATATTGAATATTCCAATGTGAAATAAAGAACCACAAATTCAAAATCGAACTTTATCGTCTGGCTCGGAACAGACACCAAATGGCGCCAAAACAAAAACACACGAAACTGACAATTGAATAGTTTGAATATTGCTCCAATCAGTAATTGACACATGTAGTGTGTACTGGTAGCTCAAAAACCTAGAAAATTTCGTTTCGTTCTGGCGCCAGACGCGTGTGTCAATTGACGCAGGAATGAAAAAAAGTTTCAACGAAGGTTTTTGATGTGGTATTGGAAATAATGGCTATATTGTAAGTGAGTTGGTGTCTCTAATTGTAGATTTGTCAATGGCGCCAATCCCCATCGCTTATCGCCGCTAAAAGCGGTGTACATGTCAATCGGAACGTTTAGCGTTTTTGTTCAGTTGTTGATAGTGACAGAGCCAGTAACCTGCGTTATATTACAACATCAGTAATTTTATGGTCTGAATTCGGCTTTGTGCACACACAAAACTGAGATTTCCATAATAATATAATGAGTTCACAAGATTCACTATGTGAATAGGCAACATATGAAGTTGTAGGAGTACAACTAGCAAAAAAAGGACAATTAGTAAAAAGTGGGGGAACCAACAAATGTGTGAGTTGTGTTTGGTTCGACCTCGATATCAGCAAAAAGTGAACGATACGAATTGCTGTGATACTGTAGCAGAAGTATTCTGCAAAAATAGAACAATACAAATGTTGCACAATGGTTCACAACGCACGCATGTCATCAAAGCACGCATGAAATACCCTTCGGCAATTTCTGAAATATCATGCGGGCTTCGTGAACCATTGTGCAACATTTGTATTGTTCTATTTTTGCAGAATACTTCTGCTACAGTATCACAGCAATTCGTATCGTTCACTTTTTGCTGATATCGAGGTCGAACCAAACACAACTCACACATTTGTTGGTTCCCCCACTTTTTACTAATAAAAGCTCAAATAGCCGTTGCGACCGGGCTAGTTTTACATTATAGTCTAAAAGTCACTTATTCGTCAATTATATGCCGACGAGAGAGTGTGTAGATCAAAGGAACGCAGCCGATTAGTCAGTTCTTCGGAATAAACTCGTATACGTGCCAACACTAAACTTGTGATTATCACAGGTAACGTTCATGGGAACTACTCACAACTACTACAACTCAATCTTCACAAATGATGACGTCACTCGAATGACAATTATGGAAAGTGTCAACGACACTGTTCGTATCGCGAATGTGTACAAGTGTATATTCTAATAGTACACAATTAGTCAATATCGGCATGAACTGTGAAACACGAATAGATAGATGTATTTTTGTAGATTGTGTTTCTCAAACTGCATCGAACGATAAACTTATATGACACATTCAGATATACCAACTGAATGTATGAAATGTCTGTCATGTATGGATTTCTTACCAGTATGGTGATATGAACCGCAAGTTAGCTACTAACTGCCTTTCAGATACCTTTTAGATAGGAAAAATATAACATATCTGAAATACGCTCAATGTATATTATGTAGATTCAGGAACATAGCAAGAGTAATACACGTTCATTGAAAACATCATGACATTCATACTTTTGGGCATTTGTCCACTGTGTCTGGGTACTGCTTCTTGAATCGTTCACGCATCGATGCGAATGCCTTGTTCGCCCGGAAAACATGAATAAGATTGGACAATTTTTCCACTTGTTTATAACATTGTCAATCGAATTTTTTGCTTGATGCAATTCCTGGATGTGGAGAAACTACAGGAAATCAAGTTAATTCCCAGATGAATGTATATAAACTACAGGGAATAAAGAGTAATGTTCTGTCTATACTCTCTTAACCTTGTCTTAAGGCTGGAGAACTGTACCACATAATATAGGACAAACTGCGAAAAATGTGAATGTGTCCTTTTTCTCTATTCTGGAACGATACGGGAATTAGAACACTTCGTATTATCAAGTTTATACTTTGTCCAGAACAAGTTTGTATAATGGCTCTTTTTCGTCTTATTTTTTTCACCCATTATCCACAATTGCAGAAAAATGAATTGGAAGGATAAGCAACAAATATAGGACGAGTAGGACGAGTATGTGGACCAATCTCGTTTCAACGGTCCGTTAAACTGCAATTGAAAAACGTATTGCAGTTTATAGGACTGAAACGTTGCGATTGGACCACATAATCGTCCTTCTTCAACGTGCAAACGATAAAAGGTTGTGATTCGGCAGGTACTTGGAGGGAAGAGTGGTCTTACCGAAATGAGTCATGAAGACTTTTTGATGCTCATCACAATGAATGAATCACAAGTTCCTTCATCATTTGTTGATTCACGCGGTACCGTGTCTTTGATAATTTTTTTTTGGTTATAAACTTTATGCAGTCTCACTTTGGTCGGTTTTTCTTCTGCAATGCGAGTCCCTTCGCTCCATATACCTTTCCTTTTATACCTCGATGAAACATGAAGTGGTTTGACAACACATCGAAATGATAACCGGCTCGACACACTTCCCACCGCTGAAAATGGTATCGGGTATCACGTTTTTGTTGACCTAAGGCACTGTGTTCATTAGCGATGAGATTGATATAGTAAACGAGAACGGAGACTAACTACAGCAGAGGTTTTGATTCGAGCTAATCTAACGCCAGACACCGCTATTCCACCCGAAAAGTGTGTACAATCATTTAATTTCTCCTCTTTTCATTTGCATAATTAATCGTTTCCCAGCGCGCTATGCTGATTTCTACACGCAACTGTAGTGCATGATTTAACTTTATCTCCATGTAAACCACTAGTATATTACTCATGTTTGTGTACAACGTTTTCTCAGCCCCTGAAATTGATCGGAAAGATATAAAGTTCGGTTCTCGTAACCTACCTTCTTTGAGATGAGACAACATAATGATCGTATAAAGTATCATGAATCAGTTCACGTGTCATTCACAAGCAACCGGGGCAAGAACCGCAACGGCTCTGGTAAGAAAGTAGGACGCATCACCTTTCTGTCCCTTCAGGTTCGTTATTGGTCAAATATGGTGAATTTTTTGAAGTGAGAACAGTTTCTCTTGTTCAGTTTGTTTGGTTTGATGTTTAATTACCAAAACGGTGTTGTCTTTGATTCGGAATGGAAAAGCTTCGTCATGCATCGGAATGTCACTGAGGGACACAAACTGCGGCTCCCAGGCAGCAATACGGTATCTGCAATGCGCTTAGCATTTTAGGCTCAGTAAAGTCTTTAGTGTAACTACGCATTACCATACGAATTGTGACATTCTATCAACCTGAATCAATCAAGTTTGTCATAAAAATTGTTGCACATCTCTTATATCTGAACGTATCCAAGAACTGTTTTGTAACACGTGGATTTTCATCAGATGAGATAAACGACAAATCATACTTGAGATCTTTGGAGAAAATTCCGTTGTTTGATGTATTTGATGCAAACCATTCCTTCAGATGTGGAATATTATGCGATCCTTAATTGACGATGTAATTTAACCGTAGGGTTCAGGCCTCGTTCCTTCGCACATACATCTCAAGAATTTAAAGGTTTTTCTCACAGTGGCTCAGAATTAGAATGATAATGTGGTTATATGTACCGCATATCAGTTACAGTAATACGACCAGTGTGCGCAAGTTCTCTAAATACGTACTATTTTTCCTGACAAGGTAGATTTTATGAAAAAAACAGATAAAATAACTGACTAGATTTGCCGCGCACGATGGTTTTTACAATGCGTTCTGATTCAATAATGTTTCAGTTATCTGGAGTATTTTAATTGTTTCCTATCATGTTTCATGCTTGCTATCAACCGTTCAATAGGTTAGTCATCAGATTCAACTCCCGCACTTAGCTGTGCCGCAAAAATGTGTTAGCGGTGTATTAATGACCTCACCTTTGTTAAAACTCTCGTGGAAAACAACAGCGCTCCTATTTTCGAACAACGTTAGCAAGTCTGCCTTCGTTCGTGGACTGAAAATCTTGATATTATGAACGATTCTCAATCCATACCGGGGTTCATATACTCTTCTACGTACTCACGCCGCATACATAAGCATCGGCTGGTCAATTTGTCGGAAAACGGTCAAAAAGCCGCGTGTTTGTTAAATTGCTGAAACATCTGATAGAATTGGCGTATATCCTATGTATATTTGTTAACAATATTTACAATGCATTCATCTACTACCAAAACTGCCATTGTTCACTGTTTTCGTCAAACCAAACATTTAACCTAATATATGCTACTTTATAGTATGACTCACTTCTCAACCTTTTCATCAATCTCAAAAATCCGATAAACGAGGACAGATTTTCTTCCAGGAGTTATGTGCTGTTCAGCAATTTGAAGAACATCACTTTCAAAATTACCACTGAACAAATGCTCGAAGTCTGCTATCAGAATGTACTTTGTTGAAGAAAACTGAAACAAAACTGTGCAATAACATACATTCTCGTGTCTGATTAATGTTTTCATGTCATATTCATAATTGTTATGTCTACTGTGTTTCATTTCTGTTTTTTTGGGGTATTTTGGATTTTGAAGAAGGATTTTCACGACACAATCTGAACAAGGGTCTTGAATAAAAACTATAGAGATGAAGCTTGTCTTAACCGACCATCCTAGCCACATTTCTGGCCAAGTTCGCGGGATAGTTGGCCATTTCGTCAATAGTTGCATTACGTTTCTCGCAAGTTGTGGGACTTGTAAGAATTTCACAGTTTGATGACCATTCATTCGGGTAAATCAGATGAGCGCGGAGATACTTTTCGACAACAGAGTTAATTTTGGCATAACTCTTTATCTGAAAAACAAACTAGGCGTTGAGAATAATGCATGTGGTTACACAATTGGGGATAGGTCAGTTATTTAGAAAAAAATATGGTTGACTTTTCTTACCGATTCGGTTTTTTTCAGAAGAAATATGATATCGGTAATTCAGCCCATGCTCACAGCAGTTAAAAGTACGTCACAGAGTTGAACAGCTAATTTTCAGCATTGTTCTTCTGAGTATTTCCAAATTGGCCCGTTCTTTGTAAAATTACTAATACTTTAGGAGCATAAAGCCTGTACTAACCAAAAACATTTTATCCACGAACAACTGTGCATGGCTCGACGAATCATTCGCTAAATAGATGGACCATGCATGATTCTACACGTACTACTGATGGGTAGACATCAAAACAACCTGTAATACATGCCTTTTGCAAGACGCATGAATACTGTTCTGGGTGAGTGAGTACTATGGAGAGAGACATGGGCGCATTCCAATTTTCTACCTGTAAACTAGATCATTACTTTCCAAATAAGTCGAAAAACAAAATTAACGTATAACCACACATTCTTGTTCAAAAGTAATGAGTGGACCTATTTTTTGCACGACAATCTTCCATGTTTGTACTACATCATCATTACATGAATCCTAGATCAGACACCGAGAACAATGGTACAAAACAAATTCTTGGAACAAAACAAATTCTTGGAACCATTCACGCTGAATCTCGTCGTAGAAAAGAAAGCAAAAGAGTACCTGATCCATCATTTTTTCATCTAAAAAATCTGCACTTATATGTAAGATTTGTGCAATACGATCGTACTCCGACAACTTGGGAGCCATTATATCATAATGAACACAGTAGTTGTGGTAGGTCACGAACGAAGGATCGTTGACGGGATTTCTGAACAAATATGGAGCATACTGTTTCCTTCGGTGAGTTGTATGAACATAATATGTCGTGCTTATGCTCTTCGACGTTCCGAAACACACAACATTTCAATTCACTGTAAACGCTGCGATCCAAAGGGTTGGTGGATAAGTTGAAATTCCGTAATATCCGTTCATTTTGATTCGTTTCGGTCGTGTTCTGGTTTTATCACTTTATGTTTAATGATGATGATGATTGTTGAGTAGTAGACCCTCCATCTAAAACTGTTAAAGGGGGGCAGAATGGAAAGCTAGTTTAGGTACCCCGGGGTACCTGAATATAACGTTGCGCGCGCCAAAATAGGCAACGCGTGTCAACCGTATGCAAATTAGGTTTGTTAGTTTAAACTAAAAATTATACTTATCGGTTTCTCTTGATAAGCTTATTCATTTCTTTTCTGCCCCCCTTCAACATGTTTGATGATTAGCATAGCCCGCCTTCACGTGTAAAGTGACGTGTGCAGTTTCGTTCTCTATTGTGTACATTGTATATCTCATGAACTGGTATTCTTCCCAATCGCTCCATCTGTCAGGTATAACAGTAGTCTCGTTCTCTGTTTATACTTTGTATTTATTAGTGTTTATCCTAGTGTCATAAGGATAAAACAATGATAATATCTTCTTTATGTTAAGTAGGTTGTACATTTAACAGACAATCCTTTTGGATACGTCTTGCCATATAATGTTGTCATAACTTGACTAATTGATTTTTACTACGCTATGTTATGCAACCTATGCGCAATGAACTTTATACTATTATTATTGCAACTACTATGTTGAATTACAATGTGATATTTTATGAGATTCGGTAAGACTATCACTGCGTCTTATCTTGATATGTCTATGCGTCATACGTTTTTTCTCAATCCTCACTAAGTGTAGGTACATCAATGAAATTCGACCCATACTTTAAACAGTGCACCAACAACGTCATTGCCGAGAGAAAATCATTCTGTGGCGCGCTCAAACCAACTTCTCAATTGCTAAACTAACTCGTTCGCATAATAATTAACTTTCCCACATTAAATAGTACGTGAGCGTTTTGGGATGAACCTAAACAACCAAAACTCACGTGAAAGAACTAACCGTCTAATTTCACTCTGCTCCTCAGTGTAGCCTTCATGAAAACGAATTAGAACAAAGACGAAAACAACAATAACCAGAAGTAACGTCTTAAAATGTCGCCCAACGATGCGTATAATGGATTCCAGTACAGTATATTTCATTCCTTCGTGGTTTCCTGAAGAACAAAGTAGAGTTTTCGGTTTCCCGGAATAGTTCCATTCTGCGAACTTGTTATTGATCAAACAGGACAACAAACCACAATTAAATACTACTCAGAATCGAACATACTCGATTAAAATTCTTATTGCCTACGTACCTCCAGTTCACTTACAGAAATATACGGAAATTGACATGAAAATGATAAATCATGGGACTACAGTTTCGATGATGTAACTTCCGAATTAATCAACGTTTCTGAAAGAAAACACTCAGCATATTAGTGTCCTTCATTGTTTTCGTTAGTCTTCTTCGCCGTTTTCATTACCAGAACTGTTGATATCACGTCCTTCTGACGTAATGCTTTGTATGAGAATTCCAAAATAGTACAGTGAAATCTCTATTTTTCAAACCACATTTGACGTTGGTTCGAAATATTTAAAATTATCTTTCATTCATTATGAACGTTCAGATGAAATAATTCCACTTATTCATCCCGTGCTATGGAAAAAAACTTGGTGAATCAAACTTAAATGAACCACAAATTGATTCTCTATTTGATTCTTACAAAACATGTATTACTGGTGAAAAGAAAAAGTCGGATGATGTGTAACGGATCGGTTAAAGTTAGACACCCTAACGAACGACAGAATTGCACTTCTCACCAAAAGTGCATGAATCAATAGGAAAAAAACTGTTAGTTTCAGATGATAGATACATGTTGAAAAATTGACGTTCCCATTTCACTTGAAGCTTTGTCTATTTCAAAATTTCTCAATTGTTAATTGTGCTCATAACACTCAATCCGTCATATTGGCTGTAGTATGAATATATACTGAACAGTATGCTACTCTGAATCTGGCGTCGAAGCATCCCTCTAAAGCCATCAAGTATCTAACTTTATATCACCCTAGGGCTTCCTATTATTAATATTGGTAAAGTGTCTAAAATACTTTGATGCTTTCCTGAAGCGCGAACATTTTAATTATACAGATTTCATCATATCGATTCTTTCTACATTGTTGGTCGTTGGACGTTGAGCTGCAATTCTACATAGTTGCTCCACTGATGCTTGGAATGACCAACCGATGGACACAAAGCAAACGGTGTTATTTGTATTATTTTGAGTGATGTATCGAAAATATCTTTATCATCACAGACGATTATGGTTGTGATTGTTGTGACAATGTCTTGAATGATAAAAGCAGGGTCGGCTAATGAGTTCGATTAGCTTAAAATAGTACATGTGGCTTACATGTGTTTCTCATTAACAATGGACGTGAATTTTCTTTTAGAGTCGGAGTAAATAGGCAAACACTATAATTATGAACTAAGTTATGTGTTGATTCAGGGTTGTACTATATTCCATATTGAGTTGTGCTTCAATTGCACTGCAGTTGCTATCTCCACCGAATACAATAAATATCATATGGGTTGATGTTCAGCAGGTTGGTTCCAAAATATTGATGTAAAATAGTTTTACCAAGTAGACGTTGTAAACTTTACTTAGAATCGGTACTCAGAATCATCGATATTAATTCTGTATGATTGCAACCAACACGATCAGGTGATAAGCATGAGGCACTCTGTTCTACATATGCGAAAAAAACAGTAAAACTGTTGATTTTCCAATGAGTTTAATTGAATTCAATAGGTTACTATAAGTAAAACGTGTTATTCATCATATATATTTTACGCTTTCATTTGCGTAATACATCATGATTCTTTGTAACAACAGTGAATACAAATCCTTTATTAGTTCAACAAGTGTTTTCCTATGAAACGGTTGAAAACCGAAAAAGATGTCGCTTTGACGAGAACGCGAGAACTTTTTGAAATGTGTTCTACAAACATTCAAGTAAAGAACTTTTACCGTATCCATTAAATTTCACAGGTCTCTCGATAGAGCACGAAAAACGTGTGTTTTAAAGGGAGGCTGCATTGAATGCCGAATTTGGCTAACAGTGTTAGCCGAAAAGGCACGAGAATAAGAGAAGCGCAATCAATATTCATTCACTCCAAATCATCCTCTGCGTCTCTGACAGTAAGCAAAAATTAGTGAAATTTTGAAAACAGAGCTTGGACATTATTGTAAGGAAGAGACATCTATCGATTTGTCTCCGTTCGATCTTTTATTTGAAAATTCATTGCAGCCCCCCTTTAATGAGGGGTGAAGAGCACGCGCAAGTCGTAGAGTCCTCAGAAGTGGACTCGGTTATTTCTTTCAGCTCATGTACGTTGGATTTCGTTCACAGAAAGACAATTCAAAGCTCTACATGTTTGTGTTGTCTGCTGTGCATGCAGATCAAACTATGCCGTGTATACAGATCATAATACAAATTTCATATACCCAATCTCCACTATCTATAACGCTCTACAAACTTTCTTGATAACCGGGTCGACAAATTGCTTTCCATGATGCGTCAAATGGATAACATTGGAGAAATAGGCGACTCCGTTCGATTCGTCGAAGAATCGAAATGTTCCCTTTTGTACGAACGCAGGCATGAAGTCGATCATCTCGCACTTGGCGCAGCTCTCAACAATTTTCTGCAGACGATCTCTTGCCAAATGCCAATTGGCCCCACTGTCCACATCTTTCTGTAAAATGAGATTACTGATGTTTTCAACTATTCTGTTTTTGTTATTGTTCTGATACACCCCACTCGGTGGCCCAAACTCTTCGATTTTATCATATCCCCAACTCCGAACCAAAATTCAACAGAACAAATTCCATTCTACTTAATGCTTGGTATGCTCGATTTGGTATCGAAACTGAATCTGAGTTGTATTCCGGTCTTTAACCACAACACTTTGCAAACATCTGCATAATAACCAAATGATGTTTGTCGATTTACGAGCCTTTTTTCCGCTTTCGAATGTTTTTGTATCCCACTCTCATAGTGTTATTTCTCCTCTTGTATATGTTATTTTTCCTCTTGTTTATCACATGCTTGCATGTAAATGAATCAATCAATCAATAATACGCGGCGAAAGATACCTATATACGCGGCGGATCGAAGTGAGACTTCAGTGCCTGATTTTTCTTCTCCTACAAAAGTTTATATAAAAAACAATCCCTCACTCAAAAAAACATCTCGTGGATTGGAGCCAAACCATACGAACAACTGTACAAACCACAACCAACCTGTGTTATCAGTTTTCCTCCTCTCAACGCTTTGTTCAATAAGCTGAGGATAGCGCGCTTGCTCCGCGGCATGGCGTTCAGTACGAATATCTTCTCCTTGACAACCTTCTCGTATTCTTTCAAGGTGTTCACCGCCTTTTCTACCATGACATCTTTCGTGTTGTTTTTTGGACGGTGGGCGAAAAATTCCATGTGCCTATGAAGAAGATTGTTTTCAAGTGTTCGGTTTGTTCAAACAATTCGCATTACCAAGTGGTGATTGAACGCAAAACGTAAATGTCAGCAGTGAGTGCAAGTATTTCAAGATTTGTGTTTTTTTTTTGTTTTGCGAACTTCACACATTCATAAATGCAATTCAAGTCTCCCAAAAGTTTCCATGAGTTATCAGTGAAAATACCTGTCCATCATGAAAAGTATGTCTGGCTTCTCTTCTTGAGCCAATTTCAACATTTTCTCCAACTGACCAATACAGTCGTATGATTTTGGACAATCCGTTGTCTCGATCAAACCTTCACACGCTAGAAAAACGACGTTTTTGGAATCTATTCATTTTCACGATTGAACTGAAGTGGAGAAAAACGGAGATTGTAATCATATAAAACTGGGTATGAACGCATGAAAACGGAAATAAATATGAATCAACACAAAAATAAACCCACGTTTAGGAAATACAACTGAAGACATGAATATTCTCGTTTTGAAATGTATACAAAAAGTACTAGTGACTCACCTTTTGCAGCATACATCGTTAATCGGGATGCCTTGGTCTTGCAGTTTTCATAAATTGTATTCGCAATATTTGCAGCATAGCTGTTTCCAAGAATCATCATTTTCTTAGTTCCATTCCGCACTTCCTAGAACAATACAACCAAATATAATATTATCAATTCTGTTCTTATTTCCGACTTTAGTGCATGCATTGTGGTTCTTTTGGAAAGTTTCCGTAATACAAAATGTGAATTTTCAGAAAAGATACTTACGTCGAATTCGCAAAACTCCTTCAAAATGACTGTCTTGTTGGAAATAGGACTTCTACAATTTTTCACGTTTAGAGTGACTATCTCCTTCATTTCTATTTCGCGGTTCAATTTGATGGCTTCTTCTGAAATAAAGTTGTAATTCAATCTTCGAGCTGACATCGATTCTTTTCACTGACACAGCGTAATGTAACAAAAAATTAATTTTCATTATCTAGGCATATGAATTGCAAAAACACTCCAGTCATGTATATGTAAGTTATAATGTATGCGTGTAATTTATGTATTGATCCAATTGTACTAAAAATATACCTTTTGTGATGTTTTCTCTTGTGGGAAATTCCATCGAGAATTCGGAATCGATTGAATCCCGAATTATGTCTGGCAATAGTAAGCACAGACAAAGAATATACAGTACAGCTATTAGCAGATAAATTCGACTTCGCTTCAGTTTCAAGTAGTATTTTTCATAGGTTTCGGTCAGCAAGACTCCCAGAACAATCGAACACACAAATCCGGAACATAAAACTGTAATAAAACCTTTAAAACAAAAAGTATATTCTCGATTTGCACGATCTACATACAAACAATGTTCAGTTAACTGAACTCATTTCTTCTCTCTTACTGTTCTATTTCTTTGGACAACTCGATCTTGGTCTTGAAGAACGTTACACTCATCTTTGTAAAAAGTATACACCGAATTATCATTTTTTTGTTCCCCATCTTCATTCTTTCGTATTTCGGCTATTACTACTCGGCTGTGCAGCAGTTCTCCGTATAAAAAAGAATTGAAGACTTTAAATACGGAACAAAATTCGGTCAATTTCGACAAAGTTCAATATCTCTTACCTATAAAATTATGTTCTGATGAATGTTGCTTGCAATAAGAATAAATGGGCCAGTGTACAAGATAGACGGCATACGATATATCACCCAAGTAGCAGATTGCTTTATTCGACACCAACATGTTTTGAGCACAAGATCCGGCCATCATCATTGCCACAGTTTGTAAGGTTATCGAAACTCTGGAAAACCACTCCTAGATTAGAACTAACGAAGAATTTTGAAAAATTGGTGACGATCAAACATCCTGATATCTAGATGAAGTTTCGAGTTTTCCAAACGGTTTTTTCGAAATTCTGGCGCCGAGCTATATTCGTGGTTCACGCATGTGTTCCAAATTTTAGCCAATTTGGTTCAGTGGTTTTTTCAAGCCTGCGGACACCGGACGGGAGACGTGGGACGACGAACATTTTTATAGCACGAGAGCACAGTTTTTCCCAGAGTGGACCGCGATAAAACCTTCTGACCCATTATCTATGGGGATGTCAATTCGAAAACGCCAATTTTTCATCGGAAAGCCCGATTTCTAATTTTGGCGCCAATTGGCGCCTAGAATTGGCGCCGTTGGTAATATGGTGAATAACAAACCTCTATAGCCTCCTTTATTCATAATTCATACTTGTCTGCAAAATACCAGTCAAAACAGTACTTCGCAAGTTTTTTTTTCTCATTTGGCGCCAATAGGCGCCCGCGTTTGGCGCCAAGTGTCGGTCATGGCACAATAGTTGGGGACACAGCTCAAAACCAATAATAAGACAACTGTGCGAAAATTAGGACAATTTCACTTATGGGAACACATATTTTCTAGCTTTCGGCGCGCCAAGCGCCAGAAAAAACTTAAAAACACCAAACTTTCGTCACTGAGCTAACTTTTAGGTTCACACAAGTGTGCCAAATTTTAGTCAATTCGGTTCAGCAGTTTGTTCAAACCTATGCAGACACCGGACGGGAGATGAGGGACGAGGAACGAGGGACAACGGAAAATTTCATAACGACACGGACTCATAACGTTTTTCAAACTCGACCTATTATTCTAATTTTCTCACACAACATGTATTTCATAGATATCTAGCTCCCTCTTTCTTTAAATTTTGAAAAATGGTTTTATTTGAAGACTTTTGTGGTTTGAAAGCTGAAAATGGGTGCGCAATGGCCAAACCAAACACAACTCACACGCAGCGCTTCGCGCTGTGCGCGATTGTCCGGGAAATCAAACTTGTTGTAAAGCCACTTTTCTGAGATCCCATTCCAAAGTTCGTCAGTTTCTCTGTGAAATTTAGTGCATGACGCGATATACACATCTCGTGCAGTTGGATACGAGAGATACAACAATTTGAATCACTCCGAATACGAAAAAAGGATAACAAGAGATTTGCTAGCTCAAAAAAAGCATACCTCAACAATAGATCGGTAATTTTGATAGGAAAGAGACACATTAAAATTGTTGTCAGGCAGCAGGCACCAACTACATAACTCAGCATCGTGGTATACTTTTGATCGGAAAGAGGCACTGAAACGTACTCTTATTATTGGCCAGCTACAGAAGCGAGTGAGCATGAAGGCCAATGAGGCCGCAGACATCTGCGTCTCCCTTACCCGCACACTTTCTCGCCGAGGCCGCTACAAAACTGCCTGGCCAATTGGTTGGGAATTGTCTGAGCACTCCCACCGAGAATTTGACAGCGGGCCAATAAAGCCAATGAGTTTTTCGAAACCTTTTTCGTGAAAAAAAAAGTAATTTTCTATCATTAGTTTTCAACATATATCACAAAACGAAGGTGAGAAACATTTTCAAAGTTTCGGGTAAGAAATGGTAATCCGGAAATCTTGGCACGATGCCAACAGGTCTCAGTGGGAATAAAAAAACCTATACATTATACAGTAGTAGTTTGAACTCGTTAGTCACAGTTCCAAATTCGAAGAAGTTCCAAATCTCATGTGATCTACTTGTTTTTGGTGAGTCAGTCTTTGAAAATACCCTACTCCAAATCATGTTTATTGAAATAAGTCATGCAACCTCACTGCAACAGGAAATGCAACGAGAGCGAGAACAGATTTTGGATCACTGAGAATACAAGGTTTTTGAAAAACACCACTTGAGAAATGTGAAAACTGTGTCCCATAATACTAATGAAGAAGAAACTGTACTCACCTTTTTCTGATACAAGACCGTTTTGTTCAATGTCAACGGTTTTGTTCTTCGTCAAGTTATTCACATTTTCTGTTGTGAGAAACGCAAAGATACCTTGAAAACAATAACATGATGATGTCGAAATAGAAATAAAACAACAAACTTTTCAAGACTTGCAAAAGTCAATGGATTTATTTAATTAATTGAAAAGAAAATAACGTAAGTTTTCGAATTCGGAGCCAATTCGAATTTTCGATTTGCATAAACATCTTTTTGAAAACCGGGTTTAACGGAAGAGATGTTGCCATTCATCCATAATAGTATAGTATTGATGAACTTACCGCTGAAAAACTGCCACAAACGCGCAAAAACGCTATTGAATGACGTATATTCATCAGCCGTTGCGTGATAGTATCCAGAAAGTGAGACTGAAACGAATTATAGGAGATAACCACAGAAAACTTGTAGTTTGAACACGAGGCACGCTAGCAAATTTTAACCAGAAAGTCACGATAGCGAAGAACGGTATATAGAATTTGTGAAACCGTTGTGGACACCGTACCATCGAATTTGTAAGGGGCGGGGTTCGGCGAGGGGCCAACCAGTCTGCGTATCATTGATCTACACACTCTCTCAGCCGCTGGCAAATAATCAACGACCGCTCGCCCCGCATCGCCCAATCAATCGAAGCCTCTGCTGTCTTTATGGGGAAAATGGCGACTATACTTCAATGATCCAGGGACAAAGTCTGCAACCTCAGCCAGCACTCGAAATAAACTTTGCATCTTCATTGTTTTAAATTTATCCATGCCAAGTTGAACGAACACTAAACATTTCATGAAAATAAACGTTATTGGTAATTTCTTCGCAGATTCTCTGAGAAATGGGCACTTTTTGACCAATGTTCGGTTTCACTACTGACTTCGGTCGTGATGTACAGTATTTGGGAGTTTTCATATATATTTTTGAAAACGAAAACTTTTAAGATTGCAACGTCTTATATACAGAGCCCAGTTCCACATCTCCCAAGTAGTCTGCGTAATTCCTATTCAAAGCAGGACGATTATGTGGACAAATCCCGTGTCAACGGTCCTTTAAACTGCAATTGGAAAATGTATTGCAGTTTAAAGGACTGAACCGTTGCGATTGGACCACATAATCGTCCTTCTTTAATGGAACTGACCGACGGTCGCAATGAAGAAACTCTTGTACTGTGGTGGTAAACGACGAAGAATATAGAAGAATAGTGGAACTAATAAATAGAACTGCATCTCTACGGCCAACGACCAAGTGTGAGCAAACGCATCCTCTGCTAGGGTCAACTGAAAACGAAGGGGGTCGTTCATAGCTGAGTTGTAGTTCAATCGAAATACACATCAGTATGTACTGAGACATTCACTGAGGACTACGATAACAACTGTAACATGGTATGTGAGGGATTTTGGAACATCCACAGAATTATGTATAACTCTACGCACCATTTTCCGACACAAAGAAAAAAAATGTGCTAAACTGACTTCTTCTCATGAACATACGGTAGAGTACAACTGATCTGTATGCTTTTGACAAAAAACCAATACAATGGGGAATGTATAATTTATCAATCATTTACTTTGTTTTGAATTTATTGTCGTCAAGTTGAATGAAAACCCCATGAAAACAAGTGTGATAATCTAATGTACTCTATAAGTTCTCACCAGTGCCAAATACTGTTTTTCCGGGTCGTCTCCTCTCAAATTTGTGGCGAAAAGCAGTGCCGCCCACGCGGAATCCGAATTCTTCTCGAAAATTGTGTCAGGAAATAAGAACAACAGCGATAGCAGAATAAATAATATAACAAATAAATAGAGAGGAATTATCCTTTTCACTCTACGGTAATAGAAGGATTTGATTGAGTCCGTATCAATTGCGTCTTCTTTACTCAGAACCATTGCAATCAGAAATCCCGAGAGCACGAAAAACCTGAAAAGTGTACCTTTTTTTCACAAGCTGGTGAACTACTAAAGTATGCATTCGAATTTGTTTTATTCAAATTTTTCAATGAACTAACCTCCTCCAAAAACATTACGCGTTTCGTTTCGTGTTGTGGCAATTTTAAATGTTTCCTTAATGGCCGAGGTCTTATGTGGTAATCCTTAATATACATCTAAAAGAGGAAATAAACTAAACACACTCGGCAGACTCTGGGCTCGATTCTCTAAATCTCTCATGCCGATGTCCCCTCGTTCCATTGTCCCATTTAAATGTCCTCATGTCCAACTACAACATCCCAATATCTCATTCAGATATCTGATCTCTCAAATATCCTGTTCCCAATGTCCAGTGTCTCAGTTATCGAAATGGGACTTTGAGACAATGTGACGATGGGACACTGTAATGAAGTATTGGGACAATTGGACACAATTGTATCAAATGTATAAACAAGTTGAACGAACAAATAGAAGCCACTCACTGGTCCACTCCAATATAACCATTTGGGAACTGTTTCGGGTAAAAGTGAAACAAAAGAACAGCCAAAATGGCAAATCCACGAATCCCCTGCAGATCTTGGCGCTTCGCTCTGGACATCTGAACAGCGATTGATTTTAGATTCTATTTGTTGTTAAATAACTATAAAGCTGAAGAACTACATGTGTGAATTTCCGTACTGCGTTAGATGAAGGTACTGGGATTGATAATCGAGCTCAAAACAAAAAAACTATTTCGACTTTAACAACACTAGAAGGTAGCTAGAATAAATTAATTAGAAGAGCATATGGTGTCCACGTTGACGTTGATTATTATTGCTTCACAATAATGCAACATGAAGCAATGAATACTAGATCATGAAAGTAGGTTGTGATAAAAGTATTAGCGAAAGACGGGGGGAATTGTCATGCAGGGCGATATTAGAGTTCAGAATAGCGATAAGCACTATTTTCATGCAACGTCAAAAAGTGTGGATTGTGATCCTAGGCACAGAAATGGTCTTCACGAAATGAAAATGATTCGAAATAGATAGAGTATTAATGAACTAGAAGATTATCTTTGGTGATTGAAATGAAAACAGATCTATTGAGAATATAAATGAACGGACAAAATTGTAATCATTCCCTACGCTGTTGACACGCTGTTGACCCCCTTTGTGATTGACACATATTTACTGAAAGATTTGACGTTTACGTAATTTTTATCATTCATAACTTAAATTGGTCACTACCGCAACAAATTGCGCATCAAAGAAGGACGATTATGTGGTGCAATCGCAACGGTTCAGTCGTTTGAACTACAATACATTTTTCAATTGCAGTTTAAAGGACCGTTGACACGAGATTGGTCCGCATAATCGTCCTTCTTTAACATGATGAATGTTAATCAATATTGCTTATCTTTTGCAGCTACATGTTGCAAAGGTGTTTGTATAGTGCGTATGTCCTATGTTTGAAACAACCTTGTCTACACAGACATACAATGTACTTTTAAGACGTACTCTAGACATACAAAATATGGGCAGCGTAGTTAAAGTTACTACACTTGTAGGGTGAATGACCATTCAATTTGAGCATGGATGTATAGGAAAAGACTCTCCCTTTTTTATTTCGCTACTCTGTGAGAGTTGAAATGAATATAAAAAATAAATGTTTATCTTTATATTATTACACAGACACAAACCGCAGATGAACAAATTTTGACAATACTCCACTAACTCTTCGAAATGTTATAGTAGCACGCAATCAACAAACAAAAACGTCACAAAAATGTAGAAGTGGGTGCTACGAGGTCCTGAGTGTATTCAAAAGCCTCGTGCAAACCTAAACAGTTTCACTCTGAGTACCACAGGTATATAAAACACGTATTGTGCAAATCACATTGCAAATTATGACAAAAGACATCATTTGTTCCTATATAAACGTTATATTTTATGTGAGTTATGGAGAAAACACTTCTTGTTCACTTACAAAAAGGAATATTTCTACAAGAGCAGTTCGGTGGTGACTACTGTCTATGTGTTTTTACTCGTCTGATTACTAAAGGTATAACTGACAAGTATTGTGCTAACGTTATTGTAAATTATGAATGAAAGGCATTTTCATACATAAAAACGTAGTTTTTCTACAAAAGTAGTTTAGTGTTGACTACTGTGTACGTGTTTTCACTAGCTTCCGTTTCCACCCAATCTTCCAATCCCATCATTTGCTCACGACATCCCAACACGGGACTCTTGCAGTTGCCCTGCGTTTTCCTCCATCTGTAACAGTATAAATATTTTCACGAACATAAAATCAAACAGAACGCGACATCGAAGAAAGAACACATATTCAAAAATTATCATGTCAAGAACTCTCTTACAGTCTGAAGTTCGGTCCATACGTTTTAGACGGGCGTATTACTTCGGCATAAAACAACACGTGGGAGGCTTATATAGTTGGTTGGCGTTTAACGTCATGCACAATATTAATAATAATAATATTAATAATAATAATTTAAAAAAATAATAATAATAATAATAATAACTGTAACCATTACAATCATGTAAAAAATCCTAAGAAAAACTCACGCCGAAATACATTCTCCCAGAGCCAGCTGCGTGTTTTCGTTGAATGTTGCTCCGTCCGGAAATATTTTATGCTTTATTTCCACCAACTTTTTCCTAAACTTCTCTCGATCCATTCCTTTTGGAAGTATATTTACCGATTTTAGATTTGTAGTGTTGCTCTTAGCGTCAGTATACCTATTGTGAAGTAGAACACCCTTCTTCCGATCTACCTGAAAACAATCTGAAGAGGTAATAGCAAAATAGTACCTTCACTTTTGATTTCAAAGTTTACTCTGAATTGCCAGACTGTTCAAGAATGTGGATTTTTTCGGTATATCTCAGTGAGGTTTATGATATTTGATAGATCCATGATTCATCATGATATAATCGGAGAAAGCTCACCGGATATCTTAACAGTTTCTGCAAGATAGTTACCGGGAGATCTATAACGTTTTAGGAGAACTAAAACGCCGCCGGAAGTATAAACGATAATTATAAGAATTTCTACCGTTCTTTTCTTCCATCCTCCTGGCATGAATGCGATAACAGTATGCGTCGAAAGACGGTGCACACTCTCAGTTCGGAATATAATCTGAAACATGAATGTTACAACTTCAAACAATCATAGAGAAAGATATGGAGAGCGTAAAAAGAGAGAAAGAGCGCGTTAAGAGGAAGGAAAGGAAGAAAATAGCAAAGTACACCGATGGAGATATATTAAAGTGTAAGAGGAAATGAGAGGTTGAAAAAAAAGGCAAACTAAAAGATGGAAGAAAAGAGAACGCTAGACAGCGAGATGAAGACGGAGGAATATAAAACTGTATCAATGGGATTAAAGTGAAACGGGGATGAGAAAGGGAGAAAACTAGAGGTTGAGAGAGATTTCCACAGTTTAAAAAATTTGAAAATGCGCAGAAATAAAAATCTGTGGAAAGTGATATAGGAACACCATAATATTATTGCAACAATATGATGTGAACGAATAAATCTTGAAATCTTGAAATCACCTTCTGTGGGCCCGACTTCCGAGCGTACTTGGCTGCAACTACTCCGCAATAATCGAGTTTATCGAATTCAAAATCCGTAGGAGACAATAACGGATTGTAGACGATTATGTGGTGAGGAAACGAAAGACTGCCAAGTTTTGAGTCCGATTCAAATGTCTTGTGCGCAAACTCGAGTAGTGGAGTTCCCCTGGAACGATTTTATGTTGATCATTGAGGTTTTTGGGTTGAACACATTCCTCCTGGGTTGAAGACAACATGAAAACTATCAAAAAGTGTGTACTTTATTGAGTTTTCAGAATGAAGAAAACAACAACTTGAAGCATTGCATTGAACAACTTGAAGCATCTCACAGATGTTGTTACTTTGATGCTGTAACAGAACTCATCAACCGTCCACAAACCTCACCATGGTGAAAAATCACCCGTAAGTTTTCTTGGCACGCCAGCAAGGTCTCGATGGGAGTAAGTGGGACTATACAAACGTAAACAACTGCTCAAAGTCACTCGACCTTCCTGGGTTTTTTTTTCGCTCCATTGTGCAAGTTTTGTGGGGGCGAGATTTAGCGAGCAGCCTACTTGATCTGTCTCTCTCAGATCTACACACTCTCTCATCTGCTGCTATAGTCTTTTTCATTTCTACTGAGGCTCCTACAGTAGGATTTCGAAACTACCAAACTGTTTTTCTCCCTCACTTATGATCGGAAAGATTTAGGATTTTGGCACCTCATTCTCGTTCTCAGGTACAGTAATTAAACGAGAGGATTTTTGATGAACTGAATTTTCAGCTTTACAACAGCCTTTGGAAAGTTTGTAAGGATACTGTAGGAGTCTCAGTAGGAATGGTGGGAACTATACACAATCAACGACCGCTTGCTCCACATCGCTCGATCGACTTGAACTTTTGGTCTTTGTCAGGGAAATGAAGACATTTCATCGACATCCAGGTTTAGCCCGTATGTTGTGTCAATTTTCGTACTATCGTTGTTTAGTCAGACAAAATTGATCGAAGATTTTAGCCAAACTACACGTGCACTACAAACTCAAACGAATGTTCCAAGTTGCTTGTTTTTCCTGTTTTTCTCTGTGTCTCTCACCTTGTCCACAACATTTCATCAATATCCAGGTTGACCGCGTACGTTGTGTCGATTCTCATCAAACAGTCATTGTGTGCCACCGCGAGCTCCAATCGATATATCGATTTGTTTGGATCAAAGTCAGAAGATTCGGTGGATGGCAGTTTCGGCCAGGGAATCAGTTCCACTATACCCTGCAGTAGGTATGCTAGAACATCCCGAGACTTCTATGCCATCCTGCGTTTCTCGTTTCGTACGCTATTTTGCAGCAGAGAAATAGTTAATATTTGAGGAGACGCAGATTGGGATCACAAGCTAATGATGTTCTATAATACGAGAAGTTTCACGTGAAACGTGAAATATACGTTGGAAATATACTCTTCAAATGAAGTCTTTCTGAACAGTGTTTGGGAAACTGAATGAATGGCGAATTCAATTAGCGATCCTCGCTAATTGACTGAACTTCTGAATGGAAGAGTAGAATTGCTTCAAAAATGATTACGAACCAGTAGCACTCAAAATCTCCAACATCAAACTTTATGAGTTCGAAACCGCTTAACTGATACGCCAATCAACCATCCTTTTGAAAATATAAAAGAAATTTATTGTATTGATAAAGTTTTGCTCATTTTTGGTCATCAAAATACAAACCTCGTCGACATAGTGATCGAATACGGATTTGACATATCTCGAACTAGAATGATAATAAATGAAAAATTTAGACGCTCCCTGAAGCTTCCACCACTCAATAAAAAGTATTAACTTGGTCCAGTCGGTGTACCTAAAGATTGATCACAGTGACAAGAGGAAACAAACTAAATGGGATTACATATTATTGTTTCATGAAGTTTCTATATCCTTAGTAGCGAGGCGGGAACAGACTTACTCAACTAAGACAATTACGCTAGGCACTAGTGATAATACAACATTGCACCGAAAATAATAATTCACTTCATTGAAAAAAGTACAAAACTGTTCAGGTAACAAAGTTCAGTTGAAGAGTTTATCTGTATCTATGTCTGTCATCGTTTTAGTTCGCAGTCTAATCTGCTTACATTATTCGAACAATTCGTATGTCTGACCAAACTACAACTAGAGTATCCTGTACCATTTTTACCAACTGTGCCAAAACTGAAAGGGTGGAACCTAGGGTTGTTGAAGTCAAACTCGAAACTCGACTCGACTCGAAAAAAACAAAAAAAAATCGAAAATTTCCGAGTCGAGTCGAGCTCGAAACTCGTTTTTGCCCAAACTCGAAAACTCGAAAATTCTAAATTTTGAACTCGATTAACAACCCTAGTGGAACCCGTAGTAGGTTATTGAAAGACCGAAACATACCAGTAAATAGGCGGTACACATACTGTCAACCCGTGTCTTAGTTGAGGAGCTCGTCCAATGTTGACCTTCACTTGGCTGGCTCTAGTGGGAAATATGACCTGTAATACAGATATTTGGTGGAATATATGTATTTTCATGAAATAGTTTCCGTGTACTATGACATTTTTGCAATTTTCTGTTGTTTCACCCTTTCCACGTTTTTCAAGCTTCGAGTGTGATCTACTTTGATTTTTCAACGTGAAAATCTACGTTTAGTTTTGCAGGTAAAGTTGTTGTTATGCGACAAACATGGTATTAAGAAAGTCTCCTTTCCGTTCCTAAGTTTGATTTGCAGCAAAGTAACGTACCTTATCTTTTATGACGTCATCAGGAATACTAGTAACAGAATCTAAAACATGGGAGACTAGTTTACAGCCGGGTGACCAACCAGACGGGCAACGACTATCCGTTGGAAGAATTCCGAAAACCACTGGGAAATCACCCAGGGTAGCAGTTATCCTGGAAAAAAACCAAACATTCAGTGGTTCCTACTTTTACTTTTTTCTAATCCCTTTCCTACTTTGCTTCCAACAAGAGGGGTTCAAATGTCTAAACAACATTTGAAAGGTTCATTATGAGAATTGAAATACGGAAAATTGGTTATTTCACCGCATTCAATCGGAATTGGGTATGCGGTTAGCGCAGTATGCATAGTAAATGCAGCAAACTCAACGGATCACCTTCGAAATGTTTTATGTACAGTATCATAACGATCTCTTGAGATTTGACAACGATGTATGGTTTATAGTTGTTTTTTACTATTCAAGTACTTCTTCCGCTTATTAAACACAGTTGACAACGTAGAGATGTGTACCTTAGGGTTTTGGGAATACACTTGTTGATAGTGAGAACTCGTAGTCGAGTTTCGTTGTTCACCCGGTGATAATAGGCCTTGTAGATGAACATGGAATCCAATGTTATATTCGACTGAGCATGGAAAGATCTGAAAAAAAATTTAAATCAATGAAACATTCATCTATTTGTAGGAGTGCATTTTCGTTAATGAAGGAATAACTGCACATCTGCTAGTTTCTAAGCAGCGCGCAAAGTGAATGTTCCACTCAGAAAACGTATCGTTGCGAAACATTCAGTAGTTAACATATACCAATTTGGAAAGACACGTGTTCAATCGCGAATAAACATTCTATTCTATTCTAAAATTATTATGTGAGTGCCGTAAAACATGTACCCATGAACAACCGTTACCGCAGTGTGAGCAGTTGAGGAATAATAGACTTGCTATAGCTGTAAAAACCAGAATATGAATACAGAAAGAAGACAGCGGTAACCAGACACCCACACAGAAATGAATTTGGTGAGAGTTTTAACATATCTGAAATAAAGTTTTATGAATGTAAATGTGAAGAGAAATCTCTCGTAACCCTCATGATATAACAACATGCACTAAATATCAACAGTTCTCAAATGATTCTATTCATTCATACATAAAACAACATTGAAAGCTGGCAGATAGTTCATGAGATGTTCGTGAGATTCTCATGAGGTTGAACAGATCTCTACGCCGTCTGGCTCTAGTGTTAGATTTTGACTTTTTCGAATAAATCATTGATCAACAGAGCGAATTTCAAAATCACCACTGATAAAACTATAAATCGGTTGAACGAACCAGGAAGATTTTATATCAGTGCAAATAAAATGGAAAAGTGAAGAAGAATTCATTCGTGATTTAACACGTCTTTTCACGATGGTAGACGTGGCAGTTAATTTTTGTGAGATTGGAGAATAATAGAGAAAAAGGAGAGTATTTTCATTTGTGACGCGCTCAATGAAAATACCGCCATAAATACTTGAAATTCACAACAAATTTGAATAAGCGAAAAAATCATGGTCAGGTTTTGAACTGCTTGCAACTGATGTTTTGAGAACCAAATAGGTATTCCCAACTCCAGGTTGAAGTTTCTATGTAACTATGGTTATAGGAGCACTGTCCCTCTAAATGGGTAAAAACCTATATTGAACATTATTTCGACTAGTGAACCAAGTTATTGATTGCGTCGCGGTCGCCTGCCGCTCGGCGTCAACCCTCCATTTTTCTCGATCTCCCATTGAAAATAAGACTTTTCTTCGAGTAGAATTTTTATATTTCTGTAGTGACGTCATCAGCAAAAATGCCGATCTGACGTCTAATAAGTGTTAAATACCTAGCAATACTAGAGTGTCAGTGAAATAACCAAAAGAAGTATCCGAATATGACTTGATCCTACTTTAAAGATGCTTGGACCAGCGAAGCACGATTTTCGACTAAAGTTTGGACGTGGACCTCTACCCGTTAAAATCTTACATGAAGCAAGAAGTTGGAAGAACAGCAGTGTGTAAATACATGAATGCGTTGGAGAAACATCCCAAAAGTGTGATTTGAATAGTGAACAGTTCGAAGTGATCTTGAGAAAGTTCATAGTTAAGTAGGGGCCGTAATCGATATTATGAACATACATATACGTTCCACCGCCGAACGAAATGCCCTCTTTATCAGGAGACATTCGCAATTTCGTCTACAAAAAAAACATCAAAAAGTCGGCCTATGTTTTCTGTCAACAGAACTGTGAATCTCCGACCGATCACATTTTAAGAATATTATGTATTTGAGATGTATAGTTTGAGGCCCCAGAAAAATTTCGAACACTAACTGATCTAAGTTACAAAATTTTTATCATATCCCTTTAAGGTAAAATATACCATAACTTAGTGTGCGACTTCGAAATACTACTGTAATATATTTGTCTTGTTGTACTGTTGTTGAGCATGATGAACCACTGCTGATGTAAGATGTACAGTATGTTTCATTCGCTGAACCAAACACGGGGTGATAACAATAATTGATTCAGAGACAAGTTTTGGTAGATTTGTCGTCTACACACTATGACAAAAACGTGACACGGCCGGAGATTGTCTCGGCCGTGTCAGTGTAAACTCTTGTTCAGCAGCCTGCGTCTCCTCAAAACATATGCTAATTTCATGAGTAAAACGTGATACGGCCCAGGCCGTGTCTCGGCCGTTTCAAATCCGACTCCGTCGGCGCGGGCCGAGTCACTGAATTTTTAGAGCATCTCGTTCTCGTTGATATCCCGGTGTTTCTACTCCAACCTTCCTCTCCTAAAACAGATGCTATCTATCTGCTCTCACATCCCGCCGCGATACGAGTTTTGCGAAATAGTGCGCAAAGTAAGAGACGCAAGGAGGAGTGAAGTGAAGGAACGTTTTTGTATACCTGAACAGTTTTTTCACAGAGAAAGTGTGAAGAAGTGAATGTAAAACCGAGTTCTGCAGCTCAACTTTCCCCTTCAACTACACCGTTCGAAACCAATTGGTGAAGACAGCGAATCTGCCAAAGTAGTACCACTCAAAGAGACCATTTCCCTATAATCTGACATTTTCGAGCCTGAAGAAACGTATTCTAAAAAACCTCAGGAATTCAAATTGAGAACTAATTGCCTTATTTCATTGAATACATACCCGAACTTGAACATTTTCACTGTGACGCTATCCAGCTGGGGAAATTAGTATTTCAATGAATTTGACTTTTTCACTTATTTTTTGTATTCTGATAGGCATTGAGACGTATTTAGAAAGTTTTTGTATTTCTATCTGCATTTTCTTGATGTTTGTACGTAACTCGTTCTCGGTGTACATTACGTATATCGATTTTATGAGAAAACAGAGCAAGATGAAGATGAAAAAATTATATGTTCGTAAACAGGTTTTGTAGCTCTATAAGATGGAGACTGCTAGTTCGAAGGTCAAAATTAGATAGAAATGGTCTCTTTAATGAGTGTCAGTATCATATCTGCACCGTAGCAAAGTCATGCACGCGGTGAGCTCAACCTGATTGAGAACCTGATCACACTCTTATCACAGAAACTGATTTGTCAGTCATATTGCGAAAACAATTATGAGAGCCAGAACAAACGCATATCTCTTGCTTTACCCCAAATAACTCTATTCGTATTACTATCACCTGGAGCAGCACATTTTTTGTTTCGTTCTCTATTTGTATACATTCCCTGAAATCATCGCTCATTCTATCGTGAGTCCCCATTTATGTGGTGATTTCAAATGCAACATACGGCCGGTTCTTTTGACTAAGTCAAACAAGAAGAGCTCCAACGGGCCATGCTGATAAGATTAGATAAGACCATGACGGCTGTTGAACAGAGCGTCGTTCCTTTTGCACTTTTCAATTTTCAATCAATAAAACATTTATTTCAAATGATGTACCGTTGAAGGGACTTAGCGCGGAGAAAATATTATAGGTAGGAATAGGGTGATAAACATAGTCTATGTTCTCCTAATTCTCTAGACCACGTGTTGTACGTGGATGTCTCTCACATTCGAATGAATAATCTGTGTTTCATTATTGGTAATCGTACTCGTTGATGAATCGAAATTAGCTACAAACATTTCCCCGCGTCGTTCCAACAGTCTCCAGCAAAAGACAGGTATAGTCCTAGTCATTTCTATGTGCACTCCGGCAGTGTTACTGAAACTTCATGATGAACATTCTCAAAACAAAACCGTTGATTTGTGCTGTTTCCAAATAACTGCCATTCTGGTCTGAGAATTTTTTCAGGGTTTTAGTTGTTGACGGCAAACTTCAATTGCTTTAATTCAATTTTTAGAGGCACTGCCGTGGAGAGTTTATTTTTATAACGCAAATGTTTTTCATCTGACTCAGTTTGTGATTATCATGAAAGCCATTTCAAGTGAACGCATTCCAATGAGACTGTGAATGAATTTGAATGAGTTCTGTGAGATTGGCCCGAATTATTCCAAACGTCTTTGTGAGTTGTGTTATCCGTACTGTCATAACTGTTTACTTTCTCATTCATCCTGTGATGACCGATTGAGGTTTTCACGTTGTTCTGAGTGTCAATTTCCGAGCACATTTTTTCGCGTTTGAATGTCTCTGTATCTTACAGTCATTATTTTTACTTTTTCTGTTGTATATCACATAATTGCATGTAATTGTGAATAAATCAATCATTCAACTAATATCCTTGTTGTTTTGCACAAACAAAAAACAGAGATTTTCCACGACAGTTTGCATCTGCATTGTGAAATAGCGTTGCACGTACAGGCAAAGGCGACCATCATATTTAGGCATGTACGACTCCGATGCACCACATTAGGTTGTTAAAATTTTCAACAGGGGGAGTCCACTTAGAGCGGAGAGAGCTTGTTTTTTGGTATCTAAGACAATTGGCGGGCGTCACCATAGATCAGATAGACAAATATTAATTCAACCAATTCGCGGAGGTAACGCTTTACATTACCAATTTATCCGCTCCGTTGGAACACTTTACACTTGGGTAATCGTATTTGTAATAGCTCAGAGCTCAGACGCTAGAAAATCTCGGCACCTTCATCTTATCCTGCGTCTCTCGCTCTGCCTTACTATTTCGCGCCACTCGTATCTCGGAGGGATGTAAGAACAGAGAAATAGCGTATGTTTGCGGAGACGCACGATTGGATGAAGGTGCCCTTCTAGCATACATGCTCAGGAGTTTAATTTAGCGCCGTGATCTCCTAGCCGAATTCTATTAAGGCCTAATAGTCCCTGACTTTCACCTATAAAGTACAATGATTACAGTGAATTCCCCTACGAGCAATGCTTCCAGTCTTCGATATAGACCTGTTTCATTGTGCACTTCGATTGATCAAAATAATAAATTGATTTGTATACCTTATTATCCGTTTTTTAATCATTTTACACTGACATAATATAAATATCAACCGTAGATGGACTGTCCGTAGAGTGATACTGTTAGTGTACTTTAGGGATGAACAGCCTTATCAGACCCACACAGTATTCCCACAACACATTATTCGATGTTGGAACAATTCGTTGAATGTTTAGCATTATAATCGTTTTTTCGTAATCGTTCGTTGAATGTTTAGCATTATACAGTTTTTCTGTAAGTTTTCTTATTTATCATGTCTGTAAATGAACCTTGTCGAAGTATTTCATAACATTTTTAACTCTTTTGGACTATGTTAAATAAAGTTTAGAACACATTGTACATTTTTTGTAATCGTTTCTCATTTCCCATGTCTATAGATGAAGCTTGTCGGGATCGATCATAAAATTTCGTAATCGTTTCTAATTTCCCATGTCTATAGATGAAGCTTGTCGGGATCGATCATAAAATTTCGTAATCGTTTCTCATTTCCCATGTCTATAGATGTCGGGATCGATCATAAAATTTCGTAATCGTTTCTCATTTCCCATGTCTATAGCTTGTCGGGATCGATCATAAAATTTCTTTTCAGATCCTTCATATTCTTGTTAGCTAGGTAAAGAGGGTCCTTTTTAATTTCGATGAGGAGATGTTACGTGGATGTCTACTTACGTTCGGAATAATATTCTGTGTTTCATTTCTGGTAATCGTACTCGTTGATGAATCGAAATTAGCTACAAACATTTTCCCCCGTCGTTTTGACGATAGCCTCCAGCAAAGGATAGGTATAGTCCTTTTCATTCCTATGTGTACTTCTGAAGTGTAATCAGAAATTTCATTTTCCGAAAATAACGTTGAAACTTGTTGTTTTCTGTAGTGTTGTGACGAATACAGAGAGATAAATCAATTTTATGGGGTTTAGGATATGTATAAAAAAGTTGAGCAGAATTTTCGATTCCAGTGTGAAACTCAGAATGGGAACTAGCAATGACTTAGTCGTTGTTGTTGCCTGTATTTCAATCAAATTCAGCTTTTTTGAACAAGTTCGAAAATTAGGTTGAAAGGTGGATCAATTGTATACATAGATTTGCTTCAGAACCTAGACTAAAGCATAATGATCGACCGTCGCAAGGTAGAGTTGAAGTATTATATTTCAGCGTTCATCAAACCAGATCCAGGAAAGCTGGAAAGTTCCACCACGGAGACCCTCACCAGCTTACCTGATGACGTGTCTGAAACACTTGGTTCTCTTAATGCCTCCGACATTCCTCACTCAAAAGTCGAAGGTAAAATGCTTAATTCATGAATATGAAACTAATAAAAAGGTATAATACATCAGTTTTTTTTCTGCTTAAGTGCTGTGCTGATTACTATCTTGTTTCAGAAAGATGAGTGTAAGGACAAGAAAAAAATCGTTACATGAATCATCACACTCTTTTGAGCAATCAAAGTTACTTCTGTTAATTCTAAAAAATTAACATTTCCGCTTCACTTCTAACTTCTTATGTTCTGAGACATAGATCCAGTGACATGCCAAAAAACAATAGAACCAGCTGACGACGAATCGACTGTAAATCTCGCGCAGCGCGTAGCGCTGCACAGATCAGTTTTTGTTCACAGAAATGCGAGATTTCAAAAACGATTAATTACATTTTCTCAAAAAATGGCTGGATTATTTTTCGGTTTTGATGGAGAGAGGTAGAGAAGAAAAAGTTGTATAACATATTTAAAACGCTTTCAAATTCTCTGAAATATTGTAAAGTTATTGAGAATAGCGGTTCGCAAAAATAACTTCCGGCGGCTAGGGCGACGGCTAGGGCGACGGCTGCATTGACCTATTCCGTATCTTTTCCGAGAGATGGCTGAATGAATTCTCTTCAAATTTTCAGAGTTTACTTTGCTAGTGGATATGTTGTCACGGACAGAGTTTCATGTTGATATCTCTACTAAAAAAGTTTTTTCTCGTTAGCGGTTCACGGAAGTGTTTCGTTCTGAAAACTGTATATATTGATGTTTATTACTTCGTATTTATACAACCAGGAGAAACTATGAGAATGCTGACTATGAAATTATTCGATTTTACCTAGCTAATGTTGACTGGTTAGGTTCCTTTTCCACAGTCAGTACTGTAGACGAGCTATACGAAATGTTCATTGCAATTCTGAATCATACCATTGAAATGTTTGTTCCAATGCGTAAGGTTATTGCCAAAAGCACTAACCTTCCGAACTATTTGAGAAATATGAGTATGTATAGAGAAGAACTATGGGAAAGGGCTCATAGTTCTACGAATCCAACTCTATGGGACGAATATAGGACGTGTACTGCGAAGTTTACGAAAGCTTTGAATAAGTTCAATAGATCTATCGAAAACGAACTAATTAGGGGAGGCGATTCAATAATCATTTATAAGTTAGTGAATTCTCGTTTGAAAGAGAGAAAAAGTATACCTAGTATCATTGGCCCGAACAACACAATTTGTGTTACAGATTGGGATAGAGCAAATTTGCTCGCAGATTCATTCCAAAGCGTTTTTTCTACTGATAGTATTGATGTTCCTGTGTTTTCTGTCGACAATGTTGTACAAATGGACCATTCCATTCAGTTTGATAGAGTTCTAATCGAAAAACTTTTGCGTACGTGGCCAATGTCCTACTCACAAACACCGGATGAAATTCCATTTAAGTATATTAAAAAGTTATCTGAAAATCTTAGCTTGTGGAGAGGGGAGGTACCGGAACGATGGAAACATTCTCTTGTAACTCCTCTACCTAAGAAACCCCCTTTGTCAAACCCTCTAAACTACAGACCAGTTAGCATTACGTCAATATTCGAGCGACTTTTCGAAAAGATTTTGAAACGTGAGATGATTATGCACTTGAACTCAAATGATATCATATCTCCCCATCAACACGGTTTTAGAAAGGGTAAATCTGTAGAAACACAGATGTTAGAATGTCTCAATGAATGAACTTTATCCTTCGATAAGAATGAATGCGTTGATGTGGTATATTTCGACTTTTCTAAAGCGTTCGATAGAGTTTCACATAAGTTGCTAGTTCTTAAAATGGAGAAACTTGGATTTCACAGAATGATTATAGCATGGGTGAAAGAATACTTAACGAATCGCACTTTTGCAGTCAGAGTAAACTCAAGTTTTTCTTCGAATCGCAAAATAACTAGTGGTGTTCCCCAAGGAAGTGCGCTTTCTCCTGTTCTGTTTAACATTTTCACGTGCGAATTACCTAACACACTTGCAGATTCGAGTGTGAAATGCAAGGTCTTCGCAGACGATACGAAAGTTTATAAGTCGTTTATGCCTAGAGGTTCTAACAAAGATCTGCAAAGTTGTTTAGATCGAATGTATAAGTGGTCTGTAGATTGGGGGTTACCACTATCAGTAGAAAAATCACAAGTTATGCATCTGGGCTACAACAACCCGAAGCAAAACTATATATTGAACGGAGCAGTTCTGAAGCAAGTCACTGAAAAAGTTAGAGATTTGGGTTTCTTGTTGAATAGCAGTCTTTCCTTCAAAGATCATGTGCGACATATTGTACAGTTAGCAAAATATAAGACGCTCCAATCTAAATGGTTTCGGAAATCAGGAAATCCTAGTGATTTCATTAAATTTTTAGTATGAGACTTTTAACCATCGAAGAGTTATCACTTTTTTTAAATTATTTCTGATTGGACATCGGGTAGTCCCCATTTATTTGAAGTTTAAACTAAAAACCAAACGATCGAATCGCTGTGTCCCGATTCAGGAAATTGAAAAAAAGTGTGTCACAAAAAATTGCAGTTTTCACAAATCTCTCAAAAAATTGTGTCACAATTTTTCACACTTCAATTTTTTGGGCACAGCTTTTCACACTTCAATTTTTTGGGCACAATTTTTCACACCTACAATTTTTTGGGCACATTTTTTCACTTTTCCAAATATTGTACATGTTCCAGCAAGAGAGGTTATTACTGAACCTCTCGCGCGATACTAATGTTTCCTTCCATACCCCCTGACTGCGCCGTATCTAGTATTGGCGATTAGAGCAATGAGACGCAGAGAAACGAGCGCGCATTGAGGGCATCGCCCAATTAGAGAAAGAGACGCCGAGAAAGAACAGGCGAGACAGATCCGCATGATTTGAAACCATAACAAGATACGGATCATTGAGAGCTGTGTCAAAGAGTATCATAGCATTATCGCGCGAGAGACATACGAAGTGCAAAGTACCTCTCTTTAGAGAAACAAATGTGTCACAATTTTTCACACTTCCATTTTTGGGCACAATTTTTCACACTTCAATTTTTTGGGCCCAATTTTTCACACTACAATTTTTTGGGCACATTTTTTCACACTGTTTTCAACTGCGAAAACGTGTGTTATAATGTTCTGAAAGGAAAATAATTGTGGCAGAGGATTTTGATACATACAAATATTCGGTAGTTTTATCTGCGTTCCAAATGAGAGCGACACAAGAATTAGAAGAATTGGACATTTCAGAAAAAATATCGGACAAGTCTGATGATGCACAATATTTTGAGGTTTTCCAAGAAATTATCTAAAATGGAAACCATTTAGATTGGAGCGTCTTATATAGAACTTACAATCTTTTCAAGGTATTGAAAACCAATAAAGAAAGTATTTGGATTTTACACATCCCTATAAAACACTTAACATCTCTTGTATTTTTAGGTTGCGGAAATTCGTTGATTGCTCTCAAATTTCTTTCAGCGGGCGAGTACGATTCTCCCGAAATTTGGTGACCAAGAAAAGTTATTTTTGTTCTAGCAACTTCCGTCAGTTTTTTACCAGATGCTTTTATATTAAAGCTGCGAAATCTCTCAAGTACTTTTCTCAGAGATGTGAGGTGACTGTCAAAGTCATTATCGAACACAATGATATCATCTAGATAAGCTAAACAGTTATCTTCTAGTCCGCTCAGAATACGTGACATTGCTCTAGAAAAGTATGCGCCAGCATTTTTCAATCCAAATGGCAAATAAACGAATTGATAGACTCCTCGATGAGTTGCCCATCCGCATTTTTCTTGACTTTTTGGGCTCAAAAGGAGTTGCATATAACCTGAAGCCAAATCTAAACTAGTGTAGTATGACTTACCTGATACTTTAGCCAAAATGTCCTCAATTCGTGGAAGTGGGTAGTGGTCAGGGATGGTCACCGTATTCAGTGGGCGAAAATCGAGACAGACTCTCAGTGATCCATCCTTTTTCTTCACTAGTACAGTGTTGTGTACCCACGGCGTATCACTTTCTCTGATACGGCCAGCCTGCAAAAGTTTATTTATGTGATCATCTAACTCTTTTTGAAACTTGGTTGGAATTCTGGTTGGACGGTATTTTGTATTTGGAAACTCCGTCGTAGTTTTTATATCGGCCAAAGTATGTTGGTACGATCCCAGATCATAACTAGATGTCGAAATACAGTCACTGTATTCTTCAAAGAGTTTTTTGAGTTCTAATCTTTGTTCTGGTGTCACTTCAGATTGGGACAAATCGATTTCAAAAGGGGATTCAATATTCAAGAAAACTGGGCAATCAGCCACGTTTGCACTAGGTGCTACAGCTTGCGAGCTGCTAAATTGGATTAATTTCAAATAAGGTTCCATCCTTATTTTCTTCAAGTTTCATAGCTTTTGAGATGGTCTGACCTTTATACAGAACCTTATTGACATGCGTAGGGTTGGTTACAAGAAGTCGTACCTGATTTGACTTGAACACAGCAGGAGACACCATGACGTCATCGTCTGCTAAACTGACCGCCTGCTCTGTCAGCATCAAGTTCACTGGAACGTTTTCTTTGCAGTCCGCTGCGCACTGGACGAACGATTCTGATGACGGCTTTAGTACTGTAGTTTCTGAAACGGTGATATTAATTACGTCTTGCAGTTCCGGTGAGGCTACGGCTACTTTTGGACACGTTCCCATGGGCAAAACCTTGTTTCCCACGAGAAATGACGAATTTTCGTACTCAATGGACCATTTTGGTATACATCCAAGAACATCATTTCCTAGTATTACGTCAAATGTGTCAGATGATCGAGGCGCACATTGCCCATCTCTGAAATGAATAGTTTTTGTGAGTTTGTATCCTGCTATGTCTAAGGTAACCTGACTCGAACCGGCCATCTTTACAGGAAGTCCAGCCATTCCAATCGCGGCAGGAATCAAACTTGCGTTTAACTTGAATATTCCCAACAGAGGGCACACACTTTTGCTAGCTACAGTTATACCTGCCCCGGTATCTACGAGAGCCAAAATGCGAACGCCATTTGCGGTGATTGGAATTTGAGTTATAGTGAACTCATGGTTAGACGAAAGGGAAAGGACGTTGACCTTAGGAATTTTGACCCTAGGAGGCCACTCATGGGTGGATTCATTTCCTTCCATTTGGTTACAATCATTCTCTATTGTGTGCCTTTCGTTCAACTCAATCTCAGTTTCGGGTGTGTAATCACTGGGGGGTACCCAACTGGGGTACATAACTTCCCGCATGTAGTCAATCTCGCTTTCGGATGGACTTGGTGGTCTAAAGTCAGGACGAGGTCTTTCACGTCTAGTCCATTTGGGCTCACGTCTATTGTCATATTTTATATCTCTGAAAAAGTCATCTAGATCTCTGGGCAACAGCCCGGGGTATTGAATGTTGCAGTACAGTACCACCATTGATTTTAGGATGGTGAGGGATATGTACAAGCAACAGAACAATACCCAAATGTCAAACGCAGTCCACTTACCTGTGATCCATGTCCAGAACTGTCCTCTCCAGCTTGTGGTGTCCTGGTTCTCCGCACTGTTCCCGATGGTGGAGTCCGTCGCGAAATGTCCATCAGATGTCAGTCGGTTGTCCAGCGACGTCCAAAGTTCCTGGAAATTAGGCATGTTATCGAATTCCGTGAAGTTAGTAATTACTAAGTTGTGGAATATGGTGAGTGGCATCTCAGAGAGTTGAGACTCGTGCACCGGTGAGGCCGTGTAATTTTTGATAAGCGTATCGGACACTTTGGTGATTTCACCTGTCATTGAGTTAAATTCAACTAATGAGTTATTGTTCACCAAGTAAACAGGCTTATGTGAACAGTTTACACTCTGAGAACTACCCGATATGACTCCTGTAACCGGATCAATAAACGAGAATTTGTTGACACCGTTAGGAAGCAAAAGTTTAACTAGGGGTTCGGAAAAACACGTACCATTGAAAGGGAGTAGTTTTACAAACTTCGAAGGAATAGTGGCACACCTGGTAACTTTCACAACACCTTCTCCTACGTAGCTTCCAATCACGTCGTTTCTATTCAACAATTTTCTTAGTACAAGAGTGGGGTTGGAACTGAGAGCGACATTGATGGAGATAGCAAATGAATTAATTCTATCACATAGAGAATGTACAGCGTGCACAAAAAGAGAGGAAATCGCAGAACGCACAGAGTCTTCAACTGCTAGCAACTGAGAGGCAAGTTGGTTCGATGTAGGTAAACCTACATCTCTAGAAACACGACGAGAGTAGGAAATAGCATAACCTTGATCTGTTATCAACAAACTATGATCACAATCAATGGTTGTAGTACTGTGCGGACCCCACGATAAAGCGAACTCTTTAGAATCGCTCAACCAAACAGAGCCCATCTTGTGGCCTTTCATCTTAGAAACAAAGACATACCTGCAGTTTTCCTCCTTTTGCGCCTGCCAGATTACTGCGGTCCCATCGCCCATACTGCACTGCCCGTCGGAATACTTGCAGTCCCGTAAGTTTCCAGCAACCGAGTTCGGGGATTCGTCTCCGTGCCTAGCAAATACAGTAGCCTGGAATCTTATACAATTGGTGACTCGAATAGTTTTCTCGGAACAACATCCGAACGGAGCACTCGGCCACACTATTCTCAACGGGTTAGACGTCTTCCAAACGTCTCCAACTTTGCTCATGTCGCCATACTGACATTTTTGATGTTTTGCCATGAGTTTGCATTGTTCGAAAGTGACTGTTTCTTGAATTTCGGAGTGAGACTTAAACCTTGCACCAAAAAAGTTAACTGAGTACGTGACTGACTGAGTTACAATTTTGCAAAACTGCGCAACCGAGGAAAATGTTTTGGTGTTTGGTCTCCAAACGGTGAGACTTAAACGTTGTGGGGAATTAGAAAGCATGGGCATCAGCCTCGAACAATTGTAAGATGTTGGAATACGTAGAAACTCAGCAGAAGGTTCAGTAGGGCAGAGCAATGCATTTTGAGCTGCAGTGACATTCACAAGAGCAAGAACCATCAACAAAATCAATGTGTTAACTCTAGGAAATAGACTTGATGAACCAGCTTTTGTAGTGTCTTGAGAAGTTTCACCGTAAGCTACTGTCGCCAGCTCTTCATTTCGTTTCAAAAGAGCTGCTACACGTGAATTAGAGTTTTCAAGCGCGGCTTGACTATTCTCAACAGCACTCGAAAGTTGGTTAATATGGTTATTGGCAGTTACCAGTTCCTTATGTATCTTATTAGGCTGAACATAGGAAGCACTGACTGTGTGGTCTAATGTTAACACATTTCGAGGGTGTTGCTGATTGGAATATTGAGGAGCACCTCTGGGTTCGTAGTTAGCTGAATTGTTTTGTCCTCTACTGGACCTATAGCTATTGTCACGGTGCGGTTTAGGTGAGGGGCAGGCGTTAGCGAAATGGCCTTTTCCGCCGCAGTTGTAGCAAAGTAACTCACCTCGATTCTGTCCGCTCCCTCCGTTTCTCTGTCCTCTGTAACCGCCGCCGCGTTGCTTGCCGTGTTCTCTGCGCCGATTGGTCTTGTAGTCCATGTCATATCCGCCGTCATTCTTGTTGGTTTGCGTGTGGCTGGCCTGGGCGACTCGAACTGAAAGATCAATATTGTTAGCAGGAGAAATCAGGCGCTCGGCTGTCGCTTCAGCTAAGAGTTGCTCGACAGTTTGCGCCTTACCTACGGCTAGTTCGAAAGTGGTCGGATTGTCCAACTTCACGTAATATCTCACGTCGGCGCTGAGTCGCGCCACAAACTCTTCCAGCGCGCGCTCTTTCTGAGCTGCAGCTGTCTGACCGGTTGTGGCGGCTCGTACTAGGCTCAGGATTCTATTAGCAAAAACTACTGCAGATTCGCCTGGGTTTTGCTTACAAAGGCTTAGAGACTGTCGCGCCAGATATTTTTGTTGAGGTGATTCAAAAAAGGTTCTCAAGTGAGTGACTACTGTATCGAATACCTTGCGATCTGCTTCAGGTAGTTCGTCTACCTTTTCTCTGGCGACGCCATCAAGGTGTCCTATGAGAAAGTATGCTTTTTTCTCAGGGTCGTTTTCCCCTTTCATCTTAATGATATCTTCTAGCCTGCGCAGCCAGACTCCGAATTGCGCGCCGTTTTCGGCTCCGCTAAAGGTTGTCAATTTAGATTGTTGCCCATCAGGGACCAGAGTAGCTACTCTTGGGAGTGCATCAATTCGATCACCCACTGCTTTGAACGAGTCATTGATTCTCGTTTCGAGTGTTGTATTAGTTGCTCGTATACTATTCACTAGCCTACGCGCACTAGATTGCGACACGTCGTAAACGTTTGACAATGCTTCTATTGTATTGTCTCTCAGTTTCCAAACATCCTTACCTTGAATGAACGATGTGTCACTTAGGTTGTCTAAGGAACCAACAAGTGGGTGAACCGGGTGAGAACGAGATATATGGGCATCAGCCCGATCGGAGCTCGAAGAGCTTTTGGACCTACCTCGAGAGGAAGTCGGAGCCATTAAGTTCAAAATTCACGGAGTGTGCTTCTGTAAGTTACTAGAGTATTCTAAGAAGACGACATATTGTTATCAAATTGAGTTACAGTAGTAAATGGCAAGTTTCTATCTTCTCAACACGAGTCACAAATGAAGAAGCATGACAAGACAGGAAAACAATACAAGTTCTGACAATTCTGAATCGAGTTGCATAAACTACTATGAACTTACAAGTCTATCTCATTACGAGTAAGGTATGTTAACCTTGAACAGTTCTAAGGTTTTGTAGAAGGCTATCAAATGTTCAAGTTATATTTGAATCTAATGAATGGAAAACTGATGTGCCAATAAGCTTGGTATGCTGTGAATGGCTGCTTAGGATCGTTCTCGTTTAACCCCGCCCCCAAGATCGTATGATAACTGTTGCTCGCGCGGGCTCGGAATGGCAACATATGAGTAATCGTGCATTATCTTGAGAAAAAGCTTTCTAGATCGCAGCGGAGATTACCCCAGAATGTGAATGTTATGAGAAATGAGCCATAGCTTTTGAATCTCATGAAGGTTTTTCTACCTTGGGGGACCAAAAGGAATATGTTCTGCTACACGTTTAACCAGAAACATAGGAACTGCCAACTTTTGTAAGGGAAAGCTTTGCTTATGATCGCGTTTTTGCATCCTAACTGTTACCATATTGTGTAAGGTACTCGAGATGCCTTTCCCATAGGCGACCCTTGAGTACCCCCTGTCTGGTCTTCTTCTGACCTTATCTTCTTTCGCTCAACACATATGTGCTAACAGTAAACAATATTGCGTTCAAACGTGGTATATTCGAGAATTTGACCAACAGGTCTGGGTTGTGAAAATAACCCACTCTAACTTCTTCTTTTTCGGATCCACAAAATACGTGGATCAGTGTTCTCACCTTCTGCAGCTCGCATACATGCCTCAATCGCAGTTTGACAGACTTCTCGTCCGGAACACAAACACGGGGAATATTCGTCCCATTTAGTTTTCTTAGCTGAAAACTTCTTCTCAACGGGATACACTCACCGTTCAACACGTTGCTACGTGTACCTAGGATTTACTTTTTAGCACACTTTTGCACTTTCTGACTCAATTCTTTCAAGAAAAATGTGCAACAGCACCTGCAGGGTTTATTTTTCACTACAACAGAAAAAATGTGGCCACAAACAATACACAGAACATCAAAATCTGGAACATAAAAATATATTTTGCAAAATATAGTATTACTGTGGTGTGAATGCTAGTTTGAATTCACGAGTCACAAAGAAATCAACTATTTCATGCGAGGCAAAAACAGATCGGCGAAACTCGCAACAAAGAAGACATGTGTTGCGATTCATTCAAACTAGCCTTACACACGAAAAATTGGGAGAGTTGCACATGGAAGACTTACGATACCAAACATGGAAGAAACAAGAATACTGTAATGACTTTTTGCCTTGACTTTGAATATTGGTTTGGTTACTAAGGTTGAGGGGAAAAAAAATAGCAGCTTCTCTAAGCTTCTCATTGATTGTGTGAATCATAGAAATCTGCCCAGCAGGACTCAAAACTCACCGAACACGTAAAAGTGTAAGAGGAAACGAGAGGGCAGAGAGAATAGCGCACAAAGGGAAGCAGAGCAATTACTAGGTCGAATATAAAGAAACCACTAGCTGTTACCAGAAAAGTATCTCTCTTAGCTGGGAGATAGGAAATAACAAAACACGAACAATGAAAGAAAGAAAGTTTATATTTCCCAAAAGAGTATCAAAAGTCAAATACGGCAAAAGTAGCAAAAGGGTAGAATGCATGGCCGGGTCCGGAACCGGCGAGAGATCTCGTTGGCATCTCCCTCTCAAGTTATATTGCATTTCTTATCTGGAAATCATCGATTTAATAAACATACATAGAAAAGAATAATGATGTCATGTTGGATCCCTGATTACAGAAACGTGGTTTCTAACAGATTAAAGCGTACAAAACCTATATTCGCCCAATGGTTGAGTTCGGAACAACGGGGTTCAATTCAGATAGAGGATTCGTAAAGAAAATTGAATCAGTTCAGAACAATGTCACCAGAAAATTGTTCTTCCGGCTTGGTGGCTACAAATATTGTACTATTCCCAGCTCTTCATTTAGAAACAGGAAATTAAAATTGATATCATTGGAATCTAGAAGAAATACAACCGATTTAGTTATGATACACAAAATAGTAACCGGACAATGTGGTCTAAATGCGATTGACTTTTTCACGTTCAATCGTTCACGTACTCGAGGTACAAAGGAAAAGATTATCTTTCTAATACCGAAAACTTGTCATCGTGCACAGTTTTTCACTGTTCGTGCCGATTCAAAATACTTGAAACACAGCAAGAACAAAAATATTCCGAGTTCTCTTGCGGCGGCCAAGAAATATTTTTTTGGAAAAGCACTTGTAACTGACCTTACTATGTTTATTTATCAGAACTCCATTGATGTGTCGATCGTTGTACTGTAGTCATATATATGCTCGTTCATTGTCCACTTTTCTGTTCATCATGGTTTCGATTATTGTTTTCATTTTGCTCAAATTCAGTTGGTTTTCATTTACGTTCTGTTTGTCTATGTATCTCACATGCTTGCATGTATATAAATCAATCAATCAACCAGAAGGGTAATACTGATTTTTGAGGAACTCGAGAGAAGATTTAAAGAAAATTTTTTTTTTGTTTCAGGCCAAATTCCGTTTAGTGTGTGTCCGCTACCAAAGTTTGATGCTTGGGACGAGGATATTATGAAAGTTGGTGTTTTCTTGCGGAAATTCTCTTGTTGTAGTTTGGTTTTGAAACACATCACACTTCTTGAACTTCCGCTTTTATCCCAATCTCATTTCAGCAAATCTCTCAATGTACGTTAATGGTATTACCCGATCTGATTGGTTGTTGTTCTTTAATTACACACAGTTTATTATTGCAAAATGAGAAGAACAAGATGAACAAGTAGTTTGAGCAACGTATTCAATGCCTGGTCACGCTCCTCTCACGTGTAGAACTCGTGAGATTAGTGTGAAAACTGATCATTTACGATCATATATAAAAAAAATTTCAGTACTACAATCCACTTACGAATAAGCTGGCCAACTGTAATAAAAATTTCAAGAAAATCACCGAATTGGTGAATGGAGTACTGAAAAAAAGCAAATCGGATGCGTTCTGCTGGGGTAGGTGAGTGAGTGCTCATGCATTTACCTCTTTTTTCTCACGTGGCTCTTGCAACAGTAACATTGAGTTTTATTAGTTCAATAGAATTATGTTTAAATAAAATCAAATAATGTCAAGTTTCATAATCTAAAACGTTACGGGTTTCGAACCTATTGTTGAAGTCCGTAAAGTTCTAGATTTTTTTTTATTATACCATTTTAGGGTTCGCTCTCTTTAAAGCACACCAGTATAGTGTACCTATCTGAGTTCTCAGTTTGAGATTATTACTTTCGGTTGAAATTCGAGGAAATTTGGCGTGTTTCGAGTTCGAACTACAACACTCGAACCACCTAGAGATCGGGAAACCCTGTTTCATACTCAGACCTTCAGAAATGGTTTTACTTAGAAATAAGTCTTCTCATAACTATACATTTGTGTTTCTTTTAGATGTCTAAATAGAAAAACTGACTGGGTCAATTCCCCGGGTGAATGGAAAGAAGTGGTTTCCAAATCTTGGTTCAATTCCGAATTTCGATATGACTGTGATATCGTCGAGTCGAGATGTTCTGAAACCAACAATATCACCTCTTCCAACTATGGAATGTTGCACTCACAGATAGTAGAAAAGTTAGTGCGCTACCAAATTAGAGAACTTTTTTCATAACTAGAATGTTCTACTATGCAATTAATACAAATATTTTGGTATGAAAAACGAGTGAATGTACAACGACTATTTCCGGAGGATCCTAAAAAGTTACATGTTTGAGCATATTTGAGTATTGTGAAAGTTTAATGTGTTGGCGCGTAGTATTACCCTCATAACGTGTGGTTATATTTTCAGTGAAAAGTTAAAGGAGGAACGAAAGTCTTTGCTCCAGAAAAGCCCGGTGAAAAAGTACAGTGTTCATGTTATACTTATCGACTCAACTGCTGCAACCCAGGCTGAACGGTAGGTGAAGGGGGTACTACGTACCAGTCATGGTTGTTAAAGGGGGGCTGCATTGAATGATGAATTTGACACACGGCGTTAGCCGGAAAAGCACGAGAGTCAGAGAAGTGCGCGCAATCAATATTCATTCACTTCAAATCATCATCTGCGTCTCTAACAGTAAGCAAAAAATTAGTGAAATTTTGAAAACAGAGCTTTGAATTGGACATTTTAGGAAGAAAAGGACATCTATCGAATTGTCTTAGTTCGATCTTTTATTTGAAAATTCATTGCAGCCCTCTTTAATCAGTGATACTCTTTCCGAACCGGGTGGATCTGTTACAAATCGAACCAAATTTGTGCTAATATAGGTGGGACCGAACAAAATCAACTGAGTAATGCTAAAGTTGGTCACCTAGGTAACTTTTATTAGGATTTGGTTTGGTTCCCTGTCGTTTTTAGTACTCGAGTGGTTTGGTTTCGTACCGAACCAACTGGTTCGAGAAGGAACGGTTCGATTTTGGTTCGGTCATAGTCGGTTCGGCAAGAAATTTGCCTTGTAACCATGGAAAAATTACGCTAAAAACTCGTTGAAAACTCATCGAAAAAACGCGTAAAAACTTTTATGCAGCTAATAGCAAATCTCCGACAAGTAGTCCATATTACAGAAACTTCCCGAAAACATTGGCCTATTTGGAGAAGTCAATGAAAGGCATTAGTTTTCCTTATGTGAACAAAGTGGCTATGAACAGTCTTCCCAATGCCGTTCCTATATTGTTTGGTAGGCTAACAACTTGAAAATAACTGTGTTGTAGTTTGAACTGCGCCCATAACGGAGAATGCGTATTTTTCTAATTGCACACACATGGATCAAACTACAAACACAAAAATTTATCTGACATGTACTATTTTGGCCGGCACTGAACTGAACGACAGCTCCTAGGAAAATTTGTTTCACTCAGCATCAAACATCAAATAAAGTTTCAATGATGTATGTAGTCTGGTCCTGATCCAATCAAGACGTGGTCCAGCTCATTCATGGTTACCTCTCATGTTTTGGATCACAACTTCGATGATCAGGTTTTCCAACGTTTTATGTACGGGGAAAACAATGAGAGCTCATGTTTTCAAAATACCAGGTTATTGTATTGTAACCAGGCAAACGTGTGGAGCGCGTGGAGCGAGCGATATTTGACCTACCGAGTTTGGAGCCAGAATTTCTACAACAAAAACGCTGCAAAGAATTCGTGGATGACGAAACATTATTGATGAAGGAATTCAACAAAGAAGGTTATGTTGTGAGTTCTAATTTTCATATGTTGTGTAAAGTTCTGAAGATCGAGGAAATCAGTAAAATAATTATATACAATTTTGGAATTGTTTCATCTGGATACATAACACAGCCGTGATTTAAACATGAATATACTTGCTAGTAACGTTTACATTGCTACGAAAGTATATTATCGACGAGCTTTGGAATTGAAGACTTGTGGTCGTACACAGCGGAAATCGAGATATACAGTACTTTCCCGCCTTTCCGTTGGCCACGACTAGTTTGTTCTATTGCAGTCCATGTTCAGTGATGATTGGTCAGTTGGCCCGGTGCACTGGCCCCATTGTAAAGGCTGGGATAAACAACCGACTGATCACTACTTCAAGTAAGTACATCTTCATACGTTTCGTCTATTTGAAATAAAATGTGAAATAGAAGCTCATTAAAGGGATCTCATGTATTTTAAAAGTGCATTCTGAACTGTCAAGAGTTTATGATCACATTCTTGCGTTTAGTTCGTTCATATTATTCAAACGGATTCTACTTCTGTTCACGTGAATAGCCGAGTGCATACGTAGAACGTGAGTCACAATGTACAGTGGCAGTTTTTTTGTTTTAGACCATATCTGATTGCGAATGAAAAAGCTCCAAAGCCGCTGGGAGAGACCAATACGGAAAAGAACTGTATCGACAAGCATAAAGATGTTCTCCACTATGTGAAGTCTTTTATTAACTCGTATGACGGTGGGTAGACTCAGCAGCTGAAACACAATGATGATATAAATGCTATTATAGTTATAGCTACAAATCGTTGGCATTTCTTTTGAAACAATTCAAATACGCCAATATAACAAAATTTGACCTGGAATTTTGAGAAGACTACTGTAGATGGTTATAAGTGAGTGGAACAAACTATACAACATCAAAACAAGTTCCTATATAGTCAATGTTTCAATTGGAAAAGAGTGATTCAAAAGCTGCACAGTACTGTACACTGTAGCAGTCCACTTAGGGAGATCGAGTACTACAATTCCCAGGTTTTCGGTCAAATTCGTGTGAATTTGTCACTCTTATTTACAGGGCTCCCGAAATTTTCCTGGAATTGGTTCAATATAGGGCATAACACTTTCAATGACGCGATACGATCTGACACGGATTTCTACAAATTCTTCATTGACAATAGGAAAAAGGTGAGTTCGATCACACCTAACCAAAGCCATATGTATCCCAAAGCAACGCGCTAGTTTTCGTATCTTCAAACGTTCTCGGTTCTTCCTCACAGTGCTACAAAAAATATTGAAAAAAATAAAAGGATAGACGCACAGCCACAACAGTATCTATGAATCGGTCTCGGTTTTTTTCCGTATCACCAAAGCTGTGAGGTGAATTCAGCGGCTTGTTATAGCGGTCGCTCAAATGAACTGAAAACTGTACATGTCATTCATATGTGTTGTGTCCATAGTTTGGTTTCATTCGTATCTAACCATGAATTTTACAAAACCACAAGTCATCCACAGTAATTGAGTTGAAACACTTCAGCTAGACGACTCGTTCATCTTTTTCATTGCTGACCACGGACTTCGTTTTGGAAAGGTGAGACTTTTCTTACTTTTGGTTGGTTCAATGTAGTTTTCTGGTGGATTCAATCATCACATTCATAGAGCGTTATATGACAAACTATTACATACACGATACATACTGCAAGTCCTATAGTTCGTTTCACCCATCGATAGTAGTCGAGTACAGTAAATTTTAGTGGGCGAAGTCAATTGTGTTGGAAAGTTTCCAACAGCGACCAGCCTAATCTAAAATGATGCAAGCCGGGTATTGAACTAAGCTGTGATAGGTGGCGAAGCGCCCACAATCAGCCTGTCATCTTTTTTATTAGTAATGAAAAGAGTGGCAAGCTGCCAAATCAGTCGCCTGCAATAGGGTGCGCCCGGGCCTACATGGCTGACTTCTATTGATGGGTGAAACGAACTATACTCTAGTTCTAGAACACGTACAACATTGATTTGTCGGGTGTCATACAACATCTACGTTTAGAATCCAAGACACTTATTGTTAACACCGTATTGTCTCGGTTTCAGGTATTGACAACGAAACTAGGTAGTATAGAGGTGAACAATCCTATGTGGACCCTAACGGTTCCAAAGGACCTGAGAGATAACGAGGATCTGATGAGAACAATGCGCGAAAATACGGAGACTCTACTTTCTACCTATGACGAACGTGCAACATTCATGGATATTCTCAAAGTGAGTTCCAATGCGTCATTTTCGAAAATTGTTGTTTAATGGGTTTTTCTCTTCTGTTGTGTCACAAAGAGTCACTATTCACCCTATAAGTTGGGATCTTATCGTGAAAACGAGCATTTTCTATGAAAATGCACATGCTGACTGATCATAACTTTTTCACCTTCAAAGAGCTTTCTGTTTTAACAAAAATCCTATAGAGTTTCGCAGTCAACATTAATTACAGTACCAAATACCTTCGAACTGGACTGACAGATCATACTTGCAAATGAAGAACGAGGAAGGACAGTCTGTTTTACGGAAAATCAGAGGAGAAAGAAGCTGTAGATCATTGCCTATCCCGCTGGAATACTGTATTTGTCAGTATCCAACAGAGGATTTGAAGAGGTTAGCACAAGAAAATAGAACAAAACTGACAAATGGTATCATACAATGTATGCTACGACCTCCCGGCTGCTCCTTTTTTCCGAAAACATCATATTCCAGTGAAATTTCATAGGAGAGAGATGAATTTCATACAGCTGGAAGAAGAATTGGTTGGAATAGAAAGCCTCAGTATCCACATAGTTTTCTTTCAACAAGAATTCCACATGATTATTTTCATGACTGTTCAGGACAAACACTCCAGATTGATTAGAGATTGAAGATGTTTTATGAACATCATTACACAATAGTTTTCTTTTCTTCCTGAGTCGCAAAAGGAAGCGAACTACACTGTGTGGGATAGATAATACATATTGATGTTGTTCAAGGTACTGGAATTCCTACTAGCCAACATATTTGATATCACGTTTTCAGTGATTCAGAGATAGCTCTCGAACTCGGCAAGGCACTCGTTAAACATGCTAATTCTATGATAACGGAGCGTAATCTGACCAGCAAATGTGCAGTTTGGGAGTTTGAGAAGGTGAGTTTCCTCAAACATACGAGCTCTTACTCGGGTCAAACATCCCACACCGGGGATGGAATTCATGTGAGAGAGAGACGCAAGCTAGGATGGACATGTTGGGACGTTCTGGCTTACCCAAGCCAAACAATACCGACGGATAGCTCATGTGTTGCTCAAGTTGATCACTTTTCCCGTTTTGTTTTCAGACTTTTGAAAATTTCAAGAAGTTGATAAACAGATAGATTTCTACTGTATACGGGTGCGTTTTAGACGTGCAAAGTTAGCATTTGAAAGTTTGACTGATTACTGTAGGAGTTCTGGTAGAAATCAAAATAAGTATGTTATGGAATGAACAATTATTCATTCATTCCAGGTTGCTTTAATATCCACTTGGACACCTGAAAACAAGACAAACTCGTACAAAATTGAAGTGAAAACGAAAGCACCTCACCCAGGACACTTCAAGGTAGGCAGGAATCTCAAACAATAAAAGTAGGACACAAATATGAAAATTGACTCTAGAAACAGTAGGGCTAATTTTGCTGACATTTGTGATAAAAGTTGTCCAAACAAACGTAGAACTGTTTTAACTGAAACCTGCTAGACTCTGTCCACAGCAATAACCAATGAATGTGCCTGCATTTTGTTTTCTTTATCCAGAATTATTTACCATATATTACATGAAAGTTTAAGCAAATCAATATTCTCAATTCGAATGCATGTATTCATGCGAAAACATTACACTCAATAAACGTTCTGTAGAAGGGTCTTTTTATAGGGTTCTTCCCTCTTCTCAAAACAGGCCTACATGTGTGCTGTTCCATCGCGTTGTGTTTGTGGTTGGATCAAATGCTGCTTTTCAGTCAAAACTCGTGAAATATGGAGTTCATCGACAGCAAACTACAAAAATAGTTTGGTTACGTCCAAAAATGTTCGAAACTGTCTGAATTTCAACCTATAGGCAGTGGTACGGCGGAGATCTCTGAACGACTACAACTTTTCTCGTCTCGATCGAGTGGATCGAATTAACAAGAGAGGACGTTGTGTGGACGCATTGAACGAACTCATCTGCGATTGTCTCAAACAATAGTTACAAATTGTTTATATTATTTATTTTATATACATAATATTAAGTTGTATCAACAAGTCTTCAAATTCTCTTGTGTTCGTTGTTGAATACGTTTCGAACCTGAAACATATGTGATAATCTTTCAAGTTGAAATCAAGAGAACTTGACGGAAAAATGGTTGTTTACCTTTTCTCATGTTTTCGAAAAAAAAACTAGCAATATCATCAATTTTGTTAGGAGAATCCAAAACTGAGTCAATAAAATGTACATGTGTGGCATAATATTCGGTAATGGTCCCAGTCGACTACGGTTCACTGCCTCAAAATGAGAATATACTGTTAATCAACTGCACAGTCACGTGAAACAAGTTAAACACAGCGGAAATCACAAACGTGAAATGCAAAATTACAAAGTACACGCTACCTCATTAGCATGCTAGAACTAGATTTACGTGAATATTTGATTCACTTCTAGTATACGTGAAGAATAGTGATGTAAACATGTAAATATGTATAAATAATTTGATTTTATGGTCAAATTCCCAAACATTTAGGGACAGTTCAGTAAAACAAAAGATTTTTTGAGCCGAAAATCTTGGAATTTTCCATAACCTAAAACATGAAGTTGACCAGAAACTCAGATTGCGTAGGAACCAGACTGTGAAGAGCCCGAAATATGTATTAGTGATCTATTCCGCTTCCATGCTCAAAGTGTCCTAATTAGCCACAAAGACTCCGCGATGTTCGTTTCTGTCTTTGTATTCGTCGACTCTGGAGACAATTCGATGAACCAGCTCGGTGGTTGATATCATTGGGGTTCGGCTGGTGGCAAGGAAACGGTCGGCTTGCTGGAATAGGTTGTAGTTTGATCGGAAAACTACGGAAACCCGATAAAAGTCGAAAATTAGGTTCGAAATGGGAACACTGAGATAACTACGTATTCCGGAAGTACAAAAAATGTCACAAAGATCGAGCTAAAGAAATAAACGAAGATTAGAGTTAACACCTGGCCCTGTTAGGGATTTTGGAGAAAAAGCACAGTTGGCACACATGATGTTTTTTGGGTGCTGTTTTCGGCAATGATTGTTCTCTGTCTGTATTTTTTCTGAATAAAATTTCTTTGAAATATAGTTTTTTGTGAAACCACCAAACCTTGAAAGGGGCATAGCAGTCTTCAATATCATGCATAACTTCATTTATCTCGTACGGTAGCGAATCATGGGCGACCAAGTCAATCTGTAAAGACAATTTATCAGTTGTTACTTCCAACTCATGATTATGAGGCCTCAAACGTGTGAACTATGACATCAATCGCTTATCTGAGTTAGTGATGAGCAATCGATAGTTGTTCACCGCCTTTCCGAATGGCACATGTGCTGGTTTCCCACTGGTAGTGTGATGTTCAGAGATAGCTTGTTGTCACATGGTTTACGGAACGCAATCCAAAGCTCACTCTATTCTGGTCAATAGAACTAATAACACTTGTGTGAGGGCGTTTTAAAGTGTGTTGTTCAAGTTGGGAATTTTTCACTCTAATCTCTCACTCTGTTCTGGTCAATGAAATAAATAACCTTAGTGTGGTGATGTGGTGTATTCTTTTGTATTCTCCTAAAACAAAAACAAATAGTTTCGTTTGATTTCTCACTCTATTCTGGTCAATGAAATCGAGAGTAGGGTAGAATGGCGGATGTGATATGACTTGGTCCACAAACGGACAGAGACTGACGCTTTTCACTCGTTCCGCGTGGATCATGACGGTGGGACCACCCTTGTACAACAGACAGTCCTCATCCGTAACCACTGGAATAAGGATAGTTATATTAACATACTTATAGGTATATTAAAAGTGAGAATGATAGTTTCATTTATATAACCACTGGTACACCAATACCGCAAAGGGCCGAGTTTATTGAGCAGGTTGGTGCGAGCGGTCGTTGATTATGTGCCAGCAGATGAGTGAATGTGTGGATCGAGCAAACGGTTGAGTGGCTAGCCTTAACAATCTACCTTGTTGTATTTAATTTTGGTTAATCTATTTTATTGATAAAACTCAGTGTTCAAATGCTAGGTGGCACCCGTTTCGATTTCTCACCTCCAACAACCAGACAAATATTTGGGAAAGCAGTTTTTGCCTGCTTCAGCTGCTCGATATGACCATAGTGAAATAGGTCGTAGACACCGTCAGCATACACTCGAATCTGTCGGTGGTCTAAAGGTAGAGACAGTTAACATGTAATAATGATAAAAAGGAGGATGATGAAAACGCACTTTTCGATTGATCTGTCACCAAACGCTTACTCTAACTTGCTATGGAACAACAAAAAAATACAAGGTGTAGACAGTTGGCTTGTGACAAAAACCAACCATTGTCGGACTGGATTTGCGTCAACGTCAGAGGATGGAAATTATTTTGCATGACTGAAACATAAACAAGATATTAGTTTTAATATAAGTTAAAATGTCTTTTGATTAGATAGTGGCGGTCGCTCGGCGTCATTGAGATTTTCAACGCATCACGCAGTGACGTGTATGTAATTGTTTCGGGTCATAATCAGTAATCGATAAAATAATGATTCATGTACAAAAATGCACGCACGTCTGTTATACCTGAGGGCGTGGCAATCCATTCGACGTTATGAGAGGTTCTCGTGAGGTGCTTGAGAAATTCTCCCGCCTCGAGCGAACTGGTTATGCCAGTACATTACCGTAACACCAAAAGTTAACTCATTGCAACATAATATAGTTGAACAAGTAAAAATTACACACCGATGTTTGGAGGGTTATTAAATTGACACCAGTCCTTCAGTTTGTTTACGGAGGTACATTGATTCCAGTGATAAGGCTATCTAAGGTGAACATGGACCACTAATCTGCTACACTTTGATATAAACGCTAAAGTGTGTTTATGCAAATGGGAGAACGTATAAAAAATCGGTGTTTTAATGTCTTGAATGACACAGACGGGGAATTTGAGAGCGCGTGCAGAGTACGTATGTTAGAAGATCCCGGTACTTTCATCTCATCCTGCGTCTCTCGCTCTGTCTCACTATTTCTCGTCTCTTACATTCCGGCGGGATAAAAGAGCAGAGATATGGCGTATGTTTCAGGAGAGCAGGATGGGATGAAGATGCCGGGATCTCCTAGCATACGTACTCAGGTCAGAGATATGCAGACATTCCAGGCATTTCGATTCCCTTGCTTATTTGTCGTAAGACGTGAGCTTCTACATGTATCGCGATCGAACTATATTACATTGTTTGTTAAATGAGAAACTCAAATGTTTTGACGCAATATGCCAAATATGAATTTTCATGACAATCAATCTGAATCTGAAACTTTCATGAACTATCTTAAACTTAACTGAACTGAAATATCATCAAGAAGAAATTCTGAGATTCGATCGCTTCCTATGTGTTCGGATGTCGCTCCAAATCTCCCCGGGATCAAAGTTGGCTGACAGCAGTATCTACACTGTTAGTCAGTTGCACAGTCAAGGGAAACCCGTTAAAAACAGTATTTCAGAATATTTAGAATATTTATTAAACGCATTCATGTGTTTGACAGACAGTAGAACTCCGAGACGTGCAATGATAAAGTGCACGATGCCTCATCAGAATTCTAGCTTCACGTGACGATTCAATTTACGTCTAGTATATAAGACGAACCGCAAGAGTCGTAACGAAACACTCACACCTAGCCCCTCTCTCTCTGCGCACCGTTTGTTACCGTTCAGATTAATATAAACTAAGGCAACGATCTCAAGACACTTGGAATTGCTTATTCATTCTAAACTGAGATCGATCGATTAATCGATTACTATAAAAAGAGAACAGCTCGACGACCTGATAGACTGCATTCAGTGGAGGAGGCTGACTCATTTTAAACACAATAATTTATTGAAAAGCAAATATTATGCCAACAAAAAAGGACTAACACGAATATAACTACGAAAAGAACACAAAAATTCAGAACGTCATGTATTTAGAAAATATCATACCAACACAAACACTGCGAAAGTTGTATGCAAAAATCCTAGACAAAATCTAGTGTCACGCATCTGGCTAATCATGGTGCGAACTAATAGATCACTATGCTAACAAAAGATACTAACACTAAGATAAATACCAAAACCAATATGAGTGTCATAAAAATATTCTAAAACGTCATGTATCTAGCCAATGGTGTCGCGAAATATCTCGAAAATGCCGATTCGTGAATGAGCGTGACCTCAGATAGGTCATGACGTCTCCCGTTTATTTCGTACGACACAATCCAGTATCCCCTGTCCGCCATTTCTCGCAGCAAACGCAACATTTGAGCAGCATTCTGATCGGTGTGAATTTCGATTAGAATCTGAAAATATCATGTTTGTGGGAAATTATGAATACCAGAAACTCACCCGATAGACAACCCCAATTACATTGAATGGAAACAACCTACAAATATGCATCTTAAAAAAAATAATAAAAAAATAAAGTCGGCCATCGAAGAGAAGTCTCTGGGAACAGTCAACTTTGATCTGAACTATCTTCTTATCACGTGAGCCGGGTTACTGGTTACAGTCAACTACACCATGCTCATACATAGGCAGTTGGCAATTATGTGGCCAGAAATTCATCTGGACCTCAATCAGGCTGATCTTATCTCTTATCTCATTCCAGGCATGAATTAAGTTGTGAGTCGGGTCGTTTGCATCTTGTGGGACTGCTCATGTAATGGTGGTGAACAGTAAATAATTCGCCTTGGTAGATATGAATTTCTCACCTGCGAAACTGTGAAGCCATCAAGAAATGGAATGAGCACATCAAACTCAGCACCTGAATATACTCTGTTTTGCCAGTAGATAAATACATACAATACAAATCTCACAAACAAAACAAATTATCGAGCTCTCGGAATGATAAATTTTACGTTTGATTTACTTACAACTGACAAATTCTACAACTAGTTAGTGGTTATGCAATGAACGATGCTATTTTGATGCAAAGCCCGGTATTGAACCAAACTCTCACGCTAAGATATAGGTATTTTCGAAACGGTGCAGGTTGAGGTGACAGGCTGTGTTTGTAGTTGCATCCTGTATTGCTACTATGATCCAAAATGTATGATGTGTCAACATTCAACTCCACCATGATCACTTCTATACTCACCTTCAATATCGATTTTAAGAATTTCCACGTTTTCAATGTGTTCGTTCTTCAACAGTTGTTGTATAGTGATGGTACCACTCTGGGTTCCGAGTGTTGCCACAACCGCTCTCCCGTTCGTCTTTTCCAGAAGATTCAAAGAAGAGTTCCACTGTTTGGCCTGAAACAAGAACAAGAAATTATATTATGGGGGTTGAACAATAAAGTATAAAGAAGTGAATTTGTTTCTCTCTGTGTTTTCGTGAAAACAAAATGGTGGATGGTGGTCTCAACTACGATCGGTTTTCAACTTTGTTCGACAACAAAATTAGAGGCCGCTCGCACCAATAGTGTTAAAGAAGGACGATTATGTGGACCAATCCCGTGACATCGGTCCTTTAAACTGCAATTGAAAAATATATTGCGGTTTAAAGGACTGAAGCGTTGCGATTGGACCACATAATCGTCCTTCTTTAATAATCACAGAAACCAGTAAGACAAATACCTTCGCGAACAACTACTCAAATTCTTCTCAACCTCTATTCAATTTTCAAATTCAATGAGAGTTAGATTCAAACACACTTGCTTGTGTGATCCGAAAAGTTCAAAAAAGGACGGAAAATAGATGTTTTCTACCTCTATAGCTAGTACTTTCCACAAAATCGATGAAAATTACCGTATCCACTCCAAGAAGAGTACAACGGTTGTCGGTTAGTTTTTGTAGATCCAAATCGAAACTGAGTACGTTGTTCAATCCCAGCGACAGCACAGTACATCCATTGGGTAGGCTGGAAGCTATTGCTCGAAAGTACTACTTGAATAGTACTGCTCATGATGCTCGAATTTTATTTTGTCAAATTTACTGCTCGCATGGCACGGCTCGGAGCGTTCAGGTGGAAAGTACTACCATAAAATTACCCTTGTGACAATAAAACTAAAATGTGATGTCCTGAAGGTACTGCCTCAAGGTTCGATACCGCTTAGTGTGTTGTGTCTCCTTGAGTACTGCTTTTAGGTACTTCTTAGAAGAGTATGCCTAATGAAGTAACCTAATTCCGGGGAACTACTTCTAAAGGTTTTTTCTTGCAAGATACTGCCTGAAGTGAACAGTCGCAAAGTTCTAATGAACTCCTATAGTCCTAATCGTTTCTAGATGTACTCTAGTAATGAAGTAATATAACTGCACCTCTCTTCGAGTACCTCTACGCCATGTTTTTATAGCTCGCCGAGACATTGTCATTGTGATAACAAAGTAAGGATATCTCGATCATGCTCGAGACATTAAGAAATAACAAACCCTAACCCAAAGGTCAGAAAACTTCACAAAACCACCAATGTGAGAAATGCTACCTGAGAACCTGTTCAGATGCCTATCCCTCTTTTATTCGTACTGTATTTGCATTTACCCATCTTCCCGTTTATTACCCATTCGCTTTATGACACGCTTCATTTGCGTTACAAACTTATTCATTCGATATTTAAATAACAAAAACGTACTTATAGGGACTGCACATCCACTTTCCACCGTCGTTCGTAGTTCCGATTCGCACCAACTCTTCACACGCCACCTCCGGTACCAAAGTGTTGTAGAAGGTCAGAAAATCCGTTTCCTTGTTCTTCAGGACTTGCCGCATAGCAGCACGTCTTGCGGGAGCCTGTAAGCCATTTTTGCAAACAAAAAGGTTACTTCAGTACAGTTGTAGAGAATAATGTAAAATAGTCCCCGTTCTGGTCGAAAATAGGTTGCGAAGGGCTCGTACTACAATAGCTCCCACCCATTTAACGATCATCTCCCACCTTCGCAGGATTTCGGCAGGATTTTGATTAGAACGGGAGGGGGGCGATTCTATATTTTCCCACTAGTAGTTCGATCTACTCACACGGCAGATATGACACTACAAAAACAGCTTCAAACTTCGAACTACAGAGATGCAGGATGAACAATATGGAAAAACTATGGTTTGAAAACGGTAAAACGTACAATCAGATGACAGTTTCCATACCTGTGCCTTGAACATCGCCTTCATCCGTTCCGATGTACACTTTGCTTGGAAGCGTTCGATAGCCTTTTCAGACCACGGCTTTTCGTCGAGAATCAGAAAAAGAACTGGAAAATTGAAGAGAATAAGAAAAAACTTATATGAGGAATAAAACTTGTTTCCGACGAATCGGAACAAAAAACAATCGCTGGAATATCCATTTTCATTAGATTTGAATGAATCGTATTCTGGTCAGAATAATTTGGAGCTCCTTATCAGCAATATTCAACCTCAGACATTTCCACCCGCACAGGCTTCAAACTAGTGCGTCATCATGTTATAACGTTGGAAAATACAGTTAAAAACTATGAAATACGTGATCAGCAGATTATTATTTATTTCGCGTTTCGTAATCGCATAACTAATTTTTCAATCAACGTTTTTCTTCCGTCACTAACGTGTAAAAACAAAAAATATTTCTTTGAAATCTACACGGGGATAAAACAATCGAATTTTCTAACTCGAATTTGTGACTCACCCCAAATTGATAAAAACAATATTATTGTTCTATACATCATTATGTCGTTCCTAGCCATGTTTGAAGGAGTAATTGAATTGATCCCGAACAATCTGCAGATCACACTTCGACGGTGAACTTTGAAGCGCTGAAAACTGTTTAGTTTTTGTAGCTTGATGTATTTTCGTTGTGATCAAAAATGATGATCTTTCAGTAGATCATACTACAACTCAGATACGATAGACAATTAGTTTGGGCGGAGCTCTACTTTTGAGCACTATTCTCACAACTAAACACACATTCGAAGAAGCAAAAATACTCTAGCTCCCAACTATCTAAGTTTCTTCACAGTTCGTGCTCCGATAGAAAATAAGCATTCATACAAGTATTGGTAATTGAAGTAAATCATCCTCAAAATTCGAAACAGGAAAGAAAAACCTACTTACCGTCTTCTAGAAGAACGCCACTAGAAATGAGAGTAGTTTCGTACTTTCTGAAATCAAAGTACGTGCTCTGTTTCACGCGTACGTACTTTTGCAATGCAAATCAAAGTGGTGAAGCAGTGTAGTTACTTTCCGTCCAAGGCGAAATCACGTGTATCATTCTAATGAAAATTTTCTATATTTATGCGGACTCTCCACTTTAAGAAAAATACAATCATGTGTATAGAGATCTTTTATTTCTCCAAGCTACTTCTGAAATATGTATGATACAGAGACTATGATGATCTATTCGAAGATGTGCTATTCTCCTTGAACAATAACACATTTGAAAGAATACTAAAAATATGGGGGTGAGAATGAAATGAATGGTAGAAAATAACATTAGGGTGAAGAAATAAAGAGAAAAAGTGAGATTTCAGGAGAGTACACATTCGGAACATTAATTGCAGTATTGCTTATTTATGCTATTTATGTCCACGCATTGTTGCTTCCATTGACAGTTTTCTGGAAAGAAGAAGATTATATGATAAAAATTTCTATCTTCAACAAACCTTGACCAGTTTGAGGTGGATCTCTCCGAAACAAGCATATAAGGTGTATGGGGTTCATCCTGTTGCTTGGGGTTGCATTTTTCTCAATGATGCTGTGTATCGAGCTCAAACTGCGCTTAAGGCAGGGTCCATACTTTTTACGTCGGCGTATTACGCCCGTGTACTTCGTGTACAAATCATGATTATCGATTTACGTCGGCGTATTTCGCGAAATTTTGGCGTAGCGTACTTCAAAAATATCGTCCATACTTTTTTCGGCGTAATACGCGAAAATCAAGTACGCCGCGTACTTGATTTGAGACGCGTTTTACGTTTGAAGCTTATAACGTTTTTCGAAAAACGCTGACGTTTTTCATGAAACGCTGACGTTTTTCATTCAGTTAACTCAAAATATACATTATTTTATATTGTTTTCGTGAATTTTACTTTCTGATACTCACAATAATATGTTCATTCAATGTTTGCTACGTTTTCAACTAGTTGAGGTCAATTTTCGGTGTTTTCGAAAAAAAAATTGAAATTTTGAAAAACTTGGTAATTTTAGCATTTTTAATAAGCTGAAGCAATAGAAATCAATTAGAAATCGAACGTTGTTCATTTCTGACTTAAATCAGAATAATAACGTTTATTAACGGGTTGGTTGAACTCGGCGTAATGCAACGCGTATTACGCCCCGCGTACTAAATCAGGACGTTTTTACATGCTTGTTGGCGTATTACGCGGGCGTAATACGCGCTCGTAAAAAGTATGGACCCTGCCTAAGTTGTTGAAACTTCCAATACTGGACACTCATCGACGGACTCAGAGTGGATTGTTATGAGTTTGATGCACTTGTGGTTCCGAGCCGACAAAAACGTGAAAGTTAACCTCATCTGATGTGTTTGTAGTTTGGCTTCTTGGACGCAGCGAGATCATACTACAAAAAAGCTTTCTTCACTTCCTACAGATGATTTCCAAACTGTACGTCTGTTTTCTGGCTTCTGAAGTAGACACAGACGTGACTATGATTCACCTTTCTACAGTACAGCGCCTTCTTCATTTCGGTGGAGAACACGACCATTATCACGCTGAAACGGAATCACGTGATCTCGAATGATAAAAAATGAACCCAATCTACGCGATGCGTTTGTATCTGAGATGTAGATCTCCTCACACAGCAAGAGTGAACCTAGAGACACAACAGAACAGCACAAAATTCTGCTCACACACTTAGTACAACAGTTCACGCAGATGTACTTCCATTGAAATTCTACCGTTTTCTGTTCTTTAATGTGGTATGATTTTTATTTTCTGCAAAACAAACCGAAGATATTGTTTGAGAATGCTCTACGTGGGTTTTGGAGCTTCTGCTGTATGGATGAAGGTGACAATGACTATGATCCGGGATCAAACTACAAAATACAGTTGAACGACAGACCTGTTCAGGGTGTGAACTAGTTGGCCGGTGTAAGACAATGAGATGAACCACCACATCGGATGGGCGAATAACCCGGACCACCTCATTAGAAAGAGCATGTCGATGACCAAGAGAGCATCTTGGATTATCGTCTAGAACACGCTGGTAGTGGAAGCATATGAGGCCATATGCAGAAACATCCCGGCACCCATGTCCCATATTTCTTGCGATCCTCTTATTTGTCTGGGGTGGTTAATCTACTTCAAAATTTGGGCAAGAAAATAGCACATATTCAATTGAATCGTGGACCATGAGTGATTATTTGAAATTATCCATAAATACTCACCGTTATTAGTTCTGTAAACATGCCTCACCTGAATAAACATCATAAGACTCTTAGTCCTTCTGTTACTACTGATTTATTTGGTCTGAAACGTTTAGATGACCTTGGTAGAAACCTGCATTTTCTCCTAGATTTCGAGTTGCTAACTAAGTAGAATTGTGAAAAAAAACAGCTCTCCATGTTGGAAACCTTTCGATTTTCGTTCCCCAAGTTGAACTTGTACATGTGTTTGCCTAGCAGTTTATTTCCTCGTCATTCCCATAATCATGTGTTTGAGTCTGAATGACTCTACTACACCGTAATTCTCAAAATGCACTGTTGCCACTCGCTTTTTTGTCACAATTCTAAACCTCAGTACATGCGTAGTGTCGCAAAACTCCGCTAGTTTGCGAGAATCGTATCCCGGCAGTGTGAGAGCAGAGAAACAGTGTATCAATGGAGGAGACGCAGGTTACCAATAAATGACTGGGATGTTAATGGGTACGGCATGTGGTCTAATTATCGATTGGAATGACTCACGTAGACAAAGATAACCCTTATGAACGTGGGTATATTGACAACTAGGCAGAGAACGCCTCGGGCGTATACCCATGATTGCGTGCTATTCGTTTGCAATACCGCACATATCTCAGCTGGACCAGCTTGCCAGATCATGTAGTAGCCGTTGAAGACGAGGTAACAGGGAGCTGAAACGCGTTAGACGTTAACAGTTGGAGTGAATGGTTGAAATGAGCCTCGATCCAACAAATGCGAACGACAGTTGACTATAGCCTCAAGGGAATAGTTCGGTTCAAAGTTCACGTTGATTAACATCGAATAAGCTCATTTTCCGCATTTGTTTGACGTTAGTCTGGAGTTCGTTGCTGCAATACTTCTTACCAGATTTTCCACGGCTAAGTCCCATGAGAATTGTCATAGTCGTCGTTTTTGCCAGGTCCACCCAAAAATGTGCATAATCATTTGAAACTATTTGAGTATCGATATTGTTGTAAATAGTTTACTGATGCCATTTTCATGCTCTGAATACGGCGAACCGGCCGCAACGTCAGCACTAAATAAAACATCACATCACCTCGTGTACATACTCTTGTGTTATCGAGAGAAAAAAATACAGGCTTTCTTCGGTAAGAGCGAGATCCTCACCATGGTTGGCTTTCCACCACAAATTTTGTCGTAGTAGTTGTAGAAGAAAGTGGTTATAAATCTGTTGATAGCCAGTACAAGACATACATATTGATTCATGTTATACACATTTGCAATAAACGCGATTGACACCAGGTTGACACTCTCCCAGATTGAGCCGTCATTTGTCCTGAGCTATGTTACAGTATATATTTGTCAACAAAGTACAGTTTTATAGTTGTTCCTCGTCTTATAGAGAGAGTGACCAAATCGGGATCGGGAGTAGTTTACAATCGCCCCCCACCCTGGTCGAAAGTGGGTTGAAAAAGGCCCGAACTACAATCGCCCCCCCCCCCACATTTGGGGGGGGGGGGGCGATTATACACCATGCTTATTTACTGCAGGCTTGGGTTGAGTGGGGGGTGATTATTCGTTGTCGAAGATCTGCATTGTTCCCCCACCCATTTACCAATTTTTCCATCTCGATAACCGCTGATAGCAACAAGATCAAACTACAAACACAGCGAAATAAGACAACATCCACCATGAAGGCCGTCAATCCTACCAGTCAGCTGATGTGGTTGTACTAGTGCTGCCAGTTCAGGGAAACTATCTTAATTTGTGGACTGTCCTATACTTTTTTAAATGTCACTCTATTGTATTTTCGTGTGAATACGTATATTCATAGTTAGTACCAATTACAACGATACCGCATAAAAGCGCTCAGTTTTCATAACATAACTTGCAATAGCATATAAATAAGCAATATATGAAATCAAACAATAAATGGAGAAGTCAATACAGGTTTAACAACTGACATTAAACGAAACCGGTGTTTGACTCGTAAATGATAAGACTATGATACAGTTAAATATAACAAACATTAGGAAACAGTCATCGACACCATCTATAAAACCCGACAATAACACTAGTACCGTAATAACTTATCACATGAAATAACAATTGTTTACACGTCCATATTGCTGCAATTATAGCCTATGGCCATGGAATCATGTCTTGGTGAATAAGACGGTTGGAGTTAGCGTCCACTAGCACATTCACGCAAAAATTACGAACAAACGTGTCCCGTTCGGTGCCACAGTTCTCAAAGTACACTTCGTTATTTTGAATGACCAGAATCGCTGCTTCTTTTTGATGAGTCCGGCTTCTGGGATGAGCCGTCCCATCTCGTGGAATCAGATACACCACCAACACGTCACGCTGAACCTGCAAAATTGGGGCGGTGAGTAACAAAACAGAATCCGAATTAGAAAATTTTAAAGTTTGTCTCGACTCCATTTGTCCTGAGACTTGAAAATTTCAAAAACTCGAAACTCAACATGTTGAACTCGAAAAAGGAAGTTTTTGTAAAAATGTGAAAATTCATTTTTTTCGAGTTCTTTCAGACTTTGAAACAATTGAAACTCGATAACTCCATTTTCTCAAAACTCTGAATTTTTCCAAAACTCGACATTTTGAACTCCATTAACAACCCTAGTAACCATGCTCTAGTAAAGTTGTTCGAAAACCCGAAAAATTCGATGAACAAACTCCTTTTTATGCCAAAATGCCAAAATTCTGAAAAATAGAAACTAATTTTTAATGGAAAACGGGCTCCTTTCCGAAGGGTAGTCTTTACTGGCGTGTGGTCCGTACTAGAAACGCAGATTGAAAAGTGTTGTGGTTAAATCAGGACTGTTATGTGGACCAATCCCGTGTGAACGGTCCTTTAAACTGCAATTAAAAAATGTATTGGAATTTATTGGACTGAAGCGTTGGGATTGGACCACATAATAGTCCTTCTTCAAGGATCATTTTGAAATTCAACATTAGCAGACTGACCCAATCAATGGGCATCTCTCGGAGGAGGCTCTGGAAATGCATATTGCGATCCCATACTTTCCTAGACCACACGTTGTTCAGCAGCGTCCTTACGATCGTGTCAGTGTCGATCATAGTAGTGAAATGTATGACTGCCTTCTTCATTTCACCCGAAAAGTCGCTTTTTGCCGAAAACTTGAATTTTTGCCAGAGCTGAAATGAAAAAAAAGTTCAACCCGCAAAGTAACAGAAAGAAGAAAAACAAACTTACTGCAACTCAGTGTACCACAGCGTTTTAAGAAAAGTTCAAAAATTCAAAAGGTGAGAAAATTTACTGATGTACACGTGTACTGATGTACAAAATGTACACGTTTCCAGATTATTTCAGATAGTGAGAAAAGCACATTACCCCCCTCCCTCCGAGTAATATTACCAGCTTACGAAGAAAGTCGGAAAACTTTAAAGGTGACATTTTCCTAACGAATCGGGACTTCGAACTACCCTAATGGTGCCATTTTAGTGATGAACAGTTAGCTTTACACCTGGTTTTGCAGCTTGGTTGCCCAAATGAAACACCCGAATTTCAATGCAATTCTGTGCGCAACGAAGTCGCCTCACATACGAACTACCTACCTCGATGAGTGGATGTGCATAAGCATCCGCGAAATGTGATGTATGGGTCTTGATGGTTTCACACGACACGTAATTATCCAACGCCGAGATCAGAACTTCGCCGGATAGATTGACCCCTTCGAAACTCGGCAAAGAAGATAAGCACAATCGTTTCAGATATGGCAAAACCGAACAGTACCACTGATCAGCAGTTATGTTCTTCTGAAAATCAGTATTTATAGAAAGTAGCAATTATAACCGATAAGGAATTGTAAATTGGACTTCCTTTTCATTCATTGCAGAAATAGGCCGGCATTTACAATTGGTTAACCTGTTTATACAAGCACATTTTTCATGTGAAAAGTTCAATTACTTCAATTATTCAACTTTTCTTCAAATTTAATGCTTCGACTCTTCGAACCACTCAGTAATCGAGTAAACTCTTAACCGATATAGATATGGTTATGGTCGCATTTTCGATCTAGAAGCCGGTTGATCATATAGAAACCAAGAGGGACATAATAATTCAACGTGTAAATATCTAAAGTAATCAGTTGTCTGAAAAAGAATGCATGTCCGGATGTATGAAATAAAGACAGAAGACTGGATCGACGTTACTTCCAATGACACATCAGCATGATGTATATGTAAAAAAAACCACGCGTTACCATGAAAACACGGCAAATTCAATTACAACTATATCAGCGGAACTTTCCAACGTATGCTAAATTCTTGTAATGTTGCAAACAAAAACCAACCAGACATATTCTAGCCGATTGGGTTCCCAATATCTCCCATCGTTCATTCCAACCGAAACGCAGACGAGAATGCAATCGTATATTCATATTTTCTTCATCCTCATCAAAAGGTTCATTAAACCAACAGTAGTGCGTGATTGTGATTTCCTGGGAACAAGATATATTAGTCAAGGGGGACCAGAAAGTGTACGAATTCTGTGCGGTTTCCGCTGTGCGTGTGTAAATTCAACAAAAATAAAACAATACATTTGTTTGCACAACGGTTCATAACGGACGGACGTGAAACTCTTGAATTCTCGTAAAAGAAAATTAACTGTCGCATGACTAGGTGACGGGTTTCATACATGACAGTCGGAACATCAGCGGAAAACAGAAGAAGTTAGCATTTTAGCGTGGTCGCGGCTTGAAAAAGCACTAGTTGTGTGAACTCAGTTAATGTAGTTCTGTAATCCAAGATTGTGGAAAACAATTGAAACCGGTTAAAATCATTATCAAATGCAATTTCAAAGTAGGATTGTTACATACAGTTTATTTATTTACGTGGTATTACGTGGTATTTTTTATGATAATTGTGGATCATTGCCAAAAACTCGCCAAATTGAGATTACACTAAACTCAAGCAGTGTTTTCACGTTCATAATTGATTTGGTACATAAAATGGTTTAAACCTCAAAGAAGAAAAGTGAACAAAAATGACATAATCATCCAACTGATACGTGAACTAACCTCGAATTAATAACACAGCAGCATAGTAAAATCTGTTGTGATATATAAGACCACTCGATAGGAAGATGTAAACTTCTGAAACAATAATATATTCGTCTCCAAAACATTATAAGCTAAGCTCCGCCCTGAAGATAACAGACTATTTAGTTTTTGATTGACCTCAATTTTAACCATTCGGAAACACTCCAGAAGGTGGCTAATTATCAATTGCATAAGTGGTTTTTGTTAATTGGATAACGTGTTTGAGCCAAATCGTCGGCTCGTTAGTGCTAATAACAAATTATATACGTCTGAGGGAACACAATCGGCTCAATTTACCATAGTCTGTAAAACATTACACCGATGACATACAACTGATTGTAGATTGTAGATTGTAACATACACTAAAAACGAAGGTTCCTTTGGAGAAAATAAATAGTACGAGCGAGGCAGAATATTTTCAGAAGTACGTTCTGTGAGGAGCCTGCTCAGTGAAAAGACCATGTCCCCCAACAATACATAGGCACGGAAAGAAATACCATGAGGGGTGTTGCGGTGCGACTTTTCAAGTTGCTGCCTAATTACTGGTTACTACTGGACAACGGTTACTGTATAACGGGTACCGGTTACTGATAAAAAATTATAACTTTGGCTCAAAGTATAGCATTCGACGTTAGAGAGTAGATCAAAGCTCGAACCTTGATGATGCACGGGCAAATCTTCGTTAGGGGCAGTGCTACTTCCTTGGTCAATTTCCTAAAAAAAATACTTTCAAGAAGGCGTTGGAGCGTATTTGACTCGATTCTCGCTCGCCGCGGTACCTATCTGGCGGACCACATGAGCTGGTAACAAAGGTATAGTGTTTTCCATCCCTACTGAGACTCCTACAGTAGGATTTCGGAAATTCCAAGCCGTTTTGCTCACTTGCTTTTGATCGGAGAAGTTAATGACCTCTGTACTCCATTCTCTTCATCAGATAGAGTGAATACACGACAGCATTTTCCATTAGCTACATTTTCAGCTTCACAACAGCCATCGGAAATTTACTGTAGGAGTCTCACTAGGGATGGTGTGAACTATATGCGATGTCTAGCTACACCCCTCTAAGAACAGATCATCCGTGATTGCGATCACGTGTGAATACGTGTGGTTATCTCAAAGTAGGTTGCAGTTGAAATAGTCACCGTTGAAGCTCAATGGCTGAACGCAAACCAATCGAACACCAGTCATTTCCCTGGGTGAAAAATGTTATGGTCTCGAACGGGATTATTCTCTCGGCTCTAATTGAAGACCCGCATCTTGGAAAACACGTTCTCTAATGAAGTCAGATATTGCACATAGAAACTGGGGAAAACGTACTCTGAAAGTTCGTTCGAACTCCTCGAAAGTTCTCAAGAACTACTTCAAGTGCGCCGCCATTTCTTTTGTAACTATTCCTCGCTTTGTCTCGCCTTCAATCAATTTCTCCAGTTGTTTATCGCAGCTGACCAGAGCGGCTAGGTATTGTGTATAAATCAATTCAATCTGAAAACAAATATTTGCATGCAGTTGCAACGTGAACGTTATCTTTTCCTGCTCAAAGGAAATATTTCACCTCTTATACGTTTCTCACTCACTTCATACCCTCATAGAATATGGCTCATCCGTGGCTCGAACAAAGGGCAGTTGGAAATGATGTTAGATGAAACGCCTCAGTGCAATCTCCGAAATTGATCTCTCTCTAATCGTTCAAATTGTCCGGCGAGAGTTTGAGCTCTAGAAAACAGCGTTGTTGGCATAACAATATAGATTCATATTGTACACCTAGTAAAAAAAATATTGCCTGAACTACGAAAAAAGAGCTAAAGTTGTAATTTTTCTAAAATACTAGAACGAACTTCTATTTTAAAACTGCAAAATGAGGGACGAGAGATGAAAACTATGCTGGCTCTGGGACCTGCATGTTAACGTAGAACCATGTCCATTCGGTTACATTGGAAACATCCAAAAAACTGTGGAATGAGATTTCGGTTTGATAAGTGAGTCAGAGATACTTTAACAAGATTCAAATAAACTTACTCTCGTAAAAATACCAGAACCTGAGTTTCGGAAGTATATATGACTCCTTTGAAGAGAAATAAGCTCGAGAAATATGTTGACAATTCTGGAAAACACAGAATTATGACTAATTCATTGACTAATTAACGTAGTGTCGATCATAGTAGTGAAATGTATGACTGCCTTCTTCATTTCACCCAAAAAGTCGCTTTTTGCCGAAAACTTGAATTTTTGCCAGAGCTGAAATGAAAAAAAGTTCAACCCGCAAAGTAACAGAAAGGAGAAAAACAAACTCACTGCAACTCAGTGTACCACAGCACGTTTTAAGAAAAGTTCAAAAATTCAAAAGTTGAGAAAATTTACTGATGTACACGTGTACACGTACAAAATGTACACGTTTCCAGATTATCTCAGATAGTGAGAAATGCACATTACCCCCCTCCCTCCGAGTAATATTACCACCTTACAAAGAAAGTAGGAAAACTTTAAGGGTGACATTTTCCTAACGAATCGGGACTTCGAACTACCCTAATAGTGCCATTTTAGTGATGAACAGTTAGCTTTACACCTGGTTTTGCAGCTTGGTTGCCCAAATGAAACACCCGAATTTCAATGCAATTATGTGCGCAACGTCGCCTCACATACGAACTACCTACCTCGATGAGTGGATGTGCATAAGCATCCGCGAAATGTGATGTATGGGTCTTGATGGTTTCACACGACACGTAATTTTCCAACGCCGAGATCAGAACTTCGCCGGATAGATTGACCCCTTCGAAACTCGGCAAAGAAGATAAGCACAATCGTTTCAGATATGGCAAAACCGAACAGTACCACTGATCAGCAGTTATGTTCTTCTGAAAATCGGTATTCATAGAAAGTAGCAATTATAACCGATTAGGAATTGTAAATTGGACTTCCTTTTCATTCATTGCTGATGGTTGAGCATTGAGTTTCAAGCAAGTGAGACATGGTCAATTCTCAATTCATCAATTCACAAGTTATCAATTTGTCTCTAACTCAAATGTTATACAGTATATTGATGAACTCATTATCATTATTTAAAAATTTATTGATCATGAAATGAAAAACTTACCTTTTGTTCAATAATATAATGGGGAAGAGTAGTAGAGCAGTAGTATATAGGACCACTTGATTGGAGAGGTACACTCAGTAATGTTAATGTACCTGTTTCCAAGTTAGCGTAACGTAAGCTCCGCCCCAAAGTTAATTGACCTTTGTTGTTTTTAAGTGGCTTGTATTGTTTCAGCTCTGGGAAAGATGCCATATGTGTAATTTGCAATCAGTGTGACCCCTAGTTAATTGAATATTGTCTTGCAGATGTAGAGGAGTGATTATCTACTGGTAAAATAGAGCAGCTTGGGGTTAGCTAGAAGTTATGAGACCGTTCTAATCAATTTTCATAGTTGAATTCACTTTCAGAAAAAAACAATGATAGATTATGAAACTGAAATACCGAGTACATAAAAGGATAACTTTTTCCAAAAAAACACTATACGTTGTTTCAAAAAAACAATATACGAAAGTTATTGGGTTTCTGAAGTTTGTGTTTATGAATCAGGTGTTTCAAAAACATGTTAAAATAAACAATTAAATGAACGAAAGAAAGGAACGCAAATTTTCTTACATTAATTTAAACTTTTTGGTTAATTTTGATTGCATCGTTTCGCCGCTAAATCTCGACGATGTTATAAGCTGGTGGTTACGGCATCTTCAGAAGTTCATCTATACCGCTGTCTTTGTAGTTTGATCTCTACGCACCTTGGCCGAGTGGTCGACTGGTTTGGTTGAGGCGGGTTCGAGTCCGGCATGAGGCGAGTTTCTCAATTTTCTGGACTGACAGTGGTCAAATCGTGTGATGACCATGGTCGACATCAACATAAGAAGGAGTCATAAGAAAAAAATAACCAAGGTTGCAACATCTTTGACCGTGGTCATTTCTAGAGCAGTTTCTGACCATTGTCATTAGTGATCCGGATAAAATGAGAGAGAACGCATCCAAACTGACCAGATTATCGAAAACTGGTCAACAAGATTCGAGTTGACCTGTATTTGGGTAATATTGCAAGTTCTCGAAACTTTTTAATTATATGAGATCAAAATTTATCTTACACTATAATTGAGAAATTTTGAGTTAGACGACGTTTCAAGTGTAATGGGAACGTCAATTTCTCAACATGTATCTATCATCTAGAACAAACAATTTTTCCTATTGATTCGAGCACTTTTGGTGAGAAGTGCAATGCGGTCGTTCGTTATGGTGTCCATCTAACTTTAACCGATCCGTTACACATCATCCGACTTTTTCTTTTCACCAATAATACATACTTTGTCAGAATCAAATGGAAATTCAATTTGTGTTTCATTTAAGTTTGATCCACCAAGTATTTTTCAATAGCACGGGATAAATAACTGGACTTATTTAAATTGAACGTTCATAATGAAAAAAGATAATTTTAGAGATTTCGAACCAACGTCAAATGTGGTTTGAAAAATAGAGATTCCACTGTACTATTTTGGAATTCTCATAGAAAACATTACGTCAGAAGGACGTGGTATCAACAGCTGGTAATGAAAAAGTCGGAGAAGACTAACGAAAACAATAAATTTCTTTCGGAAACGTTGATTAATTCGGAAGTTATATCATCGAAACAGTAGTCTCATGATTTTTCATTTTCATGTCAATTTCAGTATATTTCTCTAAGTGAACTGGAGGTACGTACGCAATAAGAACTTTAATCGAGTATTTTCGATTCTGAGTAGTATTTAATTGTGGTTTGTTGTCCTGTTTGATCAATAACAAGTTCGCAGAATGGAACTATTCCGGGAAACCGCAAACTCTACATTGTTATGCAGGAAACCACGAAGGAATGAAATATACTGTACTGGAATCCCTTATACGCATCGTTGGGCGACATATTAAGACTTTTCTTTTGGTTATTGTTGTTTTCGTCTTTATTCTGATTGGTTTTCATGAACGCTACACTGAGGAGCACAATGAAATTAGACGGTTAGTTCATTCACGTGAGTTTTGGTTGTTTAGGTCTATCCCAAAACGCCCACTTACTATTCAATGTGGGAAAGTTAATCATTATGCGGACGAGTTGGTTTAGCGATTGAAAAGTTGGTTTCAGCGCTCCACAGAATGATTTTCTCTCGGTCAATGACGTTGTTGGTGCACTGTTTGAAGTATGAGTTGAATTTCATTGATGTACCTACACTTAGTACAGATTGAGAAAAACGTATGACGCATAGATATATTAAGATAAGACGCAGTGATAGTCATACCAAATCTCATAAAATATCACATAGTAATTCAACATAATAGTTACAAAATAATAGTATAAACTCCATCGCGCATAGGTTGCATAACAAAGCGTAGTAAACATTAATTAGCTAAGTTATGACAACACTTTATGGCAAGACGTATCCAAAAGGATTGTATGTTAAATGTACAACCTACTTAACATAAAGAAGATATTATCATTGTTTTATCCTCATGACTAGACGCCTGCGGCGTCTAGCAGTTGTAAATCTTGTATAATACTTTTAAAATACTGTACAAAACGATACCAAACATGAATATTTTCCGTTATGCCAAGCCCGTGCCATGGGTTTGCGAAATATCGACTTTCTTTAAGCGATTTTTCAAATTTGAATCGTGTTTAGCATTAGCAGGTACGATCCCATTCGTTCGCTAAGTTTCGTACAGGAACCTGTTTTGAAGTCTCTTGTCGCATCGCGTGCACGCGCGCGCGTTCTTATCAAAATTCATGACTCTGTTCAGCATGAGCAGATACAGGTACAGATGTTTGCCAATTTTCGTACTGTAAAACCTAAATCGAAACTTTTTGTCGCGTCGCGTGCACGCGCGCGCGTTCTGTCAAAATGTATAATTGTGTCTAGCATGAGCACGTACAACTACAATTGTTTGCCAATTTTAGCACTGTAAAACCTAATTTGGAATTTTTGTCGCGTCGCGTGCACGCGCACGCGTTTGGTCAAAATTTATAGTCGTGCCTAGCATGAGCACGTACAACTTCATTTGTTTGCCAATTTTAGCATTGTGAAACCTAATTTGAAATTCTTGTCGCGTCGCGTGCACGCGTGCGCGTTTTCTGACAATGTTAATTGTATTTTACGTTATCAGATACTACTACACTCGTACGCCAAATTTGGTACGATTTCATCCACTCTGAAAAAACTGTCGCGTCGCGGGCAGCGCGCGCGTTTTCCGACAATGTTATATGTATTTTACGTTATCGGATACTACTACTCTCGTACGCCAAAGTTGGTACGATTTCATCCACGTTGGAAAAACGGTCGCGTCGCGTGCAGCGCGCGCTATTTTTCTGAAACTTGAATTAAATTTGACGTTATCAGATACTACTTCACTCGTTCGCCAAATTTGGTACGATTTCATTCACTGCGAAAAAACTGTCGCGTCGCGTGCAGCGCGCGCGTTTTTTTGAAAACAATAATTGTATTTGACGTTATCATATACTACTACACTCGTACGCCAAATTTGGTACGATTTCATCCACTCTGAAAAAACTGTCGCGTCGCGGGCAGCGCGCGCGTTTTCCGACAATGTTATATGTATTTTACGTTATCAGATACTACTACACTCGTACGCCAAAGTTGGTACGATTTCATCCACGTTGGAAAAACGGTCGCGTCGCGTGCAGCGCGCGCTATTTTTCTGAAACTTGAATTAAATTTGACGTCAGAAGATACTACTACACTCGTACGCCAAATTTGGTACGATTTCATCGCTAAATTTGGTACGATTTCATCCACTGTAAAAAAAACTGTCGCGTCGCGTGCAGCGCGCGCGTTTTTTTTGAAAACATTAATTGTATTTGACGTTATCATATACTACTACACTCGTACGCCAAATTTGGTACGATTTCATCCACTCTGAAAAACTGTCGCGTCGCGGGCAGCGCGCGCGTTTTCCGACAATGTTATATGTATTTTACGTTATCAGATACTACTACACTCGTACGCCAAATTTGGTACGATTTCATCCACGTTGGAGAAACGGTCGCGTCGCGTGCAGCGCGCGCTATTTTTCTGAAACTTGAATTAAATTTGACGTCAGAAGATACTACTACACTCGTACGCCAAATTTGGTACGATTTCATCCACGTTGGAAAAACGGTCGCGTCGCGTGCAGCGCGCGCTATTTTTCTGAAACTTGAATTAAATTTGACGTCAGAAGATACTACTACACTCGTACGCCAAATTTGGTACGATTTCATCGCTAAATTTGGTACGATTTCATCGCTAAATTTGGTAAGATTTCATCCACTGTGAAAAAACTGTCGCGTCGCGTGCAGCGCGCGCGTTTTTTTTGAAAACATGAATTGTATTTGACGTTATCATATACTACTACACTCGTACGCCAAATTTGGTACGATTTCATCCACTCTGAAAAACTGTCGCGTCGCGGGCAGCGCGCGCGTTTTCCGACAATGTTATATGTATTTTACGTTATCAGATACTACTACACTCGTACGCCAAATTTGGTACGATTTCATCCACGTTGGAAAAACGGTCGCGTCGCGTGCAGCGCGCGCTATTTTTCTGAAACTTGAATTAAATTTGACGTCAGAAGATACTACTACACTCGTACGCCAAATTTGGTACGATTTCATCGCTAAATTTGGTACGATTTCATCGCTAAATTTGGTAAGATTTCATCCACTGTGAAAAAACTGTCGCGTCGCGTGCAGCGCGCGCGTTTTTTTGAAAACATGAATTGTATTTGACGTTATCATATACTACTACACTCGTACGCCAAATTTGGTACGATTTCATCCACTCTGAAAAAACTGTCGCGTCGCGGGCAGCGCGCGCGTTTTCCGACAATGTTATATGTATTTTACGTTATCAGATACTACTACACTCGTACGCCAAAGTTGGTACGATTTCATCCACGTTGGAAAAACGGTCGCGTCGCGTGCAGCGCGCGCTATTTTTCTGACACTTGAATTAAATTTGACGTCAGAAGATACTACTACACTCGTACGCCAAATTTGGTACGATTTCATCGCTAAATTTGGTACGATTTCATCGCTAAATTTGGTACGATTTCATCCACTGTGAAAAAACTGTCGCGTCGCGTGCAGCGCGCGCGTTTTTTTGAAAACATGAATTGTATTTGACGTTATCATATACTACTACACTCGTACGCCAAATTTGGTACGCTTTCATCCACTCTGAAAAAACTGTCGCGTCGCGGGCAGCGCGCGCGTTTTCCGACAATGTTATATGTATTTTACGTAATCAGATACTACTACACTCGTACGCCAAAGTTGGAACGATTTCATCCACGTTGGAAAAACGGTCGCGTCGCGTGCAGCGCGCGCTATTTTTCTGAAACTTGAATTAAATTTGACGTCAGAAGATACTACTACACTCGTACGCCAAATTTGGTACGATTTCATCGCTAAATTTGGTACGATTTCATCGCTAAATTTGGTACGATTTCATCCACTGTGAAAAAACTGTCGCGTCGCGTGCAGCGCGCGCGTTTTTTTGAAAACATGAATTGTATTTGACGTTATCATATACTACTACACTCGTACGCCAAATTTGGTACGCTTTCATCCACTCTGAAAAAACTGTCGCGTCGCGGGCAGCGCGCGCGTTTTCCGACAATGTTATATGTATTTTACGTTATCAGATACTACTACACTCGTACGCCAAAGTTGGAACGATTTCATCCACGTTGGAAAAACGGTCGCGTCGCGTGCAGCGCGCGCTATTTTTCTGAAACTTGAATCAAATTTGACGTCAGAAGATACTACTACACTCGTACGCCAAATTTGGTACGATTTCATCGCTAAATTTGGTACGATTTCGTCCACTCTAAAAAAACTGTCGCGTCGCGTGCAGCGCGCGCGTTTTTTTTTCGAAAACATTAATTGTATTTGACGTTATCAGATACTACTACACTCGTACGCCAAAGTTGGTACGATTTCATCCACGTTGGAAAAACGGTCCCGTCGCGTGCAGCGCGCGCTATTTTTCTGAAACTTGAATTAAATTTGACGTTATCAGATACTACTACACTCGTACGCCAAATTTGGTACGATTTCATCGCTAAATTTGGTACGATTTCATCGCTAAATTTGGTAAGATTTCATCCACTGTGAAAAAACTGTCGCGTCGCGTGCAGCGCGCGCGTTTTTTTGAAAACATGAATTGTATTTGACGTTATCAGATACTACTACACTCGTACGCCAAATTTGGTACGATTTCATCGCTAAATTTGGTACGATTTCGTCCACTCTAAAAAAACTGTCGCGTCGCGTGCAGCGCGCGCTATTTTTCTGAAACTTGAATTAAATTTGACGTTATCAGATACTACTACACTCGTACGCCAAATTTGGTACGATTTCATCCACGTTGGAAAAACGGTCGCGTCGCGTGCAGCGCGCGCTATTTTTCTGAAACTTGAATTAAATTTGACGTTATCAGATACTACTACACTCGTACGCCAAATTTGGTACGATTTCATCGCTAAATTTGGAACGATTTCGTCCACTCTGAAAAAACTGTCGCGTCGCGTGCAGCGCGCGCATTTTTTTTTCGAAAACATGAATTGTATTTGACGTTATCAGATACTACTACACTCGTACGCCAAATTTGGTACGATTTCATCCACTGTGAAAAAACTGTCGCGTCGCGGGCAGCGCTCGCGTTTTCCGTCAATGTTATATGTATTTTATATTTTCATCTAACTTTTGACTTATCAAACTATAAAACGAGATAAAGCCACATACACGGAGTAGTAAAGACCATTTATATTGCTCATTTCTCCACAGGAACTGGGCACTATTTCAGTTTTCACCGATTACACAAGATGCACACGACTCAAAGCGCAGGCTGCCGGCAATTAAGGAGCCCGGCAGCCTGCCGGCAGCCTGTTCATGTACATTCCCGATAGAGACCATATGTCGTTTGTTTGTTGTCGTTGTTTTGAAATATTGAAATAAAAACCATCATTCATGAAAGTGTAGCTTGAATTAAATAATTTTCTTCCCAATATGCGCAGGCTGCCGGCGGTAAGCGGCAGTCTGATGGCAGCCTGCCAACTGACCGCCGCCTACCGGCAACCTGCTGGCTGGCTGCCGGCGGTGAGCGGCAGCCTGCCGGCACGCCGCGGTTCCCCGCGGTTTTGCCGCCGGCAGCCTGCCGCTTAACTGCCGGCAGCCTGCGCTTTGAGTCGTGTGTGGACTATTTCTGCAACTAACATGATCGTGAGAGTGGAAGTTGAATTCCGAGATACATCCAGAGCACAATGAAGTTGGCAATGCATCTCGTGACACAAATAAGATGAAAGGATCATAATGACCTATGACAGAAGAATGTGAAAACGATGTCAAAATCAGTGGATAGAAGTCCAATGATGGCAGTCTGGAACAAAAAAACATCTAGAACAAAACCATTCGCTATTATCACCTGTTCCCTGAAGACTTCTACAGTGTGATGACAAAAAGTACTGTACAAGGTCGATATCTGAATCAGAGTTAGGTCTTCATACTCAGTAGCGATTACGACTTACAACCAAAACTCGAATTTCAAACTACAAACAAAGTAGATCCGACCTAAATGCATATCTATGGCGTGCCTTGCCCTGAGCGAAACTTACAATCCCTTTCTAGAAAAAACACTCACTGAAAACTATAGAATAGCGCAGATAATTCTCTCGTAGGTAGTAGCTCCATGGATCATTTCTTAGAAACTGAGTGAATTTTCGTTGTAGTTTAATTTCGGTAGGTCAAAGTCACCGAACTTTCCCCGGAAAGCAACTAGATCAAACTACAAACAAAGTGGGATTAGGCAACATACATCGTTTCGGAAAGAGCGCATTTTATGAAACAGTGTCTGTATACTGTGTGCAATACTCCTAACGAAAACAGAAAATTTTGTTCACTTTGAGCAATGCCAAGGTGTATATTAAATCAAAATGAGTACTGTAAATGATGCCCTATATCATGTGGGCAAGATGTTTTAATCATGTACCGTGAGAGCAGAGATTCTCCGTATGTTTTAATTACAGCTCATTAGTTTTGCAAAATTTGAGTTTTCCAAAATTTTTAACAAAGTCGTTTCACAGTTGAATCAAATACATGAGTATTTTAACGCCCAAAATTATAATTCCTAATACAAAACGTTGCACATGTGGGGAACATTGAATTTTTACCCCCCACCTTTCTGAATTTGTATACTTCAATTTTCCCCACATGTGGTATAGCTGAGACCGATTAAAATAATCCTTCCCAAATACCTGGCCAGTTTTTTTTCCCAAACCAAGAATGGAAAGCTGCGTCGTTTTTCCCCAGTTGTATACACCCGGTTGCCTTCAATCCTACCAGTCAGCTGATGTGGTTGTACTAGTGCTGCCAGTTCAGGGAAACTATCTTAATTTGTGGACTGTCCTATACTTTTTTTAAATGTCACTCTATTGTATTTTCGTGTGAGTACGTGTATTCATAGTTAGTACCAATTACAACGATACCGCATAAAGGGGCTCAGTTTTCATAACATAACTTACAATAGCATATAAATAAGCAATATATGAAATCAAACAATAAATGGAGAAGTCAATACAGGTTTAACAACTGACATTAAACGAAACCGGTGTTTGACTCGTGAATGATAAGACTATGATACAGTTAAATATAAGAAACATTAGGCAACAGTCATCGATACAATCTATAAAACCCGACAATAACACCAGTACCGTAATAACTTATCACATAAAATAACAATTTTTCACACGTCCATATTGCTGCAATTATAGCCTATGGCCATGGAATCATGTCTTGGTGAATAAGACGGTTGGATAAGACAGCGTCCACTAGCACATTCACGCGGAAATTACGAACAAACGTGTCCCGTTCGGTGCCACAGTTCTCAAAGTACACTTCGTTATTTTGAATGACCAGAATCGCTGCTTCTTTTTGATGACTCCGGCTTCTGGGATGAGCCGTCCCATCTCGTGGAATCAGATACACCACCAACACGTCACGCAGAACCTGCAAAATTGGGGCGGTGAGTAACAAAACAGAATCCTAATTGGAAAATTTTGAAGTTTGTCTCGACTCCATTTGTCCTGAGGGAAAATTTCAAAAACTCGAAAACTCGAAACTTCGAAACTCAACATGTTGAACTCGAAAAAGAAAGTTTTTGTAAAAATGTGAAAATTCATTTTTTTCGACTTCTTTCAGCCTTTGAAACAATGGAAACTCGATAACTCCATTTTCTCAAAACTCTGAATTTTTCCAAAACTCGACATTTTGAACTCCATTAACAACCCTAGTAACCATGTAAAGTTGTTCGAAAACCCGAAAAATTCGATGAACAAACTCCTTTTTATGCCAAAATGCCAAAATTCTGAAAAATGGACACTAATTTTGAATGGAAAACGGGCTCCTTTTCGAAGGGTAGTCTTTACTGGCGTGTGGTCCGTACTAGAAACGCAGATTGAAAAGTGTTGTGGTTAAATCAGGACTGTTATGTGGACCTACTTGAAATTGAGCAAGAAATCCAAAATACCGATGTCATTATCTGCCGCAAAAAAGCACTTTAAGTGAATGCATTTGAATAAGACTTCTACTGTGTTTTTTGTTAATCCTGTGAGATTGGCCCAAATTGTTCCCTGTGTGATTTGTTTTATCCGTATTGTCATACTGTTTACTTTCATTTACTGTGATGACCGAATGATGTTTGATTTCTGACACTTTTTTCCGCTTTTGAGTGTTTGTATCCTACTGTCATTTTTGGTTTCTCCTCTTGTATATCACATGCTTGCATGTAAATAAATCAATCAATCAAAACCAATCCCGTGTGAACGGTCCTTTAAACTGCAATTAAAAAATGTATTGGAGTTTATTGGACTGAAGCGTTGGGATTGGACCATATAATAGTCCTTCTTCAAGGATCATTTTGAAATTCAACATTAGCAGACTGACCCAATCAATGGGCATCTCTCGAAGGAGGCTCTCGAAATGCATATTGCGATCCCATACTTTCCTAGACCACACGTTGTTCAGCAGCGTCCTTACGATCGTGTCAGGGTCGATCATAGTAGTGAAATGTATGACTGCCTTCTTCATTTCACCCGAAAAGTCGCTTTTTGCCGAAAACTTGAATTTTTGCCAGAGCTGAAATGAAAAAAAGTTCAACCCGCAAAGTAACAGAAAGGAGGAAAACAAACTCACTGCAACTCAGTGTACCATAGCACGTTTTAAGAAAAGTTCAAAAATTCAAAAGTTTAGAAAATTTACTGATGTACACGTGTACTGATGTACAAAATGTACACGTTTCCAGATTATTTCAGATAGTGAGAAATGCACATTACCCCCCTCCCTCCGAGTAATATTACCACCTTACAAAGAAAGTAGGAAAACTTTAAGGGTGACATTTTCCTAAACGAATCGGGACTTCGAACTACCCTAATGGTGCCATTTTAGTGTTGAACAGTTAGCTTTACACCTGGTTTTGCAGCTTGGTTGCCCAAATGAAACACCCGAATTTCAATGCAATTCTGTGCGCAACGTCGCCTCGCATACGAACTACCTACCTCGATGAGTGGATGTGCATAAGCATCCGCGAAATGTGATGTATGGGTCTTGATGGTTTCACACGACACGTAATTTTCCAACGCCGAGACCAGAACTCCGCCGGTTAGATTGACCCCTTCGAAACTCGGCAAAGAAGATAAGCACAATCGTTTCAGATATGGCAAAACCGAACAGTACCACTGATCAGCACTTATGTTCTTCTGAAAATCGGTATTTATAGAAAGTAGCAATTATAACCGATAAGGAATTGTAAATTGGACTTCCTTTTCATTCATTGCAGAAATAGGCCGGCATTTACAATTGGTTCACCTGTTTATACAAGCAGATTTTTTATGTAAAAAGTTCAATAACTTCAATTATTCAACTTTTCTTCAAATTTAATGCTTCGACTCTTCGAACCACTCAGTAATCGAGTAAACTCTTAACCGATATAGATATGGTTATGGTCGCATTTTCGATCTAGAAGCCGGTTGATCATATAGAAACCAAGAGGGACATAATAATTCAACGTGTAAATATCTAAAGTAATCAGTTGTCTGAAAAAGAATGCATGTCCGGATGTATGAAATAAAGACAGAAGACTGGATCGACGTTACTTCCAATGACACATCAGCATGATGTATATGTAAAAAAAACCACGCGTTACCATGAAAACACGGCAAATTCAATTACAACTATATCAGCGGAACTTTCCAACGTATGCTAAATTCTTGTAATGTTGCAAACAAAAACCAACCAGACATATTCTAGCCGATTGGGTTCCCAATATCTCCCATCGTTCATTCCAACCGAAACGCAGACGAGAATGCAATTGTATATGCATATTTTCTTCATCCTCATCAAAAGGTTCATTAAACCAACAGTAGTGCGTGATTGTGATTTCCTGGGAACAAGATATATTAGTCAAAAATGGGGGACCAGAAAGTGTACGAATTCTGTGCGGTTTCCGCTGTGCGTGTGTAAATTCAACAAAAATAAAACAATACATTTGTTTGCATAACGGTTCATAACGGACGGACGTGAAACTCTTGAATTCTCGTAAAAGAAAATTAACTGTCGCATGACTAGGTGACGGGTTTCATACATGACAGTCGGAACATCGGCGGAAAACAGAAGAAGTTAGCATTTTAGCGAGGTCGCGGCTTGAAAAAGCACTAGTGAGATTTTTCTGTCGTTGACCAAAATGCGCAGTGGCTTGCGGTGTGGAGTAACCAGTTTTTTTTGCAATTAAGTATGAAGTAACCACAAGCCGAGAAAACATTCACGCGGAGTGAGTTGTTAAACCATACGTGCCAAGTGCAAATGTACTATAAAGCCTTCGCGCATTACACGGAAAGATTATCATTGAAAGAACCCACCCATAATAATACAGTGAGGAGCCACTATTCTACAGAACGTGACCAGTTTTCCGATTCAAATACGTGAAACCCCATGATTTTTCATCAAGAATCGGCTAATTTCGATCGGTTGTCGGTTTTCTTGTACTTTTGTGGCTACCCAGACAACATTACTGGCGTATGCACCTACCAGACGGTTTCCGCGGGAGCGGGACTTGATTCTTATCACCGCGGAAGGGCATCGGCTGTGCTCAAGATTGTTTGTCAGGTAGAAACGCTGACGGGTTTTCGTCAAATATTGATTCATCCCTGATGAAGTACGGCGAAGACGATTGAAGTCTTGTCTGTTCATCTGAAAACTGATAGAATAAGACACCTAATTTATAAGTGATGTGAAGAGAACAAGATGAGATATCAACGGGGGTATCGCGACGTGATATGTATGCGTGCGAGTGTTGTCTGACGAGGTAATTGACTGGTGATAACTGAATAATTGAGACAAACCTAACAACAAAAACCTAACGACCCCAGGTGAACGACTATGACTGAGCTAAAAACAAACTGAGTTCAACGAACTTCTAATTGGATTCTCGAAAGACAACTGTAACGGGGCGGCAAGAACGGTACGTTTCGCTGTAGAATAGCCATGTAATATATCCCACCTATATGCGTTCTCTCTGTATAGTTTCTCACCATCCTTGAAATAAGATTGATGGCTGGTTACATACACTCACAATACAAGACACTGGATTGAGACTTTTGTTGCTACCCACTAAGAAATGTGACCCGCGACCCCCTTTTTCCTACCGGAAATATAAGTATTCTGAGTAATTCCAACAGAAAGTTAGTCATATTCGTATTGAGAATGGGATACACAGCTCGATCCACGAACCGCTAAGTGGACTTTTTTGTGGATGGCGCGGCGCTCTCTTTTAATTGCGTGGATGGCGCGGGGCCGTCTCGGAAATCTGTGGATGGCGCGGCAGAGTCTTCAAAAATTGTGGATGGCGCGGCAGAGTCTTCAAAAATTGTGGATGGAGCTGCACTCTACCTTTAAAACTTATGTATATTCTTATATAAAGTGTGGAAGACAAAAAATTGAGAAGATAGTGTGTTTTGATATAATAGTTGAGAGTTGAAAATACTTTGTAACGGTTTGATATTGTCTTCGACTCACTTTCTGATCTTGGTAATACAAGTTAGAAATATGAGTTATGAACAAAAACAGGAGAAACATATACTGATAGTTTCTACACATGAACGAGCCAGTTACCTGAAGTGAAACGAGCCAGTACCCTAAGGTGCAACCAGCTACTCTAGGAACCATGACTAACCTAAGCCTAAGCCTTTCTAAACGACAAACTAAATTCGACAAAATAGTTGATTGGGAAAACAAGTACTATCACCAAGTATCAGCTGCTAAAACCTTGTGATAATATGCTCCATCCACGCTTTCTCTGTCATTTGAGAGTGGTGACCCAGTTATCCAGAAAAGTGCGGCTGGATCCACAGATTTTTGGCTCGCTCGCCACTAATTGCTTTTTATGGTGGCTCTATCGAAAATTCGTGGATGGAGCGCATCTCCCTTGAGAATGCACTCGAAAGCATCTATGCTTGAAATGTGTACCCCGCCAAGGTCAATTTTTTTTTTACAAAATACGGTTTTTTGCCAATTTGGGTGAAATTTTTTCGCAATTGTGAAAATAATTTCATACTTTTCGGCGAATTTCAATTTTTAGGGAGGGGTCCGTCAAGTTTTTGGTCACCCCTGGGCAGATGGTCAGCAAGACCTCGGGGTGTTGACCGGGCGGGCAACGTGCACTAATTGGTCAAGCAGACGGGCAGCCGTGCGCCTAATCCTAATTACAACGGTCACCTATAGTCGTATCCATGAACTTAATGTAATAGGTATTTTTTGGTTGAAGAATTTTCGAATTATTAATTGAAAACATTATGATTAAAAAAACTTAAGCGTTCGGCTACAGAAAAAAAATTGGTCAAGATTACATTATAGATTATAGAAAATGATTCATTTTTACACTTATTGTTTCATGATTTGATATTTGATCTCAACGTAGTGCTTTAAACTCATAAAATACCGAACACTAAACTCGATTATGCAGATTAACTCAGTATATTGAACTTGTAAGCTGTAACTCACAGGGAAATTTTTTACCCCGGATGTACCCCGGATCCCCCACGGATTCACCACGGATTTCCACATGCGAATACCGTGGTATTACCATGTGGGAATCCGTGGCGAATCCGGAGTATATTTTGAAGAAATTTAAAAATTATTTTTTTTTGAGAATTTTGTTTACTTATGTGCATTTTCTTGACTACCTTCTTAAGACTCTTCCTTCTTACTACTAGCTTGTTTCCAATACTGGAGACTTGAACCCTCGGGCAGTCGGTTACCAAGCAGTAAGCTTACCACTGCGCCACGACGCCTGCATGTTATGAGAGAAAGCAAAAGCTGCTTATATTAGAGGCTGCAGCACTAATTTTGACCCCGGATTCGCCACGGATTCGTCGCGGACTGACCCCTACCACGGCTTCACCACTATTTCCGCCGTACCGACCAATTTCCTATGCTGTATTTAAAAGGCGACATAGCCTGTTCGGACGAATTTTCCAATGGTCGCCTCGAGAGGCCGTGGGAATATGAGAAATCGCCGAATCGGTTGTCTCTTATGAATCGTCCGAATCGCCTAACTACCGCCGACAGAGAAATCGTCCGAATGGCCTGATGTGGCAACGATCTCAGCCTGAACCCAAAAACTAAGACTTGGTATAGAGAGCGGGTACCGAAATTGTACGCGAACCACTGGGATCAAATTACAAACACAACTACAAAAGTCTTACATACTCTGTAAAAACTATGGGAAGTACGAACCACTTTCACGTAGCAGATACGTGAAAACACTTTCAATCTATTTCTCGGCCATCACTTTCAAGCAGCTTTTTTTCTCTCGTCGGCAGCAGTATCAACGTTTTTATATTGTTTAGTACATGTTTTCTTTGTTTTCCTGATATATTTCGTTCAAATTGTCTTGTTTGACCCCATACATTTGCATTTGCTAATTGTAGTTTAGTTCGGGACTAATTACCTGTTATCCTGGCGACACCAAACCATTGTATTCCATTTATGTTGTAACCGTATCGTAACGAGTAGTTAGTGAGAGTTAGGTGACAAAACGCAATATTGAGATAAACTAATCATTCCAACCGTGGATCCTCCCTCTCCCACGCCGGTTCCCATATCTGTACTCTTCAGAACGGGGGATCTACGAATACAGATGTAGTTTAGCTTTCCTTAGATGATCCTTCTAGTTGTTTCTCTAACACTGGGGGGGGGGGGGGGGGTCCTTCTACTTCAAATCTCAATCAGGCTTATCCTGCTTCAAATTCTCTTACCATCACGCCTTCTGCGCCATTGTACTTTGCTTGTGGCAGCTAGGTGGATATTTCGCTGTGTGTCTCGATTCATGTATCTTACTTGTGATATTTGTTTTTAGAGAGCCGCTCCAAAAGTGAACAATTTCGGCTTGGCGAGGCGAGCTGCAGTCAAGGACAAGATGGAAGCTTTTGCTGTCAAGTTCGCATCAGCTTCTCCAACAGCCGATGAGATGACAGTACCTCCTCAACATGTCGCAGCATTCCACAAGTCGCACAAGAAGAAGTAGTAATGTGTATATGAGTAAATAATTTGTTTGTTGCTATTGTTTTGATTGTTATTCGTTATTGAGTGTGCAGTAGTGTTGTTGTGTTACCTTGTACTATAAACTTTGTACTTTACTCCTAGCCAATGAACTTCATTCAAATTAAACCTTTTATTGTTTTCGATTTCAAGTATGATTTGGTAACTCTACTATATGTAGTTACTTAACTTGGACTGAGGGTTAGGCGATTCGGACGGAGGGTTGGGCGATTCGGACGGAGGGTTGGGCGATTCGGACGGAGGGTTGGGCGATTCGGACGGAGGGTTGGGCGATTCGGACGGAGGGTTGGGCGATTCGGACGGAGGGTTGGGCGATTCGGACGGAGGGTTGGGCGATTCGGACGGAGGGTTGGGCGATTCGGACGACTGCTTGCGCGAGGTTAGGCGATTCGGACGAAGGGTTAGGCGATTCGGACGATTGCGCAGAGAGAGACAACCAAGCAATTATCGTCCGAACAGCGGTAGACCCGGACAACATACATTGGCAGGCCTCACCACTACGAGAACATTTTTGTAAGACAACATACGTTGGCAGGCCCTACCACGGTATGAACGCTTTCCAAACGAACCGCGATTTCATTTACCTGGTTTTTTGGCTCACCATCACTATTGGCGCGCTGCCAGTTTGGCCCGCACAAATCAAATGGATCACTGGTCTTGGCGCGCCAGCCAAGAATCGATGTACAGAAGCCTTGATTTGCATATCACTGATGTAAATTTTTACTGTTATCGTGCTCTATTCGCAATAACCGCAACGCGGATTCTGTACGAAGCGGTTTTAGGTTTTTCCATTTTTTACGTTGGGCTGTTCCCTATTGGCGTTCATACCGTGCTACAATACATCTTCCCCGACTTCTGATATATTGAACGGAATATAAGCGTGTTTGGCATGGTGTTTTATGAAATTTCGCAGGTATTTAAAGAAGGACGATTATGTGGACCAATCCCGTTACATCGGTCCTTTAAACTGCAATTGAAAAATATATTGCGGTTTAAAGGACTGAAGCGTTGCGATTGGACCACATAATCGTCCTTCTTTAATGAAATTCACAACTGCTAGGCGCCGAGGGCGTCTAGTCGATGAATAATCATACGAATATAACGAAGATTTCATGTAGTAATGAAAACATCTAAAGTTAAGTAGCATGTAGTTGACAATCATTGTTATTTTACATGACGACATCAAAACTCAATAAAAAGCAAAAGCAAGTTAACTTATGAGATATACAGTTCAATTGTCAAGAAGCTACTCCAAAAAGTTCTCTCAAATCGCATACTTGCCACGCCGTTTGTAATCGGTGCAGCGCGAAGCGCTGCGTGTGAGTTGTGTTTGGTTTGGCCATTGCGCACCCATTTTTGTCTTTCAAACCACAAAAGTCTTCAAATAAAACATTTTTTTCAAAATTTAAAAAAAGAGAGCGCTAGATATCTATTGAATACATGTTGTGTGAAAAAATTAGGAAAATCGGTCAAGGTTGAAATTTGTGTTTATGTTCTATCACTGGTCGGGCTCGCTGACCGTCCGCAACATCCGGTTTGAACTTTTAATTAGCACCCGGTGAGCTATAATTGATTTCACGATTGCTCGCGCGATTCAGCGGCCGGAACGCGGGTCTCCCGTATGTGCTCTCTTTACAACTTTCATATTATCATACGGTCATAATTTCGTTGATGAACAAGGTAATCAAGGTACAAACCAACATACATGAGAAGGAATTGCAATTGATAAGTGAAATTCAAACCCTCTAAAACATACCTTCTCCAAGACTTGGTCGATGAGATGTGGAGACAGTCTCTGGAGAGGAAATGAGGTGATTTCCTGCAAACAGAATAAAATGAACGGAAATATTTGGTTGAACAGATTACTTACTCGTTCACGACAACCAAATATTTCACTCTCATTGGGATAAACTTCTGCCTCACTTTCATAGGTATGAAAGCTTTAAGCTCTACTTCATTCTGGTCAAAACCTGATAAAAGTGAAAACCCTAATAGGCGTAGAAGTCTGATGATTTTGTTCATAAGGTTTGGTTAAATGGTTATCGTCCAAAGCTTTAATCATTTGTTTAGTAGAAAACTGACCGGGTTGGCTTCCATGTTCTCAGCGATTGGAGCTAGATCCATTTTATTTCCAATGTATTCTACGACGCGACGCCGGGTTTCTGAACTTACAGGGATGTGTCATTAAATTGTAATAATTATATTGTCTAAAAATAATCGGTGATTTCTCTTTTTAAATTTATAGATTACAGGCCCAACAACAACCCTGATTATAACAGCATTAAATTAACACGCGCGTGTGCCATGCAAAATATAATCGAAAAGCAGAAAATAACATATGTGCAAAGATTATCGCACTTTGCATGCCGGTTGATAATGATTTCTCCTTCCTTCATTTTTAACTTCGCGGTATAATTTTCAAATCATTCCTTAAAGGACTAGAACCATATGGAAGAAAGATTCCCGTAACGAGAAAAGTACGGTATGTTTCAAAATAATTTCAAAAATTTTAGGCCCGCGATTTTCCCAAGTGCTCTTTCTTTTCACTAATTTTCTCTAGATTGTTTCATTGTTTTTTCTCTCTCTCTCTCTTTTTACGTAATTTTCTCTTGATTTGGTTTTTCTGTGTTTTCTCTCTTTTTATTCTAGCCATCTGTTGTGGATCGAAAATTCGGCGATCCTTACGTAGTATTGAATTAATCAGTCTCCCGTATTGCAACAGCTACTTTTTTCGGTTTTAAAAGTTCATTCGAATAGATGAATATTAATATTCACATTAGGGCACAGTTAAATCCTTATCATCCTAGCTGTATTTTTTCGGGGGAATAACAATATTTTGCTTCTCATCTTTCATATTTTATCATTATGATTAACTTACAGGTAATAAAATGGCATCCGGTGACAGCAAAGTTGCGGCTGCGGTCGTTGAGGAGAAGTCTGCTCCAGCTGAGATGACTAGCAAGGACTATTACTTCGACTCTTATGCTCATTTCGGAATCCACGAGGTGCGTAGGAACTAGTATTCGTGAACGGTGCGGAGTTTAAACAATACGATGTCCTAAAATTTGATAATTTCCATCTCTTGACAGTATTTTTGACCCTCTGCTTGAGAATCACGAACAATAACTGAGAATCGTCACAGAAAGGAAATGTATACTGTTACTCTCAATCGATTTGTTTGTAAGAAGCCTCTTAAAATTTACAGAACGTGGGCGATAATTGAAGTTCAAAACGACGTATGTGGTCTGAATGTATGATAGGTTTTCTGGATGATAATGCTTGTGCCAGCCGTTGTAGGACGGTGCTGTTATGTCAAACCTTATGGACCGTGATGTTAGGTGGCATGATTTCAATAGCGTAGTGTTTTCAGGAAATGTTGAAGGACGAGGTGCGCACAGTCACCTACCGGAATTCAATCTACCACAACAAGCACCTCTTCAAGGACAAGGTTGTGATGGACGTCGGATCAGGAACAGGAATTCTCTCGATGTTCGCTGCCAAGGCAGGCGCAAAGAAAGTGTTTGCTGTAAGTATTTTTGTTTCATTCCACGTTGCCGATTTTATACACGCGCCGCTTCATAGAAAAAAGGTTTGCCAACAGTACTATATTTGTCTTAAAAAATTAATCCATATGGCTAACTTGCACAATATTTTAGTTTTACCGAAAATCACGATTTACTGGTACATGGTTTACATTCGTATTTTACTGGGGCGTTGTTTTTGAACGTGATTTCCACGTGGGTCTGACGTTGAATTTTGATTAGGCCCTCCTCAAGAAGCTTGTTGTTTTGCGCCCAGATTGATAGTTCTGTTATTCAGATGGAGTTCTCCAACATGGCTGTTCAATCTCGTCAGATCATCAAGGATAATGGTCTTGACAACATCATCACTGTCATTCAAGCAAAGGTGGAGGACGTCAAGGAGCTTCCTGACGGTATCGAAAAGGTCAGTCTGTTTTTTTATCCAAACTTAGTCGGATCGAAATGGGAAGCATCATACCCTAAATGCCTCAGAGTTGTGACTTTTTCAAACAGGGGGGTTTTGCCCTCCCCCTCAGCCATTATAAGGGGGTTTTGCCCTTAATTTAGAAAATCGCTAAATCAGACAATTTCTGAGGAGGGGGGGGGGGGTTTGCCCAAATCTTCGGACCAAAAACAGGGGGGTTTTTCTCAAAACGCTGAGCATTTAGGGTATGGGAAGCATCGTAAGAAGTCTAGGTGCCCAACAAAATAACATGTTCTTCCTGAAATATCTGAGGTCGCTAGGTTATATCTGAGGCCGGATATTTCTCGCATCGTTCTCAGTTTGAATTTTGCGTTCAATCTTTATATACACTAATAGTTTAACGTTTCTCGCTTTATAATTGCGGGTTATTGTCAGTTTTTGTTGGACAAAAACATTGTTCTAGGTCGACATCATCATCTCTGAGTGGATGGGATATTGCTTGTTCTATGAGTCCATGTTGAACACTGTCCTCTACGCTAGAGATAAGTGGCTGGCCGATGACGGTCTTCTTTTCCCCGACAAGGCCAAGCTCTTCGTGTGCGCAATCGAAGATCGTCAATACAAGGAGGACAAAATTCACTGGTTCGTCCATCTATATATTGCATTCGACCACGGGCTTATCGGAACTGGAAATTTCATTCTTTCCCAATCAGACCATTCGCAAGGAGGGGGGTCGTTTTTGGTCTAGATCGGGGTGAAAATTTCACGTTTTTGACAACCAGAACGAAACTTCGCTCGAAATGTTCCGTTTAATTGTGAAAATTTGACTTTTTCAGTTTTTAAAAGGGAGGGGGGTCGTATTGGACTCGACGTCGAACCATTTTTTGCCCGCCCCTGTTCGCACTCAATCATACCCAATTAGAATTAGATGGTGTAGGTGTATCAACGGCATCTATTAAAGCTAAATAACTTCCATCATTGGGTCAACAGACGATCTCAGATATAATGTCTTCCATCACTAGGTCAACTACTCCTACATTTCTGCGGGTGCTCCGCGGAACCGCAAGCTAAATTTTTGGCAGAAAATAGGTTGCGGCTGTTCCGCGGAGCGCCTGAAACCGCTACCAAAGTCCACGGAGCGCCCGCTAGTTTGTCTGAGTAGGTACACTTCCGCAATTTAATGTTTTTTTAATGAGTAATTCTTGTTTAAGAATATATGTTCATATTCTACACGGGAAGTAGATAATATTCGCTTTGTTCCTAATCCCAACCGTTTGTTCCATTCAGGTGGGATAACGTCTACGGTTTCAACATGTCAGCAATTCGCAAAGTTGCAGTGACGGAGCCGCTTGTTGATTGTGTGGACAACGGTCAAGTTGTGACGAACAACTACTGCATTAAAGAGGTGAGTTGTTGAAAAAGTTTTGTATCGCAGCAGATGTTGGCGTATTCAAAAGGATTCGGAAGATTCTAGATTGGTTCCTCTATTTTCTGCCAAAAATTTAGCTTGCGGTTCCGCGGAGCACCCGCAGAAATGTAGGAGTAGTTGACCTAGTGATGGAAGACATTATATCTCCTCATAATGCCGCATTCTTATCAATTGAAAAATTTGCATATCAGTGAATGTTCTGCAAATTTTCCAAATTTATGGTCCTCTCAACCATCACCGTATATTTATGTTCTTATTCAGGTCGACCTATACACGGTGAAAATCGAAGATTTGGCGTGGACCTCGGAATTCCAATTGCGTTGTACCAGAAATGACTACGTGCAGGTGAGTAACTTGATGGTTTTCGCCTGATCTCATTGTCTTCCGTTGTAATATATTTATGATCACCACCCCCTGGCTGTTTCTCTGATGTGTGTTCACTACAGGCTCTGGTGACCTTCTTCACGGTGGAGTTTTCGAAGTGCCACAAGAGAACTGGATTTTCGACCGGACCTGATGTTCAGTACACTCACTGGAAGCAGACTGTTTTCTACCTTGGGGTATGTTTGTTTGTAGAGTATGGTGTGATTGAACGGAATGGTTTTTGGTTAAGGGGAAAGTGATATGGTTTTGGAGAGGGGATTTTTTTCCTCAGGGTTTTTGGACATATGGCAGTATATTTGAATTCATTCGCGGTCACCTTTCATCAAATTGGACTTGGTATGGGAATGTTCAGGCGGTTTCTTCGTCTCTTTTTTAACTATGATACTATAGGATGCGATGACTGTCAAGAAGGGAGAGGAGATCAAGGGCGTATTCACTGTTGCTCCCAATAAGCGAAACGAGCGGGATCTGGATTTCAAGATAGGAGTGAGTTGCTTGTCTGCTCCTAGTTAAATTTAATCATCTGTGTTCGTTCTGGTCGGATTTCGCCACTGAAGTGTCCAACTGGACATGGGACTTGCGCCTTTTTGAATTAGTTCAAACGATATTTGTTTTTATCTACTGGCAACGTCCGTATCAATCAGTAATTGTAGATTTGTTTAATTGATCACCAATTTTTTACAGGTCGAGTTCCATGGAGAAGTATGTGATCTCAAGGAAGAAAATACCTACACTATGCACTAAGAGTTCGTTGGTCATGTTTACAGTTTGTTATTTTTCATTTTGATACTCATCGTAGTTCTCTGACCTCTTGCTGATAGAAAATCTTTGTTACGCTCTCATATTTATCCTTTTGGAACTAGCTCCGGTGTACTTTGTTGTTGTTGTCGCTATTTGCAGTTGTTGTACATACCTAGATGCGGGTTGCAGCCCTATCACTCCCTGCGCACCCTGCTCGGTCAGTGTTCGCCAGCTGTGAATGTTACTTGTTTCCGCACAAACTGAATAAATGTTTGTCATTAATTGTTTGATCTGTATGGGAACCATCGGTACATTTCCCGTGTGTTACTGAAAGAAATGTTGTGTACCACTCGAGTGACTCTATGTAACTAGCTTAACTGACTGTGGAAAGATTCTACAATGTGGAACCATCAGCTTTCGAAGTCATGTACCATTTGTTCTATTAGATGTTCCCAACATCCTCCTTTGGTGCTTCCTCTAGCAGTCGAAAAGGAGCTCGGATTGCACTAGAGCCGTATGATGAGTGGAAGATTCACGAGATCGGCAATAATGGTGTTGAGTATTATATCAGGTGAGTAATGTTTCTTGTGCGAAGTTCCCGTTTTCCTCGTATTCCTCTTTCTTAAATCATTTCACAATTGCTTTCATTTCGACTTCACAGTTTCCTCTACTTTTTTATCGGTACTTCAGCGGAAACTAAGCTCCAAAGTTCATGCAAGTGACGTGAAATTTTTTTTTGTTCCCAGTCTTCAGTGGAATGTAAAACGTACAGACGTTATATATGTGGAAAGAGTTTTGTAATTGGCTAAGTTCTCCTATTTGTGAAGATCAAACGTGAATCTATTGCTACTTCTTCGAGAGTAGTGACTATCCGAATCAAAAATGTCAATTCTATATCTACCTATTGAGGTAACCTGAAAAAGAGGTTACCAAAAGCCCGGTTAGATCTAGATTTCACCATGTTTTAGGCCGGAATCGTTTTCCGACCATGTGGGTAAACTGGCGAGACAAGTAGATTGGAAGACTGTGGTCGGCTCGGATGCCGTCTACGATAATCCCAGTCTCGTCGAGGAGGGGCAGGACGAACTCGAAGAGGGTCAGGAGGTAGTTGTTTATGTGTTTGTTTATTGGGGTTTGAACGAGAGAGGGCTGAGGTTCAGAGCGCAAATGAACTATGTTACGATTAACGCGAAGTTTAGGTAGTGGCGGTACGATCCGCGCCAGGCACGACGATATTTGCTTACATTTTTATTTATTCTCCCACGTCGATTCGCTTTTGGGCGGTAGTATGTGTATGAGTCAGCGACATTAAGAGGGTGTGTTTCAACTGACAATTACACATGTAACCGGGTTGCAAGTATAGTGATTTTGGTTGCATACGTGGAACTTTATGATTTTGCGTTAAAATAGACATATAGTTTGGATATTAGCGAAAAGAGAGCCTGTTTTTTTTCCACATAATTATGGCATTCAGGCAATTTTCACTAGCTATGATTGTTGGCTCATTCTCACTTTGCTCCATTTCAGGACGAAAGACCGAAGACTGAGCCTGCCGCAGAGGAGCTCGTTGTACCTGATGCAGGGCCCTGGCACGGAGTGGCCAAGAACCTACAGTTAGTTGATATGGTTTCAAGTTTATGGATGGGGGGTAGTAATGGTTTGAAAGTTTGAACAGTTAAGCATTCCCTCCACAGAATTGCAGAAATATCGAAAAGTCTGCTCTAGGTGCTAGGTATTATTTTTGTCACTCATTTAGAATTACTGGAAAAGTGATCGATTCTCTCTAGCTCAGTTAGGAAAGTTAAGGATCCCCCGGGCAGATAACCGGGGTATCGAACCTGTGTTCGAAGTTCAAGCTGTGTTCGTCACATCATATGTTACATAATGGTGATCCATGACGTGATAGTTATATTGCAAAACTGAGTATCTGTAAACACAGTTCATATGTGACCAATTCGTTAAAACACTGTGTTTGAAATCCTATACCGATAAGCCCATCCGAATTTCACGAGGCAAGGTCATTCAGGTACGGCAGTATCGGTGTGAGTGTTTGAAGTGAAAAGTTTGGAACTCCGTATAGGCTTTTTCGAACAATCTCGCGTGTTATTCGGTATCCTAGAAATTACTGATGTTACTGCCAGGGCGCTTTGTACTAAGCATCTGTTTTCAGTGAATCTCTACAGCAACTGAATGTTCTGCTCGATAATCTGGTCATTCTACAGAAGACGAATTACATGGAAGCGTTGACGATTTTGGATCCATTGCACGCAGAAACGGGACCTCAGCAACAACAAATTATTGTTAGTTCGATTTAAAATGAGGCAATTTTGGCGAATTTGAAGCTAAATCCTAAATTCAGTTGTTCTCCTTTCTTTGTCTTGCAGGGGCTATGTATTTGGAACTTTTGATTTTATACAAGAAACTCGTCATCACGTTCTTCTCAACTGGGAATTGATGATTTCTAATAACTTAAGCATCTCTTTCGCTGCTATTCATACTATTTTGTTACCGGAGTAGTTTTGATATACTTACATGATGAGAAAGGTCTTAGTGGTAAAACAAATCGTAAAAACATTTGTTCGTTGTATTAAGTTTTCTTATTTGAAACGTTTCAGGCTGAAAACGTCACTAGTAACAAGGCGCTCCAATGGCTGTGGAAACGAAAGGTGATTCAATGTACGAAGTATAACTGTATCAGTTGCTATCAAAATATTACCACGTGGTTAGTCACGTGACGTAATAAGTGGATCACGTGCTCTGTGCTGGAATACAGTTGGATCGTTTGCTCATAGACTTGAATTAAACCTCAAATATGATATTTTCAGACGGAAAATACCATGTTCTTCGGAAAACGCTTTTTTAAAATTTCTCTGGCAATTGAGCCAATTTACCATAGTATGAAAGTGGTTTTTTTCTATTCTGTTTTCTTATAATCTCGTGACTTCAAGGCCTTATCTGAAGCCACCTCTGTGCTGGATCGAACAATTGAACGCCTCTCGCACGGCGGATTGGATGCAATGGAAGCAAAGGAAAAGGGACAATTCTTCATGTGAGTTACATGGTCATTTGATGCTTTGAAAGCGATCGAGTAGTATTTATAGTATTTTACAGTTGAACTATTGAATGAACCGGTGAAGTTTGTAACGTTTTCTGATTTCTGAAGACATCATTTCGAACATTTTTTTTTCGTTAATTTCTTCTGTTTTTAGTTTTTAGTAACCTGTGAAGTTGGTGTTCGGTCTAATTAAGAGCTTCATCGGTCGTGTTTCAGGGAGTTGAAAAAGATGCGAGAATATTGGCGAATTCGGAAAACTGGCGATCATATCTATGGAGATTTAGGATACCATATTTGTGAGTTGTGAACCAAACTTTTTCACAGTGATTTCATACTACCTAATGCGACCAACTGGCGGAGAGTAGGGAATTCAAAATGGATGTTCTGCCAATTTTTCTGATGGAAATGGTGAAAAGCCGATGATATCGCCAACGTAAGAAAAGTTTCTGTTTGGTAAAAGTTATCGCTTTGATTAAAGGTAAAGGGCATCATTCAAGACAAAAATGCGATTATATCGTACTTTTCGCTTACACATGCTCACATTTCCGAGCCCGGTAGGGGACTATTTTACATATTTTTTGATTATGTTCCAGTTGGTTCCAAGTACAACCCACGGGAGTTGTTCGACATAAGTCGGCGGTCGAAGCCGGGATTTTTCTACGAGGCAGACTTGTCAAGTGTTCGTCCAACCGACCAGGTTTCCTCCTCGGAGAAGATTATTCAGTCCGTATTACAGGTAGGTCAAAGTTCAGAAACACAAAAACACGTTAGGGCGTATTGACGTATATTTTGATTACGTTATTGCTCCTGGGATTCTAGCAGTACACGGAGAAATAACGAGATCACAAAAGTTTGGCTGGGGTTTATGACAAGTATCAGTGGAGATTAGTGAGTTTCATAATGTGATTATCGAGTTGAGGGTTTCAAATTTTGTTGTCGGTTGAAGTTTTGCGTTGTGTACCTAAACTGGCATTACCTTGTTTTGTGGAAGTTTCTACTGTGTTTTCGTTGCAGGTCTCGGTACCGCGTGATTTGACGCGACGAGCCACAATTTCCGTTTCTATGGTGAAAGGTGAGTCGAACTGAATTGAACTGAATTGAATTGAACGAGTTGAATTGTTTGTGTTTCGGAGGATTTCTCAAGTACTCCGATCGATGAGAATAAAACTATTTCTAGAGCTCCCCAAGTCATACTTTACGGATATTAAATTGTCTACCAAACCGTAATCGTTGAACAGTATAATTCCCCTTTCACTTAGAAGTCCTGCACTTAAAGAAGGACCATTTTGTGGTCCAATCGCAACGCTTCAGTCCTTTAAACCGCAATACGTTGTTCAATTGCAGTTTAAGGGACCGATGTCACGGGATTGGTCCACATAATCGTCCTTATTTATTGAGAAATGCTGAGTATTCATGATGATGTTCGAAATGTGTACTATGATTTTCCCCATTTCAGTATTTCAGAAGAACAAACTACAAAGAACTAGTCGATATGTTATTTCGATCTCGATGTTTTATCGAACTGTATAAGTATATTATCATACACCAGTAGGGTCTGACTTAGCGAGAAAAACTAATCCGTTTTTGAATGTAAACACGCGAAAGTTTAGGTTTTTTTAAAAGTAGACTTATTCTCATCTTTTCGGCTAGCCCGTTTTTCGAATTTTTCTGACTATTCGGATAACCTGGCCGGTGCATGTATCTGATTTAGTGTTAAGATTGTTTTCCAATTATTTCTGTCATTCCAGATGACCAAACTACAAAGAACATGTTCGCCAGTCTGGACGACGCCCAATTCGAGTTCATGCGGATGGACATCAAGAAAACGGAGAACATTCACTGGGACAATGCGCTCAAATGGGCACAGGAGACGCTCATTTGTCGCGACACTTTCGAGGCCGTATGGTTTTGGTTTCGAAATTCATTTTTCAAATAAATAATAAATAGTGAAGTCGGTATTCGGGGATGTTCAGGAAACGGATTATACGAGATGAAGTTATCAAAAAACGAGCTCATTTTTCGCCAAAATTTTTCGCCGACTTTCCTGTGTTTAGTGCAAAAACATTAATTTCGACTTATTTCAAAATAAAACAGGGTCCTTATCGTTAAATAGTTACTGATGTGTGTATGTGAATCTAGTGAAGAACCTGACAATTCAGCGAATTCAGCCAAAAGAAGACCAAACGCTGTTTCCGAAACCTCAGGTATTTGTAATTCAAAGTTCAGTGAATTTTCAGTTGTTCACTAGAGCTTATCAGTAATGATGAATTGAGATGGTTTTATTTTCAGCTGTGTACGGAGGCGGTTCAAATGAGATCCCGTCTCTCGACTATTCGTGACGGAGTTCTCCTGGTTTCCCTATACGATGGATGGCTGCTGAGGGTCGAGCTGAAGTATCATCCGTTCAGGGTTCGGTTTTTCATTGTTATTTAAAAATAATTAGTTATTTAAACTAAAAGTATCACGTTTCATGTGATGATGTCAGAAAATGTAATGAACTCCTTCTCTGTGCAACCTATTAAAGTTGGTTTTTGTCCCAAATAAAAAAGATCCAAGGTTTTTAAAGTGGAAAATGGGGGTTTCTCGAGGGATGGTCACACCACGCGATTTGTTTTTATATCAGAGAGTATGAGTCAACAGTAATTTTGTTGAATCTAATCGATTCTGGATTTTCACATATTTCGAAAAACAATAGCACTTTTCTGTTATAGAAGAGGACATGGATTTGCTTGTGAAATCACTTTCTCTGTGTACATTCTGGCTAGGGTGTTTTTACTTTATCTTCTGTTTTTAATTTCTCGCGCTTAGGATGGAGTTCTGATGGCTGACGGTGATTCGTATCTGAATCGATCCCTAAGACAGATTATGGTCGCACGGGAGTGTACCAGGTGGATCCGACCACAGGTAAAGAGGGGATCCTATCTAGGATGTAGTTTGATCTACGTGGACTCGTGAACAGCAGAGATCGATAGTTATGACTGAAATACCCTGCCGGGCTCAAACTTCAGATAACAGAGGAGGGAGAATCATGGACAGCTATCGTATGCCCTATAGAACTTTGCGACAGCTCAAGTCTATAAATAAGTTTACCAGCTGGTGTGAGGGTATAGTTGGCTCAGTTTACATCTGTGCTATATGGGTTCAAAAGTTTGATGTTTCAATCAAACGGAAAAGTTTTTCTCCCTTTTTATTTTTACCATATCCAATCAACCAAAAAAAGTTTTCCCCCTGCCATGGTTTCGAATCAAAACAGTTTATTGTTGGAACGCGAGCTATGCTCCGCGGACCATACTTTCAGATTTATCGTATTTTTATTGCGGATTTAGAATTTCAAGATAATTTCAGCTATTCGTCTCCCTACCCGTGAGTAACCTATCCGAAGCATTAGATGCACGTGGCCCGAAGGCCTTCACACAACATGAGGTTAGTTTATGTTTAAAGTATTTTTGTAGCTTGTAGTTGAGAGTGATAAGGTGTATCTTCTCTTTAACTACAAACTACAGACTTAGAGAAACAGTATTGGTTGGTATTGTTTCCGACAACCTTCTGTATCACGTAAATTTGTCTTTTTCGTGTGCTTTAGCGTAGAACGCAAATAGTTCTGCAACTGCAAGTACTCCAGTAAAGTTGTCGGAATTGGCAAGAAGATTCAATGAACGCTTCCTTCTCGCTCAAATCGGTAGAATGCGTTATTCCGATGCTAACTTATAAAGTTTCCCGCATTTAAATCAGAAAACGGGTTCCTTCTGGATAAATAGTCACACCTTACTGTGGTTTGCCATTTAGTAATTGAATAGCTATATTTTGTTTTGTTGAAATATATGTTGTATTATTATGTTCATTCCAGATCGAATCTCGCGCCTTCAAGCCGGAGTACATGTTGGAAAAGTTGCTGCAGGTGTCCAGTCACTATTCGCTGGTCAAAATGGTTGTCGAAACATTGAAGGAGTTTGTATTGGCTGATCCCGATCCACAGGTGACACCGATTTGGATTTGATCTTTGTAGTTTGTAGTCTAGCTCTAGAATAATATTAGTTTTTTTTAGGATTATTTCGGTATTAAACGGCTGTATGGTGACTTTTTGCGATTACTAGGTTGGTAACCGGTAACCAGAAGGTAACCTGAAACACGTACATTATTTTTTGAGCTTCGTTTTTTTCCAGGTTCACTGGCGATTTCTCCGTTGCACTCCGATCAACAGTCAATTGATGATCATCATGACCAATAGGAATTTCGACTACATTGTTGGAAAGTGAGTTTATAATACACCCGATTTAGTGAAAAGTTGTCTTTCTAATTGCATAATTCAGTTCCTGCCAAAAAGTTGTAGGTTTTTTGCTATAAACAATACATCTTATTCTTATGCTTAGAATTTGATCGTTTTAGCGACCTGATTTTTTTTCAAAATTCTCTTTCACAGAATCGTTATCTGCGGAAAGGAGTTTTTGGTTAACGAGTTAGTTTTCATTGAAGTTTCTCGAATCTAATTCTAGGAACTTCAAACCTAGTTATTTTAGTTCGAACTAATTGCAATTCGTAACTTGAACAGCACCTTTTTCATCCATACACCCTCCACCTCCACCCATAATTTTAAAACGTTACCCCCCCCCCCCCCCCATCTCTATCTCTGACTCCTGATGTAACCTCCCTTAATGTTTCCTGCAGTTTTACCCCGTTTTCTACCTTAATGGCACGAGTGTTCACGTGTGAGGTGTGAACAAGCTGAGTGTTCACAAAGTTGACAATTTGTTCATTTTTTGATATTTCAAAACTCGAAATGTTGAATTATATTCACAACCTCGTTTCAGAACCACGTACTACATGAAAATTTCGCACGACAACGTGGCATTGGTGTCGAAGGAAGGTCATGTGATCGAGTGCTACAGGGATCAGAAACAGCTGTTGTACTCGCTCAAGTTTATGGTCCGTTTCTTATTGTCAGTTTTCTAAATGAGTTCAGGACTTCAAACCACCAAACTATGAAATGTTGAAGTTTATTCGTAGTATTGTATCGATTTCGGGACTCAAAAACAATGGAGGATGTCAAGATCCATACTAGACCCATCACTCATAGTGTGGTCTAAATTGTGGGTTTTGGAAGCGCGGGCTATTCATAGTTGAAGTTCATTTGTTTCGTATCGAGATCTGTTTTCAGCTGTGCTCGTTCTCGTTGAATGCTGTGGCTGCTTTGGCACGAATGTGGTGGTGGTTCCAGGTTGGTTGATATTTTGCTAGTCGTTGCTGGGGACAGATTTTCAGAGATCAAGGTTATTTCTGACATTTAGAGAAGGATTAAGAATATATACAAATAGAGGCTAGACGTTGTTTTAGAAGGACCAAAACATTGAACACCTTTTATCATGCAAATATAGTATCGCACTGACGTAGAGAAAGCCAGCTAACTGCTGGTACCTGATAGTAGAGTTGGTTTTTGTTTCAATCTTCGTGGCACCGTATCAGCAATCAGAAATATGTCGACTATACTGAGCAGACCATTTTGTTCATAGTTTGTAATTGGTGAAAAGATTCAGAGTTTGTTCTCAGGGTCTGCACGCGAATATGAATGCCCTTGACGCTGAGGGAAACGCCGCACCCACCCTCTACATGTGCAATTCAACGTCTACCAGGTGAGACTGGGTTCAGTTCTGAATTAAAGTGTTATTTGTAGAATGAAATAGAAAAAACTTCTTTTGTTTTTATTGATTTCGCACTTTGAAAAGTGTAAACCATTAGTTGGAATCTTAGTTTTTGAGTTGACTTCAAACTACATTTATATCGGGCTCGGGACTTTGAAGTTTTGTGTTTTGTATTAACTAGGTGTATAGATATAAGAATATAAAAATTGTGTAAATATGAGAATACAAAAGAAATGTATTGATGCAGAAACGAAGTATAACCCGTTTTCAGACACGTGCTTCTGCGATTTGGAGTCGATCGACCGCCAATCATCAAGATTCGAAAGTTTGTGGCCACTCCGGTACGTTTTCAAACGATCTTACATGAAATTAACATTTTATTATTGTGCGAAAATCTTGAATACTGTAATATCTTGCCGAAATTGTTTTCTGAGGCATGGTCTGATGGCACTTTTTTGAAATAGATGTCTGTAATCTTATGATAGTTTATCGACAGCTTGGTGGGAGATGAATGACTGGTAAACAATATGAAGAGAAAGTTAACCGTTTGACTTGGTTATGTGTGTCTGACGTGAATCTTCCAGGTTCAAGATAGATTGTGGCAAGTTACTTTTTTTTTACAGAATTTCATGTAATTTCAGAGTGACAATCCCTTATTTATATTTGTTTGTGGTTCCAGAGCGAGAACCCAGCAGAAGATGAGTTCACGCAGTTGAACTATGCCAGGATACCCGGATCCACGTTGTGTAAGAAGATGGACAACCTTTTCGCGCTTCTCAGAGAATCTGAAGTTCTCGGAAACTTGTAGATGGGATTCTGAAGCGTTCGATTTATCCAATACAGGCAGTTTATGTCATTTTCAGTATCGCGCGGAGCGCGAAGCGCTCTGCGTGAGTTGTCTTTGGTTTGGCCATTGCGGACTCGTTTTTTCCTTTTAATTAACAAAAATCTTCAAACATATTCTTTTTTTGAAAACTAAAAAGAGAGAACGTTAGAGAATCACGAATTGAACATTGTGTGAAAATTTCAGCCAAATCGGATTATTTTCGCCTGAGTTATGGTTTCGTGTCGTTGTTGAAAAGTTCCGCCGTAATTCGTCCCTCGTCCCTCGTCCCTCCTCCCTCGTCCCTCCTCCCTCCTCCCTCGTCCCTCCTCCCTCACGGAATTCTGTCCGCATCGTAGTGGAAAAACTACAGAACCAATTTGGCTGAAATTTGAAACATCTATTCTATGGCAAAAGTTAGCTCGTCGCGCCAAGTATGAAATGTATATGTAATCTCTGGCGCCGGGCGCGGGCGCCAATAGGCGCCAAAAACGACTATTGGAAAAACTATCGAACCGATTTAGCTGAAATTTGAAACAATAGTTCCAATGCAAAATTTAGCATGTCGCGCCAAATATGAGATGTATAGCTCCTCATTGGCGCCGGGCGCGGGCGCCAATAGGCGCCAAAAACCACTATTGGAAAAACTACCGAAACGATTTAGCTGAAATTTGAAACATGAGTTATAATGCAAAAGTTAGCCCGTCGCGCCAAATCTGAGATGAATACATCACCATTGGCGCCCGGCGCTGGCGCCAATAGGCGCCAAAAACGGCAAAACACTATTTATCATCAACTAAAATGTTGAACACTAATAGAAATTGAATAATTTGTTAGAAAGTGTGAAAGTCTTTTTTCCAAAACTGAAATTTTTCTTCTGGCGCTCGAACCAGGCGCCAGATGGCGCCAAAACCCAAACTCACGACAGCGTCAATGGAATCGTCTGAAATTCGGTACACTAAATAACTATCACATGGCAAGTAAGATGCTCAATCTGAAAATCAAAAAAAGTTCTGTTGGCATTGTGCGCTGGCGCCAATTGGCGCCAAAGTTGGAAAAATATCAGTTATCGTCAATCAAACTGTTTCAAGTTAACAGATATTGAATATTCCAATGTGAAATAAAGATCCACAAATTCAAAATCGAATTTTATCGTCTGGCTCGGAACAGACGCCAAATGGCGCCAAAACAAAAACACACGAAACTGACAATTGAATAGTTTGAATATTGCTCCAATCAGTAATTGACACATGTAGTGCGTACTGGTAGCTCACAAACCTAGAAAATTTCGTTTCGTTCTGGCGCCAGACGCGTGTGTCAATTGACGCAGGAATGAAAAAAAATTTCAATGAAGGTTTTTGATGTGGTATTGGAAATAATGGCTATATTGTAAGTGAGTTGGTGTCTCTAATTGTAGATTTGTCAATGGCGCCAATCCCGATCGCTTATCGCCGCTAAAAGCGGTGTACATGTCAATCGGAACGTTTAGCGTTTTTGTTCAGTTGTTGATAGTCACAGAGCCAGTATCCAGTAACCTGCGTTATATTACAACATCAGCAATTTTATGGTCTGCATTCGGCTTCGTGCACACACAAAACTGAGATTTCCATAATAATATAATGAGTTCACAAGATTCACTCTGTAAATAGGCAACATATGAAGTTGTAGGAGTACAACTAGCAAAAAAAGGACAATTAGTAAAAAGTGGGGGATCCAACAAATGTGTGAGTTGTGTTTGGTTCGACCTCGATATCAGCAAAAAGTGAACGATACGAATTGCTGTGATACTGTAGCAGAAGTATTCTGCAAAAATAGAACAATACAAATGTTGCACAATGGTTCACAACGCACGCATGTCGTCAAAGCACACATGAAATACCCTTCGGCAATTTCTGAAATATCATGCGGGCTTCGTGAACCATTGTGCAACATTTGTATTGTTCTATTTTTGCAGAATACTTCTGCTACAGTATCACAGCAATTCGTATCGTTCACTTTTTGCTGATATCGAGGTCGAACCAAACACAACTCACACATTTGTTGGATCCCCCACTTTTTACTAATTTCTGCTGTGTTTGTAGTTCGATTTTGGCGTAATTCGAAGTTTACTATGTGTTTTCAGATACAGCCCAAATTTGATCAATTTATATATCAATAATGTTGTGAACTGCACAAAACAGTTTGTAGTCTGGTTTATGTATTGTATTTATTAGATATTTGATTTGAGACAGTTGGCAAATGGGTATTTTGCTCTTTCCAGTGTAAGGAATGTAAAGATGTGTTGTTTTTAATCTCATACACGCACGATAGTATTCCGTGATGTTTATAATTTATTGGTCTTCCTTTTTGTCGATATTGATTGTTTTTTGAGATCTCATGAATGTTTTATGTTAATTCTTCTTGTATGGTTTCGAAACATTCTTGATCAAAAACTCGAATGTCGTGTGTGGAATTTGCGCGAAAACGATGGAAAAACAACTTTTCACAAAAATTTTGTTTGCACCAAATCTAGAAACCGCCGGATTCGATGATATAGGAATTACCTTTTTCATTTCTTAATTACTGTAAGGTATATTGTTAGAGTCTTTTTCGAACCTTAATTTCACCCGCGAAAACTCGAATGCGGAAGTTTGAACCAAAAAGTTTTGAACAACGCTTATCTAGTTCCTTGTTAGCAGGCGCATGACTTATTTTCGGCTTATCAAGGGGTCATTCGGGTAAGCACATGTTGTTGTTTGTTTATTTTATTGACATATTTGTCTATAAAAGAGGTTGGGGTAGTATTGGAATCAGTTGAATTATGAGATCCGCTTTTCTAATCTGTTTCCTAGCCATCTGTCTTCACCAGCTGCAAGCATGTGACTGCCAGCCGAAGCCAGGAAGTTGGTCAAGTTTTGTTTATTTTGGAATATTTATTTTATATGAATAGTAACTTTAGTTTAGGAAGTTGGCCAAGTTTTGTTTACCACAATGTTTTGTATTAAAGTGGGATGATTATGTGGACCAATCCCGTGTCAACGGTCCTTTGAACTTCAATTGAAAAATGTATTGCAGTTTAAAGGACTAAAGCGTCGGAATTGGACCACATAATCGTCCTTCTTTAAGTGTCCGAAGTTCTGTTGTATGTAGGTTGATCTTGAAACCATCCTTAATTTACGAATTTTGCCCAGAAATAGTCGAGATCAAAGTACAAACACAGCGGAACACGGCAACACTTTGTATAGGCCTGCTTAGAAAGAGTGTACCCTATAGTTTAAGTTTAAATTATTTCCTCTCCCCCATTTCAATAGTGTTTCTTCCAACCTGTTAGCTGTTGGAACATATCTTCTTCGCACGCCGCTACTTCAACGTACCGGTTTAAAAATAAGCAATTTAACTGAACAGTTTGTCTCGTAAGTAAAAGGACGTGCTCGAGCAAAAATTTCAGAAACTATTACGTGTATAGTAATAACTTTAAATGCATATTTTATCATGTTCCACACGTTTTACTGAAAAAAAACCTCATCACCTCAAAATAGCACACATTTGACCTAGACACCACCGTATTTGCTCCGCTTCTTATTGATGAAGAAGTTATTTAAGAACAAATAGGGGGAAAACTTGAATCAAGTTGAGAAAAATTCTCTTTTGGGGAAAATATAATCTCGTTACAGAGTGTTGTCGCGATTCGCCGGATTCCTCGCAATGCTGTAACTTCACCATCCGCGCGGTTCTCGCTCAGAAGGTTCTCAAGGAATTGGAGAAGGAGTTTGGAGAGAATAACCAAGAATCCCAGGAAGTCCAACAGGAACTTCGGGTTTGAGGGTGCAATTGACGTTGGTCTGTTCTGCTGTGTTTGTAGTTTGATCCCTGTGTTTTTCAGTCGTGTTTCGCCGTGTCCGCTTTTCAACGAATAGTCTGAGCTTGTTTTCCCCGTCTTTTTTCGAAGTTCCATATTGAATGATGGTATTTGCCCAGCTGGCCGAAGGTAATGACGCTCGTTTGATCTACTAAAATCATTTACGTATCTACTTTAAGTTTCTAAGTTGTTTGTATATTTTGAACGCGACGCAGTTTGGTTCAACGCAGTTTTTGAAGCATAATATGCAGCTCAACTTTCCATTCTGTATGTGTTTTCATTAACAATTATTTGTACATGAATCATCCAAGTTCCATGTTGTACTCACATCGAGAAATTCATTTGGATACTTCCTATCTCAAAAATGGAATTCTTCGGAGCTCCCAAGCTCATATTGTGAAGGTTACGTACGCACGGAACTCAGCCTAAATAGCCGCCAACATCCGTGTACGCTAATCTTTGTTGTGGTCGTTGATGCGTCCGGGACTGCATCCAATAAACAACAAATAACATTCGCCACATTATCAGTTTGTTTTTCCCTGATAGTGTTATTTGGTGGTATATAAACTACCATCTATGCATTGACGTGTCATTTCTATATGAAGCTGTTTCTACTATTCATTGTTTGCGTTTCGGCTCTGGTGGTGACCGGACATCGTTGCACCTGTCGTCCCCGCAAGGGCTGGCGTAAGTTGTGAAACTTTTTTTTAAAACTTTTTATACTCAATTTCATTTTCACATGTCGTTCTAGAGTAGTCAGAATCTTAAACCTTACTCACAATTACTCGTAGGAAACTCTCTAAACTCTCCAAACCGATTAAAACGTTCTATTTGACATTTTGTTTTCAAAAATACAGAAAAGGATACGAAACTTTCGATGTTATCTAATTACGTCAAAGTTTCGGGTGTTCCAAAACTGATTGAGGTCTGGAAAATTTACTCGCAACAGCAGTAACTCTTCAAACAGTTTCAATCGTTTTCAGCGTGTTGCAAAGAGTTATCGGACGGAAGGATTTGCTGCCCGCTCGGTTCGAAAGAGGTCCACTTTCATTCAATCAGAGACGAATCAGAGCCATTTTCGGGCCACTCCGGTCCAAGAGTCAACGCGATCAATCCGAAATAATACGTATCAGAAATGTTTTACTAGTTGAACCTCATTATTGAATGTTTATGATAGTAGTTGTTTCGTGTCCGTTCTGTACAGTTTCATTGCGTTTTCATATGAAAAAAAAATTTAATTGCCTCAAGGTTCTTTCAAGTGAAAAAGACAGAATCAACTAATCGAAAACTTTTCAAAAAGTCTAAACTATCAACTGTTTTTGAATTAGTTAGAAATGTCTGTAAATGTTGTGTTTAACTTGTTGTTCACAAGAAAAAACCACAAGAAGAACAGGTCAGGATTGGAAAATGCAATTTCGTGTTTTACTAACACATGTAAATTAGGTTCCGATTTTGTATGTATTTTCACTAGAACTAAATCTTAAAATTTTAACACAAATCAGGTCGATTGTTGTGTTCACAGCGATGAATTGATATAGCTCATTCAGTCAACAGTTTCATTCGTTGTATCAATATGCAAGATGTGCTTTGATCTATGACGAGTTATTGACTGAATTGTCAAAGATCATTCGATTGGTAGGGCAGCAGAGATGAAACCAAACCTCCATACAGCATTCAGGAAAATGTAGACGTTAAAGTGGTATAGTGGCTACAAAAATCAAAAAGTACATGTATGTTAAATCTGTTTCGGATGTGTACTAACTGTGTACTATTCACCAACACCGTGTGGAAGCTGTAATTTCCTTGACATATCAAACTACAAACTACAACTTAAACTTCAGAGTTCGAAACCTCCGATAATCACATATGTTTGCAAAGGCATATTCATCGGCCAAACGGTGTAACTGACTTCTTCCACAGGTTGGAGTACATCTACAGCGTTAGGAACAGTGAAAACCAAAAATAAAGAAGAGAAGAAGCAGGAAAACTAATCAGCCCCAATGAGTCATATGAATATCAATAATCCCAAAAACGCACGGAATTAACATACAGGTTCCATAAAAATACGTACGAACTGTATTACTATTATATGTATTAATCCATTCACAACTTACAAAAACATAACAGAACGTGAATAAATGTGTAGAACTTGAAAGTGGATATATTGTTATAGTAGGGAAGATGAACTCAAAAATTCTCTGTGAAATGAACCTCACAAGCACGACAAAAGTGTGTATAATATTCTTCCAGTCTTCGCAGAATAGATTACATGATACGTTTTTCGCAGTTAACGTGAAAAATCACACTTCAGTACCATCATTTAGCCACGTTTGTCGTACCTGTTCGCCACTACAGTTGTTATGCAGCACACGTCACTTCAAAAACACGGTTGAGATAAGGATGTTTCCGAACTCATGACGTTTTGGTATAAAAGTAGCCGTTTGTGGTTGAACTCTCATTCTATGATGAAAGTGTTTCTGTTACTTCTTCTCTGCGTTTCGTTTTGTGTAGTGGAAGTGTACGGATGTGAATGTACTCCCACTGGCGGTAATCGTGAGTTATACTTTTTACACCCTTATGTTTTTGAAAGTCAAAACTTCTGTGTTCACAGAAACAAGTTTGTAATAGTTGTCCGTCCAACATATCAGTTCACGTCAAGATACGTTTCTGACTAAACGTTCATTCTCGGGAAGAAAAATGCTGTGAACAAATCATGTTTTCGAAAATGACGTCTGGTTTACGAACAAAAGTGTAAATTCGGAATACAGAACCAGTTTCAGCGTGTTGCATGTAGAATTGGCTGAAAGTGTGCTGCCCGTTCCGCCGTAAAAGATCGGATGTTGGCCCATCCAAGTCCAAAACGCCGGCGAAAGATTTGGAGGCCTTACGTCGCTATGCAAGACCATTGATGAGGATCCGATCTACATAAATCATTTTCGACTTTCCGAAGCAGGCGTATACTGTGTATGTCACTGCATCCCTTGGTATTCGTAGTTTTATCCGATTGTTTGTGGTTGAAATTTGTCAATTTCGGGGTATATTGAGTGAAAACTACAGTTCAGCTATGTGCAGTTCAGCTCGAGAAACGTTCGGGTGACTCATCTTCATTTTTGCAACAAAATATGTTGCTGAAACAAATCTTGAAGAACATTATTTAGGAAAGTGATCTCGATGTTTTCAATAATGGGGCAGCCGTTTCCAATCGGTCCGTTTCAGTTCGAATCGGGCTATATCGGGTCGGGATCGGTTGGTTAACGGACAGCAGATTTTGTTCCAGGTCTCCAAACAACACTCTGAAACGCGTTTTTTCTTCACAAAAAGAAATGATTGAACTAGAGTAAGCTGAACTCTACTTCTTATTTTTCTTCTATATTTCCGTTTTCTCGTGATTGAAGTGACACATATACCAATGTCGAAAGACACGTGTTCAATCGCTAATTAAGATTCTATTCATTCTATGATTGATCTGCGAAAACCACGAGATTCTACTGAAAAAGTTTCGGAACGTTTCTTGATAAGAAGACGATGGTTGATCTGCAGAAAATGTTACTACGTCACTCTGTAATACTTTGAAAAATTAATTATCTGTCGTAAACTATGGAGAAGGAGGTGCTTGCGCACGATTTTGGGGGTCTGCATACTGCTCGGGATTTCACTACACTGGGAAAGAGATCTTTGACTTATCAAACATTGTTTAGGTTTATTGGGCATCCCGAAGTTTATACTTTTTCTAGAACCATTGCGTGAATTTGACTGAACGAAGCATTACAAATATTCAAAAGCAACTCACGATGACGACCTGACGGTCTACATGTACAGCCGGACACCTCCACGACACAGAGAGAAACGCCGAGGAGAAAGATTAGAAACCTTTTGCATGGCTAATTTCTCCAAGGTAACATTTTACCATTTTATACTGATGCAAACTTGAGATTCCGAAGAAAACCCTTGAATGACTCATCTCATAGATCTATTGTTTCAATAACATTAATCACTCAACTTTGTTCAGCATGTTTTTCAATAACAACATTGCATGTTATGACAAACTGATGTGATTAAAGAAATGACACCATTTTCACATTTATTCCAGCAACATTCCGTTGCGGTCTGACTGACATAAGACCGGCACTGTAATTAAATAACTACTGAACAAGGCGAATATGAGGCAGCCGAATGACTTTGATTTTGTTGGCAAAAACTGGCTGGCTGATTAAAAATATCTGGCCAGAAACAATTGATCATTGAAGTATTTTCGCTATTTTTCCGATAAAGACAACAAGAGGCTCGATTGACTGAGCGATGCGAGGCGAACGGTTGTTGATTATTTGCCAGCAGACGAGAGAGTGTGGAGGTCAATGAGGCCGCAGACATCTGCGTCTCTTCGACCTGCACACTCTCTCGTCGAGATCGTTACAAAGGTGGCTGGTCAATTGGCTGGGAATTGTCTGAGAAATTCACCACACGCTGTCCACCGCAGCTGAACCCAAATTCGTATTGTTCCTTCTTCTCCGAGTCGTGGACACACATAACTGTAAATGGCTACTAACCGGTGATCGTGACTTTCAAATCCTTAGTGAGAAGGTTTGTAGTATTCTATAATCGACATTAACTTTTCTTATCGAAAAGTGTGAAATTTGAATGCAAAATGGAACGTTTACTGACGTTAACATTTGAAACTTTTGTTGTTTGTGTCCTGCTGTTTTAATTGCAGTTCAGTACAGAACAGCCTACGATTATTCACAGCTTTAGACAAATGGCAGGTTATTTTCTACTCTGCAAATTGTGTGTCATAGGAATTGAATAAAGGCCACATTTTCCTTTCGCGTCATCTTAGTTTTCTCATATGACTCTATGACCTTCCTGGAACACATCAAATAGAACCAATCGTCAAATTTAGGCCGAAGTGTATATTTAATCATCGCCAGGAGTTTATCCACCAACGAAAATAACGAACTTGAATTTTTTCTTTTTTTTTGTCGATCAAGTTTGTCCAATATCATAGTCATGTTTGTTGGGATTCTTCGTTTTCGAGCTTTTCCAACACTTCTCCATTATGACCATCAACGATTCAACACGTTTTTGATGCACTTTTGTTCTTGTAGAATACTAATATGGTTTGCCTTTATAAGGGGCGCGCCCACGCTTAATATTCAATTGACAGACAACTGTTCCTTCCATAGATTCTGTTGTACAACTACAACAACTCGCCATGAAACTGTTTCTAATCTTCCTACTCTGCCTTTCTCTCTGCGTTGTGGAGGTTTCTGCATGTAAATGTATACCCAAAGGACGTAATCGTGAGTTTTCAAATCGTCTCTGTTCGTCAAAATAATTGAATGCTTGAAATAGTTCAGTGATTGCAGAAAAATGTTTGCTCGTTCCGTCGCAGTTCTTGTGAGTTTGCAGTTTTTGACAGCCTGTAACTTTGCGATACTTGCCCAGAACCAGTATAATGAGTTTCGCAGATCGATGGTCAAATAAGCAAATTCCTCCACTTGTTGTTGGAACAAGTAATGTGCCTCGAGTCCCTGAGTACGAATTTTCTCGTTAGAAGCAAATATCCCCTGCAAAATAGCAAGGTTTTTTGGTAAGATGTACGAATGGTAGAAGGTTCGCAGAAGAAACTTCTTGGAATGTTGCCGAAAGTTTCAGCTCAAGATGTGCACATTCCGAGTACCGATTTCCGATTGGAGCAAAGTATCTTTTCGTTTCATGGTTCTACCTGGATTGCAGAAACCTGATCATACTGTCAACTATCGAGAATAGAATAGAATTCTGCATCAGTTCGATACGTCCAAAACCGATATATTTTGATATAGACACAATACGTTTTTTATTTCTATAATGAATTCCTGAGAAATAACTTTCTAGGTTGTTGCGTGGAGATTGAGATGACGATGTGCTGTCCGTTCCGCGAAAAAAGATCGGCTGGCGGACCACCGTTCACGGCGGAGTCTCCGTTCCGCGGAAAAAGATCGGCTGGCGGACCACCGTTCACGGCGGAGTCTCCGTTCCGCGGAAAAAGATCGGCTGGCGGACCACCGTTCACGGCGGAGTCTCCGTTCCGCGGAAAAAGATCGGCTGGCGGACCACCGTTCACGGCGGAGTCTCCGTTCCGCGGAAAAAGATCGGCTGGCGGACCACCGTTCACGGCGGAGTCTCCGTTCCGCGGAAAAAGATCGGCTGGCGGACCACCGTTCACGGCGGAGTCTCCGTTCCGCGGAAAAAGATCGGCTGGCGGACCACCGTTCACGGCGGAGTCTCCGTTCCGCGGAAAAAGATCGGCTGGCGGACCACCGTTCACGGCGGAGTCCGGACAGAATTCGCCCGATTCCTATCCTATTCTCTAGTACCAGAAAGCAAAAGAAAGAATCAGACCAGATCCTATTCGAATTTTCTGAAAATGTATTCTTATCATTCTGTCTGTCTGTTTATGTCTACTTTGCATTGGTGGAAACTCAATAAATACCATTCATTCCTTGAATGTTGAATGTTGGTGGTACTCTCTTGTGAGCTTCTGATTGCTGATTGGCTCACCGTCTTCTACCGAAACAGGCTAATTTTTCTGTGTTTGACAACAAAACAGTACGTTTAAACTACAAACACATAAGAATAAGGCAAAATACCGCGTATCGGCTTGCTTTCGAATGGGCTAGCCAACTATAAAATAGCCTCCAATAGTTTACTTCTTCTGTTTCTCGAGCACAAGTGAACATTGAACTTCCAATCATTCGATTGGTGTATATAGTTCGTTTCACCCATCGATAGCAGCCAGTTACAGTATATTTTAGTGGGCGGAGTCAATTGTGTTGGAAAGTTTCCAACAGCGACCAGCCTAATCAAAATTGTGAATCAGCGAGGTATTGAACTCATCTGGGATAGGTGGCGCGGCGCCCACAAGCAGACGGCCATCTGAACATGATGGCCGAAAATAAAAACAGTGATATCCAATCATCTATTCTGGTCGTATTCCAAACAAATTTTATCGCACAAAACGTTGTTATAATTACTCCCCGATTATGTTGTAACTTTTTGTATACAAAATATGTGCAAAAAACTTAAAATAACCACTTTTTAGATTTTTATTTGTAATGAAAAGACTGGCATACTGCCAGATCAGTCGCCTGCAATGTAGAGTGCGCTCGGCCAGCATGGCTGACTGCTATCGATGGGTGAAACGAACTATAATTCGAAATACACATTGCAGTCAAGTCCCGCCGAACTTGTCGCTAACCGTTAGAAAAAATTGCAATCCGAGTCTAAATGCACGTTTCTTTGCTTTGAAACCGCATTTGATCTCAACTTCTATTGGGAGCCCATTCGGTTCACAGTTCTCGAAAAACTATATATGTAACGCATTGAAACATAGAGCAGAACGGTTATTGAAGAAAAAACTTGAATTTTCTCAGTTTTTCTCCCAATTTCGTTAGGGAAGTCTATGATCGGTGTTCATAACTTTGGAAAATACTACGGGTGTAGGCTGCACCGAATTCCGTTTTCCGTGGTACTGGCAGCAGAAACGACCTCCCGGAATGTCCTGACAGCAGTCTGGAGATAACGCAAGATTAATTCGTCAATTTGAACACGGGTGGTATTTGAAAACAAATATTTCAAAATTTTTATTTACACAATGGCAATAAACCGTGGGATCGTGGTATGCTGTTGATTTCATGGTTTAAACCGCACACAATACATAATGTTGTAGTGTTTACATGTGCTTTAGGAAAAGTTCTTTAGTGAAGGTGAAAACGTGTCATCCATGTTCGTAGAGTGAGATTTGTATCGTCTTCTGTAGCTTTCAACGTAGGAACGTCGAAGACTACATGAAAATTTGAGGTAAACTCGCGTCCTTTCGTGGTCTACACTTGCAACTGTCGACGTATTGGGTGGAAAAGAGAAGAAAGACGAGAAGAACCGAAAAAAGACGCATCTCCGGTTGTACTGGTTTATATGTTTTCGATTTGGATATTTGTGAGGGTTTCACTACTATATCTCTAGGATACAAACTGTGTGTCATAGAAATTGAATAAAAGCCACTTAATCCTTTCGCACCATCTAAGTTTTCTTATATAATTCTATGACCTGGAATACGTCAAGATCAAAAAATGACCTGGAACACATGAGAAGCAAATTATAACACCAATCGTCAAATTTAAGCCGATGTATACCTTTAATCATCGCCGAGAGTTTATCCACCAACGAAGATAACTTACCAATTTTAATTTGTTTCTTTTTTTCTCGATCAAGTTTGTCCAATATTATAGTCATGTTTGTTGGGATTCTTCGTTTTCGAGCTTTTCCAACACTTCTCCATTATGACCATCAACGATTCAACACGTTTTTGATGCACTTTTGTTCTTGTAGAATACTAATATGGTTTGCCTTTATAAGGGGCGCCCACGCCTAATATTCAATTGACAGACAACTGTTCCTTCCACAGATTCTGTACGATGAAAGTGTTTCTATTCTTCCTTCTCTGCGTTTCTCTCTGTGTCCTGGAGGTGTCCGGCTGTCCATGTACAATAACACCCGAATCTCGCGGTCAGTTTTATCTTCATTTCTTTCGCTCCACTGTTCGAGTAGGACGATTATGTGAACCAATCTCGTGTCAACGGTCCTTTGAACTGCAATTGTAAAATGTATTGCAGTTTAAAGGACTGAACCGTTGCGATTGGACCACATAATCGTCCTTCCTAAGTAAGTGCATTTATCACGCAAGCGGAGCATGTTTTAAAACGAATAGACATGTGTAGGCAAAATAACTGGAGTTTTGCAGATTGTTGATAGCAACTGTACCATTCTGTAAACTGTTATGTTGATAGGGTATGCCACAGATGCCTCTATCAGGTCGCGATCACAAATTTGGGAGAGAAGTGCTTCATCTGTTTTGCAATTACTTCCAGGATGTTGCCGAGTGTCTTACACTCAAATCTGCTGTGAGGAAGCTAGTGTACAGAAATCGCTCGACGATTGCTGTCCGTTCGGCATTCCACAAAAATCGGTCGACGAACCAATCAGAGCCCCAGCTGGACGGAATCCAACCTATTGGAACCAGCTCCGCAACTATTGAAAGCTAATGAAAAATCACACCAGATACCGATAATATGTTCTGAAAATGACATTTCATCATTCCGTGTGTTACTGGTGAAAGTTTTTCCAAGACTTTTTCACAACTGAATGTTATGCTACATCGGACAATCCATCGTTGTTCCCTCAGAACATGCGATAGTTCTCGATTTTCGACAGAAACACAACAAGATTGAACTACAAACAGACGGGTTAGGAGAAACATAACAAAACACAGACGCCTATCAAGATTATCCTCTTCTGACAGTACCGGAGCTTTTTGAAACACGTCTGAACAAAACGTTGAAGGTTAAACCAATCAGTTATGCTCGAATTCTGGAAGTGAAACTTGTTTTCGAGTCTTAAAAAATAAGTGTGCGATTGTGGTCTGTTTTCGGCTGTGTTTTCAGTTCAATTCCTATATGCGTTTCACGCGCACTGTGGGCTTCTGCTGTTTAGAAACGCAAATTACTTACCAGATTCGGTTGGCAGGTTGATTATCAGCAACTGAGCTCCATAAACAACTCAGGTCACTAGAGAGAAAATGAAACGAGTGATCCTCGCTCATTCTACCTCGTATACTATCTTCAGTCGGTTCGGTTCGGTTCTCTAGTGACCGGTTAGCGGTTCGGTTCGGGAAGGACCTGGTTCTCCAGGGAATTTGCCAGCCACCAGTCCGCTGCTTTATACGGAAGAACTCATGACACATCGAACGAGTTTTGATTGACCCACTCGATTGAATAATATATAATACAATACAAAATGTAATATATAATAATATCATAATAATTTGTTTTGTTATATTATTATTAATCGCTCATCTTCACTTCGTTTGAAAAGTTCCGCAACAACATGTGTTATGACAAACGGTTATTAAATGTTGCTGAAACAAATGAAAGCGCATGTATGAAAAGAATACCATAAACAATAATGTTGCTGGAACTATTTCAAGAAAAAAAAAGGTATTGGAGTGTTCCTAGCGATTTGGGCCAACATGTGTTGTTGTTATTCCCAAACATCCCAGACAATATTGAAGCTGAGTCACCCAAAGTTTTTTTTTGTTTGTGCTTGATTGTGCAATCATGTGCTTGCTTGCTATGTCATGTATTGAAAATCAGTATGAAAGAAGCAACTGATGACTGAAGCAACAACTTGAAACAGTTTTTTTATCTTCCTACTCTGCCTTTCTCTTTGTGTCGTTGAGGTTTCCGCATGTAAATGTAGACCCAAAGGACGTAATCGTGAGTTTCACTCTGGAATTTGGCGGCGACTCGCCGGCGGGGCAGAGGGGTCGCCGGGATACCGCCGGCGAGTCGCCGGCGATACATTGAGGTCGCCGGCGGGTCGCCACTTGAACCGAAGCTTCGAAGTTGTCGCCGGCGAGTCGCCAAACATTTCGCTTTGTCCCTGGGGTCGCCGGCAAGTCGCCGAAGCCGAAAATATTTTTCCATCGAGAACACCCAAAAAAGTTTGAGTGCATTTTGTGGGTAAACTCCGACGGCTATGACAAAAATGTTACCGAAAGACGATGTTTTGTATAACTCGTACAAACCGTGGAAAATTAACCGAGCTTGTCGCCGGCGAGTCGCCACTCATTTCGATATCTTCCTCATATCACCGGCGAGTCGCCGAAGTTGGAAACCTTTGATACTCTGGAATTTGGCGGCGACTCGCCGGCGGGGCCGAGGGGTCGCCGGGATACCGCCGGCGAGTCGCCGGCGATACATTGAGGTCGCCGGCGGGTCGCCACTTGAACCAAAGCTGCGAAGTTGTCGCCGGCCAGTCGCCAAACAATTCGCATTGTCCCTGGGGTCGCCGGCAAGTCGCCGCAGCCGAAAATATTTTTCCATCTAGAAAACCCGAAAAACGTCTGAGTGCATTTTGTGGGTAAACTCCAACGGCTATGACAAAAATGATACCGAAAGACGACTTATTCTTGTGTAACTCATACGAACCGTGAAAAATGAACAGAGTTTGTCGCCGGCGACTCTGAACTCCCTGGGACTGGGACGTCGTAGCAGTCACGCAAAAAAACCCGCATTTTAGCTTGGTAGCAGACGACGTACGGGTCAAATTACTCAACGTAGCAGACGTCGTTGCACTCGCAATGATAGCTGGATTGCCACTTGTGAAGTAATCAGCGGTCCGGCCAGAATTAGATACGTACGTGCTAGAGGCGCCACTCTGCGCAACTCAGCCAATTTAGTTCATTCGAGCTAGGTTAAAAGCCGCTCTGACACACGAAAGAAGTGCTCACTTCGATTAGGTGTTAAAGAGAAAACATGCTTGTGCATATTCATTTGAAAAAAGTGTATTTTTTTCAAAAAGAATTAGCATTGAAAGTTGAGCAATAATCTCATCTTTTCCCAATAATTTGCTTTTGAGTGATTATGGTTATATACATTAATACTAGTATAGTTGTATAGTAACTTAAATCTTACTATCGTCCACAATTTCGCGTAGAATTTTTTTGTTTTATGAATAGCAGGATTAATGTATATAAACATGAATGAAACATGGATAGAAAATATACTACCAAATGAATGCGGTTGTTTCGGAGTGAATCAGTCATATTATTAATCAATTAAATTTCGGAATGGTCTGGGGCCGCGCAGACCCGGCTGATCCTGACTAACCGTCTGGGACCGTAGCAGTCAAACCGTCTGGGACGCGTAAACATCACGTCCCGGACGGTCGACTGCTACGACGTCCCAGTCCTAGGGAGTTCAGAGGAGTCGCCACTCATTTCGATATGTTCCTCATAACGCCGGCGAGTCGCCGAACTTGGAAACCTTTGATAACACCAAGATTTTTATTCCACTTTGTTGTGAGGTATAAACATGTGCGAGAGTGAAAATGCGATTTGTGCGTCTTCAATAGGGATTTTGAGAAGAAGTTTGGAAACTGTCGCCGGCGACTCGCCAAGTAGCGTGATTCGATAGCTAATTAGTTGAAGCACGATTAAAAGGGAGTTTTGATCTAACCATGCTTGATAACAACTAGTATAATGTCATACATTGAGTGAGATGGAAAGTAAAGTTTACATAAACTTTCTATCTCACTCAAATTAAGACTAGACCTTATGAGATCGCATTGGAGATCTACCGGTGTAGTGCGTTTGGGACTTATCAGAGCAGCTGTTTAGCTATACATCCATTATAAACTAAAATTCAAGTAGAGAGGTACTATTCGTTATTATTCGAAGTATTATACATCTGTTACGGAACATACTCCCCTGTTTGGCCAAAACATATCACTTTAGGAAAAGAAATAAGATTTTGAAGACAGTTCATTGCTATCGTGATATAATCAAAAAACAGTGAGATCTTCTTCAACAGACTTGGATTTTATTCGCAATAGAATCATTATAGTTTATCATTAGTTAGTCCGACCATTAGTTTGAATGCGCTGGGTGCGCAATACTAAGCTCTTCGCTGCGCTTCTCAGACCGTAGCGGGATGGCCGAGAGGATGTGTGCGCCGCAGTACGCCGAAGTTGTGGGTTCGATTCCGGAGAGTGACACATGGATGTTTAATTAAGACTATAATTGTTAAATCACGTAAATATGGTTCTCGGCTCGTTAACGCGCCAATTCACTTTTGAAAAAAATATTTTCTGTCACAGAAAGATCAATGCTAAAAAGCGAAAGAATCATATAAGGTAATTGGCGACTCGCCGGCGATGTCGCCGGCGACCCGAAAAGCGGCGACTCGCCATCGACCCCTTCCGGCGACATCGCCGGCGACCTCGCCGGCGACCCGTCACCGAATTCCATAGTAACACCAAGATTTTTATTCCAGTATGTTGTTAGAGGTATAAACATGTGTGAGAGTGAAAAATGCGACTTGTGCTTCTTCAATAGGGATTTTGAGAAGAAGTTTGGAAACTGTCGCCGGCGACTCGCCAAGTAGCGTGATTCGATAGCTAATTAGTTGGAGCACGATTAAAAGGGAGTTTTGATCTTACCATGCTTGATCACAACTAGTATTATGTCATCATTTGAGTGAGATACTTATGAGATCGCATTGGAGATCTGCCGGTGTAGTGCGTTTGGAACTTATCAGAGCTGCTGTTAAGCTATACATCCATTATAAACTAAAATTCAAGTAGAGAGGTACTATTTGTTATTATTCAAAGTATTATACATCTGTTACGGAACATATCCCCAGTTCGTCCAAAACATATCACTTTAGCAAAAAAAATAAGATTTTCAAGACAGTTTATTGCAATTGTGATATAATCGAAAAACAGTGAGATCTTCTTCAACAGACATGGATTTTATTCGCAATAGAATCATTACCGTTTATTTGCAATCATTAGTTAGTCCGACCATTAGTTTGAATGCGCTGGCCGCGCAATACTAAGCTCTTCGCTGCGCTTTGGCCGAGAGATGGCCGAGAGAATGTGTGCGCCGCAGTACGCCGAAGGTTGTGGGTTCGATTCCGGAGAGTGACAAATGGATGTTTAATTAAGACTATAGATGTTAAATCACGTAAATATGGTTCTCGGCTCGTTAACGCGCTAATTTACTTTTGAAAAAATATTTTCTGTCACAGAAAGATCATTGCTAAAAAGCGAAAGAATCATATAAGGTAATTGGCGACTCGCCGGCGATGTCGCCGGCGACCCGAAAAGCGGCGACTCGCCATCAACCCCTTCCGGCGACATCGCCGGAGACCTCGCCGGCGACCCGTCACCGAATTCCATAGCAAATCGTCTCCATTTCCAAAATAAAATAGTTCTTAGAAGAGTGCAACGATTGCACAAGGAATTTCGCTCGTTCCGCTGTAGTTTCTGTGAGTTTGTAGTGTTTGCCAGTCTGTAACTTCGCGATACTAATCAAGAGCCAATATGATGAGGTTCGCAGGCCAATGGTCAATTCTGTAATCTTTCTATATTTCTGTCGTGAAAACATAATGCCTCAATTTTCTGGGTGCAAATTGCTCGCTGGGAGTTGAACATTCCCTTAGTTTCATGTTTCGTTGACCAACCGTGAGTTTGCTTCAAATCATTGTGTCATATATAGTACCTGACGTTCAAGGATACAGAGCACAGATTAAATTTCTGATGAGCTCTTTACTATAAAGCTGGATTAACTGGGCGGGTTTTCGATGTTGTTATATAGTTTGTTTCACCCATCGATAGCAGTCAGCCAAGCTGGCCGAGCGCACCCTACATGCTTGCCAGCCATTTCATTGCAAATAAAAGTTCGAAAACTGGTTATTTTAGGATTTTTGCAGTTTACCAATTCTAAAAGATTACCACATGAACGGAGAGTAATTTAAACACTTTTTTGTGCGTTAAAATGAGCATTGAAAAACAGCCAGAAAAGATGGTTGGATCTCACTGTTTTTAGTTTGGCCACCATGTTCAGATGGCCGGCTGCTTGTGGGCGCCGCGCCACTCATCACAGCTGAGTTCAATACCCAGCTTGTGCATCAATTTTGATTAGGCTGTTCGCTGTTGGGAACTACCCAACACATTTGACTCCGTCCACCAAAATCTACTGTAACTCTGTAACTGGCTGCTATCGATGGTCGAAACGAACTATAATAAAGAGGACCACGACGCAGATGCAAATACCTCAACATGATTCGAAATGGCTTCTCTCACCGCTGACTCTCTTGCATGCATCGTCCCCGCTGCTGGTCGAGCATCTACTCATCAGTGGCCGTATTTTGTAAGGTCAAGTAGCCATGTAAGTTACATGGACACATTTTGAATGGAAAATTCACCACTTCTGCTACTCTTAGTTCGACAGTTTCTTTGCCCATTTTGAAGAACTGATTGGTACCATTGAAAATGAACGAAATACAGGAGGACTATTGGAAACTGAGGCAGATATTACCTATGTAAAAATTGCTCATGTAACTTACATGGCTACTTGAACTCACAAAATACGGCCACAGTTGTCCAGCCCGAAGCCGAGAGACTCGCCTTAAAGGTCAAGTCGAGTCAACAACAACGACTTTACCGTGGAGCCTCCGGATTCGTTGAGGCTGGTGCAGCTTTTTTCCTGGAGGTGACCCGCAAGGCTGATGCTCCCAAGAAGAACAAGCTCGTCATCCAGTTTGCCGTGGTGGCTGCCGATGTCACCGCAGCATTCAACGCCGCCACTTCCGCTGGAACCATCACCATCCCCGTCTCCGCCAGTATACCTTTAATCATCGCTGAGAGTTTATCCACCAACGAAGACAACGTACAAATTAATGTTTTTCTTGTTTTCGTCAATCAAGTTTTTTCGATATTATATTTATGTTTGTTGGTATTCTATATTCTTCCTTTTCGAGCTTTTCCAACAATTTTTCATTATGAACATTAACGAGTCAACACGTTTTTGATGCATTTTTGTTCTTGTAGAGTACTAATATGGTTTGCCTTTATAATATACAATTGACAGACAACTGTTTCTTCCACAGATTCTGTTGCACGATGAAACTGTTTCTTATCTTCCTACTCTGCCTTTCTCTTTGTGCCGTGGAGGTTTGCGCATGCAAATGTATACCCAAAGGACGTAATCGTGAGTTTCTAAATCGTCTCCGTTTTTCGAAATGATTAAATGCTTTAAAGTGTTCAGTGATTGCAGAAAAATGTTTGCTCGTTCCGTCGCAGCTCTTGTGAGTTTGCAGTTTTTGACAGCCTGTAACTTTGCAATACATATCCAGAACGAGTATAATGAGTTTCGCAGATCGATGGTCAAATAAGCAAATTCCTCCACTTGTTGTTGGAACAAGTAATGTGCCTCGAGTCCCTGAGTACGAATTTTCTCGTTAGAAGCAAATATCCCCTGCAAAATAGCAAGGTTTTTTGGTAAGATGTACGAATGGTAGAAGGTTCGCAGAAGAAACTTCGCGGAATGTTGCCAAAAGTTTCAGCTCAAGATACGCACATTCCGAGTACCGATTTCCGATTTCCGATTGAAGCAAAATATCTTTTCGTTTCATGGTTCTACCTGGATTGCAGAAACTTGATCATACTGTCAACTATCAAGAATATAATAGAATTTAGCATCAGTTCGATACGTTCAAAACCGATATATTTTGATATAGACACAATACGTTTTTCATTTCTGTAATGAATTCCTGATTAATAACTTTCCAGGTTGTTGCATGGAGAGCTGGATGAGTATTTGCTGTCCATTCCGCAGAAAAAGATCGGCTGGCGGACGGTTCTCGTCCGAGTCCGGACAGAATACGCCCGATTCCTATCCTATTCTCTAGTACCAGAAAGCAAAAGAAATTAGACCAGATCCTATAGAATTTTCTAAAAATGTATTCTTATCATTCTGTCTGTCTGTTTATGCCTACTTTGCATTGGTGGAAACTCAATAAATACCATTCATTCCTTGAATGTTGAATGTTGGTGGTACTCTCTCGTGAGATTCTCACCGTCTTCTATCGGAACAAGCTAATTTTTCTGTGTTTGACAACAAAACAGTACGTTTAAACTACAAACACTTAAGAATAGAGCGAAATAGCGCGTATCGGCTCGCTGTCGAATTGGCTAGCCAACTATACTGAGTGCCCGAATTTATATATTACGATCGTTCGCCGTAATCGCCCGCCGGAAAAAAACACGAGCAAAAGATTCGTAGCAGGGCGCTAACCAAGTCACTATTAAAGCACATAACGAGCAAGTTTCGGAATCGAAGACACATTTGCGTACACAGTGGAAATTGAGTTACACAGTACCCTCCCGCCGTTCCGTTGGCGACGACTACACAAAATAGCCTCCAATAGTTTCCTTTATCTGTTTCTCGAGCACAGGTGAACATATAACTTCCAATCATTAAATTGGTGCATAATTCGGAATACACATTGCAGTCGATGAGTCCTGCCAAAATTGTCGCCAACTGTTAGAAAAATTGTAATCTGGCGTCTAATGCACGCTTTATTGCTTTGAAAGCGGCACTTGATCTCAACTTCTATTGGGAGCCCATTCGGTTCACAGTTCTCGAAAAACTATATATGTAACGCATTGAAATATAGAGCAGAACGTTTATTGAAGAAAAAAAACATTGAATTTTCACAGTTTTTCTCCCAATTTCGTTAGGGAGGTCTATGATTGGTGTTCATAACTTTGGAGAGTACTACGGGTGCAGGTTGCACCGGATCCCGTTTTCCGTGGTACTGGCAGCAGAAAAGACCTCCCGGAAAGTCTTGACAGCAGTCTGGGAATATCGCAAAAAAATTAAAACTTGAACATGGGAATGGAAATCAAAACAATTATTTCAAAATTTTTAACACAACACGAAATTCTTCATGGCCTACTGTCAATAAACCTTGGCATCTTGGTATACTGTTGATTTCATTGTTTAAACTGCACACAATACAAAATGTTGTAGTGTTTACATGTGCTTAAAACCCTTCAGTGAAAGTGAATACGTGTCGTCCATGTTCGTAGAGGGAATGGGATTTGTATCGTCTACTGTAGCTTTCAACGTAGAAACGTCTAAGACTAGATGAGAACTTGAGGTAAACTGACGTCCTTCCGTTGGTCTACACTTGCAACTGTCGACGTATTGGGTGGAAAAGAATAGGAAGACGAGAAGAACCGAAAAGAAACACATCTCTGGTCTAACTTGGGTATATGTTCGCGATTTGAATATTTATAAGGGGTTCCAAGCTGTTTGGAGAATCTCACACAAATATCATAAAGATGATCAGTCACAACAGCATGATAAACCATAACAACTATACAATCGGGAAGAGCAAGTAATAGTAACGAGCAATACAGTGGACTGTAGTATTATCATGAGTATAGTGGGCCGTGATATTCACTCTGTGACATTCTGCAGGATTTTTATCATAAAGTGCGAAGCTTGGGTTGTTCGGGCAATTGTTTCCGAAGTGACGCCAAGTCAGACACCAATATTGTTCCCGGGCATCTTTGATCAGCATCGTAAGTTTTCGACCATAAGAAAGGTAATGTTCTCTAGCACTCTACACATTTGCTCATTTTGTAACAATCTTCATTCCCGAACAGTCACAATCATTCACTATCAAATTCTACAAAATCAGTGAAAAAAAGTTCAACCTTGTACACAGTCTATCAGGACTTATTAAAAGTCATATTTTTGATAAATATCTCTGCCCATAAACCATAAACGTTCATAAACAAAGCTCACGATGTGACGATGAACTAACGAAGAGCTCCAAAACCATACTGAATATTAAAACACACATTTTCTCGCACGAAATACACATAGAAGTCGAATAATTCTTTCGAACAGTCGACCAGACGCTGCTGTTTCTGCTATAGGATCGGTCATGCCCGTTTTGAATTGGCAAAAATAGGCATTCCCTAAGCTCCAGCAAAACAGGCTACTTATTTTATGATAAACATATTGAAAATCATGAAAATACTACTGACCTTTGAAACTCTCTGACCCCAATAGTATTTTTCTGTTCGTTCTTTCCAAATGTAGTTGCTTCGGTTTATCCTGTTGTTGTAAGTGACCATTTTTATTATATTTGTTGGAGATTCTTCAAACACTTTGGAAAAATATATGAGTCAACAGATCGCAGCCATGCTATCAGGTCAGAAGGAAGGACCGTGAATTTGCTTCAAATCGATGTGTCATATATAGTACCTATCTATATATCAATCAAAAAAAAACAAATATATGAATCGAGATAGGCTTATATAACAGTTTTTCACCCTTATTATATATTCAACATAACCAATAAGCGATAATGAATGGCCAATTCTACAACTAACCTGGTTTTTAGGTAACCTAACCCTTTTTTGGTAACCTTTTTTTCAGGTTACCTTAGCAGGTAACCTGGAAGTAACCTAAAACTAAAATCCGGTTACCGGTAAAACCAACGGTAAAAACCACATTTTACGTTGGAAAAACAGGTAACCGGTTTTTCATTTTAGGTTATCATCCGGTTACCTACTGAGATAACCTAAAAAATAGGTTACCAAAAAAGGGTTAGGTTACCTAAAAATCCGGTTACATATAGAATTCACCATAATGAATCATATTAAACAAAAGAAAAATATGAATAACGTATTTATAACAGGCTTATATAACAGTTTTTCACCCTAATTATATATTCAACATAACCAATAAGCGATAATGAATTATATGAAACAAAAGAAAAACATGAGTAACTGTATTTATAACAAGACAGGTAACACCTCATATTAAATTATATATGATAAATTCATGATACCTATGAATAGATATATAACTCTTACTCTGTTTGATAGTTCTCCAATCGTTTGCCGATGTCACCGCAGCATTCAACGTCGCCTCTTCTGCTGGAACCATCATTCACCAACGAAGATAACGTACAAACTCACTTTTTTATTTTTCTCGTCGATCAAGTTTTTCCGATGTTATATGTATGGTTGTTGGGATTCTTCCTTTCCGATCTTTTCCAACACTTCTTTATTATTAACATTAACGATTCAACACGCTTTTGATGCACTGTTGTTCTTGTAGAATACTAATATGGTTTGCCTTTATAAGGGGCGCGCCCACGCTTAATATTCAATTGACAGACAACTGTTCCTTCCATAGATTCTGTACGATGAAAGTGTTTCTATTCTTTCTTCTCTGCGTTTCTCTCTGTGTCCTGGAGGTGTCCGGCTGTTCATGTACACCACCACCTGGCAGTCAGTTTTATCTTCATGTTTTTCGTCTATAAAAAATGAGACATACGTGGAAATAGATAACTTCAAAGATGAGAAATCACACTGTGGAGATAACATTGTACACGTACGTCACAAACTCGGGACAATATTCACAGGATAGAACAGCAGTAAACGTTAGTAGAAGTAACACAGTAGTATAATACAAACGATTGCGTTAAAACTTCTGCTCGATTTGCAGTGGTTCTTGCCAGGCGGCGTAGCAATCCCTCGAAAATCTCATTGGATAGATATCTAATGAGCTATTCGCAAGAGCTTCTCAGGAGATTATATTGATTGCCATGCTATCACATTGAGAGTGCACAAGTAGCTCATGAGACATCTTATGAGAAACTCATATGAGTTGTGAGATCGGAGGGATTGCTACGCCGCCAGCTGTTCGCCGGTTTCAAATCTGTTTTGTTGCAGAGTGTGTTCGCAAAAAAACAACATCATGTAATACTTCTGCAGTCAAAATTATACGAGTTTTGCAGATTGTATATTGCAACTTTATCGTTTTCTATCTCTATTCTGATAAAGTATGTAACAAATGCCTCGTTCCGGTCGCGACCCCAAATTTCTTGTTGGGAGAAAAGTGCTTCATTCGTTATTACTTTCAGAGTGTTGCATGGTGGATGATGAGCTTGATATCTGCTGTCACGACGGTTTTGTCCATAAATCTCTTGACCACCCGATCCGCGCCCCATCTGGACGGCATCCAGCCTATTGGAACCAGCTCCGCAATTATTGAAAACAAATGAAAAAATCACACCAGATCCCAATAAAGTTTTATGAGAATGTTCCACTTGCCACTAATATGTCTGTTTCAATAAAAGTTCTCTCTCAAAACATGCGATAATTTCCGAAAAAAAAACAACTACAAACACGGCGTGTAAGAGAAAAATATACCGTGTAGACTTCTCTGCAATGAGCGAAGCCTATTAAAATTAGCCTTCGACAACAAAACATTGAAGCTCAAATCAATCAATTATGTTCGATTTCTGGAGGTGAGACTTGTTTTTGAGTCTCAGAAAAAGAAGTCCGCAACGGTGGCTGTGTTTTCAGCTTCATTCCGATGCGTTTCTGGCGCACTATGGGCCTCTGCTGTTTTGTAACGAAAATTACATACCAGATTCCGTTGGCAGATTATCAGGCAACTGAGCTCCAAAATTAACCCTGTGGCCGTATTCACTAAGCTCAAATGGCCGGATAAGCAGTTTGAACAAAGTTTGAATAGCAAGTTTCAGGTTGTATTATCAACCGTTTTGACAGTTCATTGTAATTTCAGGGGACTTGGGTGAACAAGAGTGACATATGAGAAAAGCGACAGAGAAATTTAGTAACCCGAGTAGACATACTGTAGAATGTAGCTCAAATCGCTTACCCGGCTGAATGAGCTTAGTGAACACGGTCACAGGTCATTGGATAGGATATGAAACACGGATGGACATGTGGTTGTGTTGATCTAGCGCTGTTTTATACTGAAGAACTCATGACATATCGAACGAGTTTTGAATGACTCATCATATATTAATAATATATAATACAATACATAATGCAATATATAATAATATCATAATAATATGTTTTGTTATTATATAATTAATGGCCCATCTTCAATTCGTTTGAAAAGTTCCGCAATAAGAACAACACATGTTATTATGACAAACTGTTATGATGATGATACAAATGAAAGCGCATGTATGGAAACAAAATACAAAATATCATAACATGTCTTGTTGTCATTTTTTGTAATACATAACATATCGAAAAAGCTTTGGGTTACTCATCTTAACTTAGCACGGGAAGTTTTGAAATCAAAACAATATGTTCCTGGAGCTATTTAAGGCGACAAAAGGGTATAGGATTATTCATAGCTGTTCGTGATAACATGTGTTGTTGCCATTGAAGCTGAGTCACCCTGAGGTTTTTTCGCTATGTCATGTGTTAAAATCAGTATAAAAGAGGCAACTGATGTCTAGAGCAACAACTTGCCATGAAACTGTTTCTTATCATCCTACTCTGCCTTTCTCTTTGTGTCGTGGAGGTTTCCGCATGTAAATGTAGACCCAAAGGACGTAATCGTGAGTTTTGAATCGTCTCCATTTCCAAAATAATTAAATTCTCAAAACAGTTCAGTGATTGCAGAAAAATGTAATTTCGCTATAATCTTTCAGAACCAATATAATGAGTTTCGCAGATCGATGGTCAAATGTGTAGCTTTCCTTCACTTTGTTGTTCAAAGATATAATATGACTTCCCTGAGTACAAAATTCTCGTTAGAAGCAAACATGTCCTGCAAAGAAGCGAAGTTTTATGAAAGATGTACCAGTTATAACAGGCTCAGAGAATAAACTACGTGGAGTTTTGCCGAGAGATCTGGCTCAAGATAAACACGTCCTGAGTACCGATTTTCAATGCAAGCAAAATATTTTCTAGTTTTCATGGTTCTACTTGGCTTGCAGAAACCTAGTCATTCTGTCAACTATCGAGAAAAGAATAGAATTCTACAGCTGTTTATTACGTCCAGAACCGACATATTTTGATATAGACACAATACGTTTTTTTTATTGATGTAAAGAATTCTGGAAAAATAACTCTTCAGGTTGTTGCATGGAGACCTGGCTGAGTATGTGCTGTCCGTTTCGCGGAAAAAGATCAGCTGGCGGGCCGTTCCCGACCGAATCCGGACAGAATCCGGTCGAGTGGAAACAACTGCCGTAGTATTAGAAGCAAATAAAAGCATCAGAATATAAGATTATTCAATGTTTTTGCATCCATTCTTATCTTCAATTCAATCCATTCTTATCACTCATGTCCGCGTATTCTGTACAGTTGTGAACTCAATAAATATCAAGACGTCCTCGATTGTAGTGGTTGTACTCTTCGGTGAGATCCGATCCTGGCGCGAGCCGGATTTAAACCTAGAGATTGGAAACAGCTGCCCTTTTATTGAAGACGATTGATAATATCGAATCTTACTTCTAACACCTAACATTTTTAGGGAGCCAACAAACAATCTAGATCGTTAGACAAAATATTAGAAACGCATTTATTCGCATGAAACACACAATGAACCGGAGTTTTTTTCCCAACTTCTTTAGGGAGGTCTATGATTGGTGTTCATCACCTTGGAAAATACTACCGGGGAAGGTTGCACCGGATCCCGTTTTCCGTGGTACTGGCAGCAGAAACGACCTCCCGGAAAGTCCTGACAGCAGTCTGCAAAGATCTCGAAGTTTGAATTGTGACAAAACGTCGCGTTTTGTTGTGACATTTAAAAATTGTGTGTGGAAAAGTATGTGTAGTTAAGAATTATAGTCATAAATCGATTGAAAATTGAAAGCAACTTCTTCTGTGGAAGACGGTATATAATCACATTCGTCTGTTTTTATGAAAAGTTTCGAAGAATGTTGAGGTATTCGCATGTTCATCAGAAATCTGTTTAGTCAACGCGTGAAACTGCCGCTCCACGTTTGCGGAGTGACCGAAGCTCGTATCTTTTACGGTAGATTCAAACGTGAAAAAGTCAAATACTTCATGGAACGTGCAGTAAAACTCACGTCCTTTCGTGGGTCTACACTTGCAGCTGTGGACACATTGGGTTGTCAAGAAAACGAAGACGAGAAGAATCAAAAAGGAACGCATATCGAGTTTCACTTGTTGTTATGTTTTTGATTTGGATATTTGTAAGGGTTTTCATGTTGATTTAAGAATCTCATACAAATATCATAAAGATGATCACTCACAACAACAAGATAAACCAAAACAACTATACAATCGGGACGAGCAAGTAATAGTAACGAATAATATAGTGGGCTGTAGTATTTTCATGATCTTCATAATTTTCATCATTAATTTGGAGGCTTGGGTTAAGTTCGTTCTACCAGCTGTCTCAGAAGCGATGAACGTACATTCTCATTTTGCGAAACTGCAGCATCAACGATTTTGGATCACGAGTGAAATGGTGTTTCATCTTACTTTCCATTTTTGTTCTTTTCGTACAGTTCTTTTCTCCGGACAGTTATAGTCTGTTTCACGCACTCATAACCCTCTACAGTAATCCGCGCCAACTTCCAGGGTCGCGTTAGGTACTTTGAAGTTTTCAGACTGACTCAAAATTTTGCTATTGTGTTTTCTACCTTTACTTCTACAAACTCTAAAAGTTTAAAACCAAAATAATAATTTATTCATTAGAAAAATCCTCCTGAATATTTTACAGATTACTGTAGAAGGACATTGATTGGTGAAACGAACTTTACAATATTTTGTTATATAAACCATAAACGCTCGCAATATAACCAAAAACTGTTCCATCTTGTCCAACGAACTTATTGAAAAGTTACTATCATTGTTATTGGTCATCATCTCTGCCCAAAAACTATAAACTTCCATAAAAAAGCTCACGATGTATTTGTTTTGCATTATTGCTCACAAATACAAATACTGGTCACGCTGTGTTAGTTTATGATACGCATACGGCACGTGCTATTTTGGTTTATAGTTTATTTGTGTGAGTGTGAATTTTTATGACACTTTCAGCAGTTCTCCAAACAGAATTTCGTTCCATATAAAAGGATTTGGTTGTAAACACCGGGCATAGGCTTAGAATGCGTCTCAGTTTGATTGTTGTCCTCTTTTTCATCGTCACATTCCACATAGTGGAAAGCAGCTGTATTTGCCATCCCAGGAAAGGACGTGGGTTAAACTTTTAATAATAACAGTAATTTTTGAACCACACAGTCCTACTGACTGATGACCATCTCGGATATGTTAATTTCAAAGAAAAGGGTTCAAACGTATGCAGGAGAGAGATAAATAGATCCAGGCTATGTGCAGGACCCGTGGGGCCCTCTATGATAGGGCAAGGTGCGGGTGGCGAAAGTTGGCAAGACTTTCCTTGGTTCCAACTAAAAAGATTGCAATTAGCGAACGTACTTACGTACGACCCGAGGCCGTATGCATGAAACATCCCGGGCCGGGTTGGGATGCTATCCCGAGCTGAATTGGCCGGGAAATAGCTCGGGATAACATCCCAACCCGGCCCGGGATGTTTCATGCATACGGCCTCCGATCTCGCCACCTGCGCCAAAGTGAGAAACGCAGGTGGGGATAAAACTGACCGTCTGTTGTGGCACGCGTGCTTAGTAGTCGAACGTAGTTGCACGTGAACTGTCATTACATTCTATAGGTTTCGTTTCCAAAACAAGTCTACACGGCACGGCGTATGTTGCATTATCCCTTTGTGTTTTAAGTTCGATCTGTTCAATACGCGAGATTCTTCAAACTACAACTCTGACATCATGTCCTACATGACTTGAAATATGCCATGGAAAATGGTCAAGTTTCCTTTCAGGTTGCTGCCAGGACTACTTCGGAGGTCCCTGGTGTTGCCGGGACCAAAATGGAGTGAAGACGGTTGAAACATTCTCCAGACCAACTCCCAGAAATGTCGGCATCTTGAACTGGCCTCCTTGAGAACTTCCTCTGCAGAGCAACTACTTCCTGTGATTTTTCATGGAATGAAGCTATAAATAACAATAATCCTACCACAATACAAAAGAAAGAAAAAATGCCTACAATAACCAAATCAAACTGACAATGTTCTCTTTTTCTGATGTGCTTTATCTTCTCCCTCTGTGCTCACGTCGTAACTCAGCAACTCTAATGTGTACGCGGAAAAGACGTCAACTATCTATCAGGTTGCTGTCTACTAGTGTAACTATCTACTAGGGTTTCTACTGTCAAAAGATCATTAAAATAACACGTACAAACCACGTTTCCCATTCGCAATGATGAACCAGGAACAAATCACAATCGTTCACATCTGACTTTGATTGCTCGACTCTTGTTTTGCAGATCTTTTATAGCTCAGCTGTTGTTTTTCGGAATGCGGGAGTAAGCAACTTTATGGGACTTCATGTCGTTTCCAAGCGCGAACAGCCGTGGCTCTGTATAAAAACCCCGATCACAAACAAATTTTCCGAGTCAAAATGCGTCTGTTTCTGATTTGTCTAATTTTCATAATCGCCGCCTCACAATACGTGGAAAGCTGCAAGTGCAAACCTCCAAGAGGAAGTGAGTTTGTCCACACCATTATTTGAGTGTTATTTTCAATCTGTTTCTTATGAATTTATAACACAGAATGAGAAGAGTGTTACAAAGAAAACATTACATTTTTCTAATGAGGACATTATATTCTCTGATAAAAGCATGAAAGCTGATGAAAAGGCAAACGTGATTCGGTGAACTGTGTATTCAACATAAATTTGTGAATAAAATGTTGATATGAGAAGGTTTTCCTTAATAAGCCGATAGCTTTTTTCGCATTCGAGTTTGTATTATAACATCTCATATTTAGAAATATTGTACTTTCCAGAATGCTGCCAGGACTATCCAGGGGGTCGTTTTTGCTGTCTGTTCAACCACGAAGGAAAAACATTATCCGACTTTTCATACCCTGAAATGACGCTGAAAGCGGAAAATGAAAACAGCCAAGGACCAATGTAGCCAAGTTCTCCGTGAAGTTATAAGGATTTCCTTTTTTTACTTCTCAATGTAAATCACGTGACGTAATAAATGATGGAGATTTGTGTTTACTGTTTTTGAAAGGAATTTGATTTGTAACGATGAATCATGAGCAAATAATTCTGAAACTATCGGTCAGACACTTTGGAGAAAATCCAATGACTGGTGCTTCAAACCTCGCATGCTTGTGTCCAAAAACAAATCTACGCAGTGCTAGTCCATTTAAAGATAGTACCGGGTATGAAAAAATCGGTCATAGGGTCACAAAGTATTGGTGTACATAGTCAATCCCTACCAAACCTCCTATTTCGCTCTGTGCAAGCTTCTTTGAAACACATTTGTTTCAGCTACTGGTCTTGTCGTACAGTTTTCAGTTTCAAACAATGAACAAAAGTTTAATAGTATTAGGAGAGGAATATAGCTAACATCGTCTTGTTTTGCGCTGTGCAAGCTGCCCACAAGTGGTGGTATTCAATGACCATAATACCCCCCCCCCCGTAGTGGCTTCTGCGCGCGTATTTTCCTCGCCTTATTTGTTGTTTGCTAGCAGTGCGAACACCACTTCTTCGAGCCCTCAGAACCTCTCAATTCGTAGGTGATCGATAAATATGCTCTTTCATTGTTCAGAATCGTTTTAAAATAATAATAATAAGCTTTATATGGTCGGACAATCATGAAAAACTGAACCGGTTGAACTGATACATTAATACAATATTGTTTATTATACGTGAGTGAGAAGTACATGTGCGACATCAGTAAAGCTGACTAATGTTCCTGTTGGACGACTTCCTAATTAATATTCCATTTGTTAAAACGTGATTTTAATATTTTGGCTATCTGAAAAGTAAAGCACTTTTCTCTCACATTTTACAATATACTTTTGTTTCAAAAAAAAAACACAGAATAACAAGTCATCCGTTTTCCAAACCAAAACTACTTATACTGTTTTTTCAGCCAAACATAGTTATCAATATGTCAACAATCATCATTTGTAGGCTTCTCTTTCATGTAGTTATTCGCGAGCAAACATCGCTTTCTCATGTTCATTGTTGATTCTGAAAGGGATCCCTTGAGAAAACATTGTTATGGATAGTGTTTCTCCTAAAAATTAGTTCTAGCTTGAAAAAAGATCAGCAGCAACTGAGAAAGTCATACTTCTCACGTGAAGCAATTAATAGTGTTGAAGAATAATAGTATATGTCAAATGATGATGACCCAACCCTCTGAGAAAAACCCAAAAATCGTCCTGAATCAGGGTCGAAACGAGTTTTGAGTTCTTCTTTTACTGAGCACATTCATATAACTATAGTAATATTATACATGATAAATGTTTCTGCATATTCAGTATATGTGTAACTTTCAGTGAGCCTGAATTTTCGCATGGAAACTCGATCCCCGATCACTATAGTTTACAACTCACCAACGCCGATCAAACTTCAGTCACGAAAAAGTGTTCACTGTTGAAATAGTACTCGTTTAACGTAAAATTTTATGTCATTACCAATATAGCTTTTGTCGAAATGAATAAAAAAGTGATCAGCTTATCATAAAACCTGATTTCTGCTGTGTATAACCCGTTTTACGTGACCTTACCTTTGACTAGCATTATACTATTTCCTATATGTCATTCGTCTTGGCTGGTTGCCCAAATTGGTACCAGCTGCAATCTCCCCCATATAAATGACAGCCATCTCCCCTATTTCTCTCTATGTTCTAATTCTATTCGCGTGATTGAAACGAGTGAAATTCGGTCAATCCCGCTCCCGAAACTTTCACTAGCAAAACAAGAAACAGTTCGAAGTTCCACCTGTTGTCCTGTATAATTTCCACGTTTGTTTTTCAACTACATATGCTTTATATTTGTTGTCTTTCTTTGGTTACCTTCGCAATGTGTTATATTTTCCCCCTTATATTATGACTACTATTTTATCATGTGATAATTTCGTCAATTCAAAATACACGCGTGACTTTAGTGAGAAGTATAGTTCCCTGGGCCGTGAGAAATGTGTTTATCACTTTCAAAAACTGTACTAACCGATTCTTTACGAATCTTTAGCTGTACGTTACACATATATGTTATGGATATCGGAGTGGGGGATGTTTCTCGTTTCGCCCTCAGCTGAGTCTCATTTTGTATCGTAAACTATAAACTGAATCACATCTGAAGAAACTCTAGCCGTAACTACGAATATTATAACTTTCGTTGGAGAGGGTTGCCGCAGTGGCAATGTTCAGGTCGCAGTGTACGTAGCACGTGTTACTTGATGAAAATGGGAATTTTACCTGCGAGAATAGTTCTGGGATTTAATTTCCATGAATGATTAACTTTTTGATCCGTATATATCTGTATTCTAATACATTTTTTTACAAACTATTTTACTGTCTAAAAGTTTCTCACCTCTCACTTGACGCGTGTACCATAAATAGCGCACTCCCTTTTATTACCACCCTCTTGCCGCATTAGAACCAGTTTGTTCGAGTCTCGCACAAAATGCCGAAATACTCCATTCCCACTCTTTTCCCGCCACACTTTGATTTCTCCATAAAAGTTGCAAAGTACAAGAGAAAAGATTACAACTGTACTTGCCAGCGGGTGCCAATAATGCCACCAGTCCTACTTTATGTGCCGCTGAAACTTTTGTACCAATCTAAGTTCATGGGGAAATGATTAGAACTAAACTATAAAACGAAATGTGTGTAACAACGGAACTTCACTCAGATTTGATACCAATATACTCAAGCCTTGAAGCAAAAATGCTTCTTGTAGGAAATATATTAGACTACAATTACACTTAAGAAAAAAAGAATAGAACTATACCTCAAGCAACAAATCCTTCTGTAATAACTAAGGTACACATAGGAATGATTACAACTAGACCTGCCAGTGGGTGTCAATAATGCCACCCATCCTTTGTCACCTCGCGTGTGCGAGTGAGTGACTGCGTAATGAGATATATTGATCAAGCATTAGTTATGCTCCAGCCAAACACAATCTGTTGACAGCTGGGGGCAGGCCACTGATTCCCTCTTGCCAGTCGCCTTTAAGGGAAAAATCGACTTGTTTCCAGGGATAACATCCTTATTTCCGGTTCAGAATAGGATGTTTCGAACCATCTTCAGAATATAACTTTTTGTTGTAAAAAGATGTTTGTTTTTATGCCTAAAAACTATTTGTAAAAACATCGCATTAAACAGTATTTTTGTCTGAGTAGCAATTTAGTACTGTTGAGTGTTCACCTTTATATTATTTTTGCTTTGGATAGGTTTCGTTTTTCCATTCGAAATTTCGGTTTTATTTTCCCGTATTTCGTTTTTTCTACTATATTGAACGGGACAAATAATTCTTTGTCGTTCATTTTTTATGGGGAGGTCGGGTACACGCGTTTTTGGTAAACAACCTTTCAAAGAAACGTTGTTAAAAACATCGGTTGCTGACCAGTTTTTTCATGACTTATTGTATTTATATCAATGGTCCAAAATTCGATTTATCTCCATCTTTCTCTCTCATTTTTTCTCGCGCTCTCTCTCTTTCTACCCTCCGCTGATTTTTTTCCATCTCATCCCCTCCTTTTTCTCCCAATCTCCATCTTTCGGCCCTTTCTCTTCCCTTCTCTTCCTCTCATCTTCTCTCTCTATCCCGTCTCTAATATCCAGCTAATTATCCCATTTAGCTCTCTATTCATTCATTCGTTAGTATCCCTCTCATTTGCCATTTTGTCAGCTAATCTTCTTTTATACAATGTTACTCTGAACCAATTCAAGTTTCACGACTAAACTTCTAAAATATTTATTCTTGAAGAAAACACAAGAAATAGTCACTCGTAGGAAAAATATGACCTAATAATGACAAAATAATAATAATAATAATTTATTGCTCATATATAAATGGCAGAACAAATTGTAACGTGTTATGATGACGATTATACATGAACTTATGTAAAAGAGAAAATTTAAATACCGAGGATGGAGAGATAATAAATCTGGGGAGATTCAGAAATATTGATGCAGCTGATAGAAAAGGAGAGAATAAAGAGAAATATCACATATAAAGGTTTTTCATACGAGAAGCAGGGATGATCTTGTAGTCGTACAACTCATAGTACTTGATAATGAAGGTAGTTCTGAAGAAAGGCGGAACAACGAAAACATAATAGTCCTCAACAGATGCGTTAGGAAACTGTTCACAATGAGAGTGTACTTCTTTACAATAGCGAGCAATCCTCTCGAGCTGACTGGGATACAATGTTGGTGGAACATGGTGTTTGTAGAAATTATCGAATGAACCGGGAGCAGGAATAGAGATTGGATCATCAGTTGGAGGAGATTCAGAAGGAGTTGGACAAGTATTATGTTCAGATGCAATGACTTGAGGAGAATCACATGTAGCTAAGGGAGAGGTAATAATGACAGAACTTCTACTTTCTTCAACTACCTCCATTTCTGTCTGAAGATTGGTGTCGGCTGGACTTGGCAGGATTGTAGTTTGGTCGGTGACCTCAGCTCGGGCGGCGTCTCGTTTCGATTGTCTGGCGAGGAATCCGGCCTTTCGCTGTTCCGGGGTCTCGAACTTCCGCACATGAAAAGTTGACATAGAATCTTCGGATTTCATAGCAGTAGAAAGATCAATCAGACGAGGAAACGGAATACCATCTTTGACCGAAACTTTGAGTGGGCGAGGTAAACCATCTTGACGAGGTGTACCCAAACGGTGTAGAATAGAGATATGAGATGGAGAAACGGACACCAAATTGAAAATTGCATTCACCTTTCTCTTTGTTGAAGAATCCTCTGGTAGGCCATAAATAGTGAGACATCGACGATCATTGAAACGGTGAAGTTCAGCTTGAATAATGGTGGGCAGGGATTTGGTCAGACTGTCGAGTTTGGAGTTGAGTGATTTAATTTCACTCAAAATGGTAGAAAAATGGGTTCGAGATGGTACCATTTTTGAACGAGGCGATGGCATAATAATCAATCGGGAGGGGTCACCTCACACGACCGAGACAAGGGGTGGAATCAAATATTTCCGGTTCAGAATAGGATGTTTCGAACCATCTTCAGAATATAACTTTTTGTTGTAAAAAGATGTTTGTTTTTATGCCTAAAAACTATTTGTAAAAACATCGCATTAAACAGTATTTTTGTCTGAGTAGCAATTTAGTACTGTTGAGTGTTCACCTTTATATTATTTTTGCTTTGGATAGGTTTCGTTTTTCCATTCGAAATTTCGGTTTTATTTTCCCGTATTTCGTTTTTTCTACTATATTGAACGGGACAAATAATTCTTTGTCGTTCATTTTTTATGGGGAGGTCGGGTACACGCGTTTTTGGTAAACAACCTTTCAAAGAAACGTTGTTAAAAACATCGGTTGCTGACCAGTTTTTTCATGACTTATTGTATTTATATCAATGGTCCAAAATTCGATTTATCTCCATCTTTCTCTCTCATTTTTTCTCGCGCTCTCTCTCTTTCTACCCTCCGCTGATTTTTTTCCATCTCATCCCCTCCTTTTTCTCCCAATCTCCATCTTTCGGCCCTTTCTCTTCCCTTCTCTTCCTCTCATCTTCTCTCTCTATCCCGTCTCTAATATCCAGCTAATTATCCCATTTAGCTCTCTATTCATTCATTCGTTAGTATCCCTCTCATTTGCCATTTTGTCAGCTAATCTTCTTTTATACAATGTTACTCTGAACCAATTCAAGTTTCACGACTAAACTTCTAAAATATTTATTCTTGAAGAAAACACAAAAAATAGTCACTCGTAGGAAAAATATGACCTAATAATGACAAAATAGGAAGTGAATTTGTTTTATATTCAGCTGGAAACTTGCTCTGGTCGGCAGAAATTGAGTTTATCAATCAGCTGAAAATTTGCAAAACGTTAGCCCACGGCCGGGATCGAACCGACAATCTTCTGATTAGAAGTCAGACGCCTTATCAATTAGGCCACCAGGCACATTCAACGCTGGCCCAGTCGGCGATTCGTTCTAGCGCGCCCAGTGTTTTTACACAGTAAACAAGATAGCGATAGTACAACCCGATAGATTGTTTGTTTCTAGCTAATACTTAACTGACTAAATAATGATTTGTGTATAAAATAACTTCTCTCCACGTTTTGTTTTTTTCTGTTTCGATGAAAACTAAATGGAAACGATTTTCTTATTTCCAGAACATTCTGGATTTCTAGATGACGTTATGAACAGTTTGGAGAAACGTACACACGGAACTCCGCTAACTACGGTTTTCTACACCGAATTAGTTTTCGTAAGTTATATATTTACTGTAAAACTGCAATAAACAACATTATTGTGAATATATTTCACAACATTAACAATGAAGTTTTCCGCCAAATGGTTCTTGTATAACTAAGAAGCGTTTATGATGAATACGCCTTTAACTCCATCTCACCTATTATGATTTGCCAAAACTAGCTGACCTCTTCCTGAACTTAACGAAGAATATAGATATCGATCTTTTGCCCTCCAAGCCACTTGATTTCGAAGAGGTCTTTGTGGAGGGAAGATTAATGCGCATTGTGAGTGTGCGCGAGTACTAATCGAGGAGTCCGTCCTTGGTCGAATTTCTCAATTCCCAGTTTGATTTAGGCAGAGAATTTTAACGGGTTTCCTAGAATAATTTGAAATGAGGAAGATTTTTTTGAGAAAAGTAACTTGGAACTGGAAGTGACGAAATTTTTCGAGTTCCTAAGAAGGAGTCAAATGAAACCACATAACTTATTCACGTGAAGTTCAGGTAGCAAACATCAGAGGGTGGAAAATTCCTGGTACTGTAGAAACTTATTTTCCAGTTCTTCATGTTTAACTGATTATTACATCCATTACGAATTACGAGTAAGTATATGGTTTACAAGCTTGGTTTTCGCTATTTGAGTGACCTCATATAGATGGCAATTTCGGGCACTGAACAAATTAAAACCAACATCATCAACACTCCGCCACAAACTAGAGTTAGAAAAACAAAGAGAAATAAAGGAAAAAGAGAAAAATGAATAGAACAAGGGAGGAATAAAGAAAGAGAGAGAGAGAGAAAAGATAAAGAGAAAGATGGAGATGGAGAAAGAGAAAGAGAATAACAGAAAAATACGAGAGAGGACAGAGAGAGAGAAAGCGAGGGAGAGAGAAATAGAGTGCGAAAGAGAAATGCTCTAGAAAGATCGAGAAGGAGAGAAATAGAGAAAGCGAGAGAAAGAGAGAGAAAGAGACAGAGAGTGTGAAAAGAAAGAATAGAGACAAAGATACCAGACAACAGAAGTTAAAGAGAAAGTCTTTTGTCTAATGAACAATATTCCAGATATCGATCGGTCTTGTGTTGGCCCTGTATGGTCTCCTTCTACCCCGGGTCTCTCTTCTGTTATGGTTACCCTCCCTACTATTACTCTGTTCGTCATGTGCGTCCCTGTCAGCACTTATCTACTTGAATAAGGTAATTAACTAATTAACTTTGGAAATAAACGACACTCTGTTGTTTTAGAGCAATCTACATTATCAAAAACACAGCAGTTAAATGTTTTTAATAATAATAAGCTTTATCAGTATATAGTTGGACAATCATATTCAGGTACGAAAACTGAACCGGTTGAACTGATATGTGAGAAAAGGAGAAATACTTGGGAACATATGATATTGCATGATAAATGATGTTTAAACAGACATTAGACTAGTTACCATTATGGATTGATGTTGTAACGGAAACCATGGCGATCAAAGTAGACATCAGATACAATTGGGGCAAGATGAGGATACAATCGATAACAACCACGGAAAGCACTGTAACGCTCACTCATGGAGACTCTACTGCATTGCATGTCATACAACATAGTTACATAGTTCTGAACATTTTGCAAAGAAACATCATCGAGTGTATGAAAAGACAGAGGTTGGAGATCTGGAGACGAATCACAAATAACAGAGAGAACCTCGGGAGGACTTGGTAACATCATGATAGTAACTGGTTCTTGAATTGCTGGATCGTCAATACTAGTTTCTGGCGACAAAGTAGGCTCAATAGGAGGAGAGAGACATTCGAAAACCATATTGCAAACAAAATCTCTGGACTGTTCAACTAACTCCATTTCAGTTTGAGTTTGAAGGTTGTCGTCGGCAGGGTCTGGTTGGATTGTAGTTTGGTCGGTGACCTCAGCTCGGGCGGCGTCTCGTTTCGACTGTCTGGCGAGGAATCCGGCCTTCCGCTGTTCCGGGGTCTCGAACTTTCGTACATGAAAAGTTGACATAGAAGCTTCATATTTCATAGCAGTAGATAGATCGATTAGACGAGGAAAGGGAATACCATCTTTGATAGATACTTTGAGTGGACGAGGTAAACCATCTTGACGAGGTTTACCCAAACGGTGAAGAATAGAAACGTTTGAAGACGAGATGGAGACCAAATTAAATATTGAATTCACCTTTTTCTTTGTAGTGGAGTCCTCTGGTAGTCCATAAATAGTGAGAGATCGGCGATCGTTGAAATGGTGCAGTTCAGATTGAATAATGGCGGGTAGATTTTGGGTCAGAAGGTCGATTTTGGAGTTGAGTGATTTTATTTCACTCAAAATGGTGGAAAAATGGGTTCGAGATGGTACCATTTTTGGACGAGGCGACATAATAATCAATCGAGAGAGGGGTCACCGTTCACGACCAGGCAAAGGGGTGTTTTGTTATGAGAGTTCGTTAAAGTTAGATATTTTCGTAACTAAAATACTATGCAGCAATCAAAAGTTTGTGTTAGCATAAGTGTTATGACCGATGATTCGAAAAAAACCTTGTAACTGGCTCACAACACACATTTTACGCAGGATTACGATTCTAGCCAAACAGAGAGAAGTTAAAAAACGTTTATAACATCAATACGAAAATAGGTAAATTTTTAATTAGAATTTGTTGTAGTGGTATTGCTGACACATCTGCTGATCACACGGACTAGACTACAATAACTGAACTTTCACGGACATGCCTCATTGGCTTAGTGGTAGAGCGTCTGTCTTGTAAACAGAAGGTCGCTGGTTCGATTCCAGCATGGGGCAATCGTTTTGTATTCAATCTATTAACATTACTGCTTATTATACGGAATAGACTACAATAACTGACCTTTCACAGACATGCCTCATTGGCTTAGTGGTAGAGCGTCTGTCTTGTAAACAGAAGGTCGCTGGTTCGATTCCAGCATGGGGCAATCGTTTTGTATTCAATCTATTAACATTACTGCTTATTATACGGAATAGACTACAATAACTGACTTTTCACAGACATGCCTCATTGGCTTAGTGGTAGAGCGTCTGTCTTGTAAACAGAAGGTCGCTGGTTCGAATCCAGCATGGGGCAATCGTTTTGTATTCAATTCATTAACACTTCCGCTTATTATACGGAATAGACTACAATATCTAACCTTTCGCAGACATGCCTCATTGGCTTAGTGGTAGAGCGTCTGTCTTGTAAACAGAAGGTCGCTGGTTCGATTCCAGCATGGGGCAATCGTTTTGTATTCAATCTATTAACATTACTGCTTATTATACGGAATAGACTACAATAACTGACCTTTCACAGACATGCCTCATTGGCTTAGTGGTAGAGCGTCTGTCTTGTAAACAGAAGGTCGCTGGTTCAATTCCAGCATGGGGCAATCGTTTTGTATTCAATCTATTAACATTACTGCTTATTATACGGAATAGACTACAATAACTGACCTTTCACAGACATGCCTCATTGGCTTAGTGGTAGAGCGTCTGTCTTGTAAACAGAAGGTCGCTGGTTCGATTCCAGCATGGGGCAATCGTTTTGTATTCAATTCATTAACACTTCCGCTTATTATACGGAATAGACTACAATAACTGACCTTTCACAGACATGCCTCATTGGCTTAGTGGTAGAGCGTCTGTCTTGTAAACAGAAGGTCGCTGGTTCGATTCCAGCATGGGGCAATCGTTTTGTATTCAATCTGTTAACATTACTGCTTATTATACGGAATAGACTACAATAACTGACCTTTCACAGACATGCCTCATTGGCTTAGTGGTAGAGCGTCTGTCTTGTAAACAGAAGGTCGCTGGTTCGATTCCAGCATGGGGCAATCGTTTTGTATTCAATCTATTAACATTACTGCTTATTATACGGAATAGACTACAATAACTGACCTTTCACAGACATGCCTCATTGGCTTAGTGGTAGAGCGTCTGTCTTGTAAACAGAAGGTCGCTGGTTCGATTCCAGCATGGGGCAATCGTTTTGTATTCAATTCATTAACACTTCCGCTTATTTTACGGAATAGACTACAATATCTAACCTTTCGCAGACATGCCTCATTGGCTTAGTGGTAGAGCGTCTGTCTTGTAAACAGAAGGTCGCTGGTTCGATTCCAGCATGGGGCAATCGTTTTGTATTCAATCTATTAACATTACTGCTTATTATACGGAATAGACTACAATAACTGACCTTTCACAGACATGCCTCATTGGCTTAGTGGTAGAGCGTCTGTCTTGTAAACAGAAGGTCGCTGGTTCGATTCCAGCATGGGGCAATCGTTTTGTATTCAATCTATTAACATTACTGCTTATTATACGGAATAGACTACAATAACTGACCTTTCGCAGACATGCCTCATTGGCTTAGTGGTAGAGCGTCTGTCTTGTAAACAGAAGGTCGCTGGTTCAATTCCAGCATGGGGCAATCGTTTTGTATTCAATCTATTAACATTACTGCTTATTATACGGAATAGACTACAATAACTGACCTTTCACAGACATGCCTCATTGGCTTAGTGGTAGAGCGTCTGTCTTGTAAACAGAAGGTCGCTGGTTCGATTCCAGCATGGGGCAATCGTTTTGTATTCAATCTATTAACATTACTGCTTATTATACGGAATAGACTACAATAACTGACCTTTCACAGACATGCCTCATTGGCTTAGTGGTAGAGCGTCTGTCTTGTAAACAGAAGGTCGCTGGTTCGATTCCAGCATGGGGCAATCGTTTTGTATTCAATCTATTAACATTACTGCTTATTATACGGAATAGACTACAATAACTGACCTTTCACAGACATGCCTCATTGGCTTAGTGGTAGAGCGTCTGTCTTGTAAACAGAAGGTCGCTGGTTCGATTCCAGCATGGGGCAATCGTTTTGTATTCAATTCATTAACACTTCCGCTTATTATACGGAATAGACATGCCTCATTGGCAATATCTAACCTTTCGCAGACATGCCTCATTGGCTTAGTGGTAGAGCGTCTGTCTTGTAAACAGAAGGTCGCTGGTTCGATTCCAGCATGGGGCAATCGTTTTGTATTCAATCTATTAACATTACTGCTTATTATACGGAATAGACTACAATAACTGACCTTTCACAGACATGCCTCATTGGCTTAGTGGTAGAGCGTCTGTCTTGTAAACAGAAGGTCGCTGGTTCGATTCCAGCATGGGGCAATCGTTTTGTATTCAATCTATTAACATTACTGCTTATTATACGGAATAGACTACAATAACTGACCTTTCACAGACATGCCTCATTGGCTTAGTGGTAGAGCGTCTGTCTTGTGAACAGAAGGTCGCTGGTTCGATTCCAGCATGGGGCAATCGTTTTGTATTCAATCTATTAACATTACTGCTTATTATACGGAATAGACTACAATAACTGACCTTTCGCAGACATGCCTCATTGGCTTAGTGGTAGAGCGTCTGTCTTGTAAACAGAAGGTCGCTGGTTCAATTCCAGCATGTGGAAATCGTTTTGTATTCAATCTATTAACATTACTGCTTATTATACGGAATAGACTACAATAACTGACCTTTCACAGACATGCCTCATTGGCTTAGTGGTAGAGCGTCTGTCTTGTAAACAGAAGGTCGCTGGTTCGATTCCAGCATGGGGCAATCGTTTTGTACTCAATCTATTAACATTACTGCTTATTATACGGAATAGACTACAATAACTGACCTTTCACAGACATGCCTCATTGGCTTAGTGGTAGAGCGTCTGTCTTGTAAACAGAAGGTCGCTGGTTCGATTCCAGCATGGGGCAATCGTTTTGTATTCAATCTATTAACATTACTGCTTATTATACGGAATAGACTACAATAACTGACCTTTCACAGACATGCCTCATTGGCTTAGTGGTAGAGCGTCTGTCTTGTGAACAGAAGGTCGCTGGTTCGATTCCAGCATGGGGCAATCGTTTTGTATTCAATCTATTAACATTACTGCTTATTATACGGAATAGACTACAATAACTGACCTTTCGCAGACATGCCTCATTGGCTTAGTGGTAGAGCGTCTGTCTTGTAAACAGAAGGTCGCTGGTTCAATTCCAGCATGTGGAAATCGTTTTGTATTCAATCTATTAACATTACTGCTTATTATACGGAATAGACTACAATAACTGACCTTTCACAGACATGCCTCATTGGCTTAGTGGTAGAGCGTCTGTCTTGTAAACAGAAGGTCGCTGGTTCGATTCCAGCATGGGGCAATCGTTTTGTACTCAATCTATTAACATTACTGCTTATTATACGGAATAGACTACAATAACTGACCTTTCACAGACATGCCTCATTGGCTTAGTGGTAGAGCGTCTGTCTTGTAAACAGAAGGTCGCTGGTTCGATTCCAGCATGGGGCAATCGTTTTGTATTCAATCTATTAACATTACTGCTTATTATACGGAAATTGGCGCCCATCCTCAGCTGATCGAAGTTCTCCAAAACATTTATGCCTCTGCTGTCAGTACCATAGAAGTCAATGGAAAGAAGATAGAAGTTGATATCAAAAGAGGCGTTCGACAAGGAGACGTGATATCACCTCGATTGTTCACCATGGTGTTAGACAGCGCTCTTCGCATAGTGGACTGGTCAGGGACTGGAATCCGTATCAATGGTCAACAACTAACCCACATTTTGTTTGCCGATGACTGCTTACTGTTCGCCAAAAACAGAGCCAGCCTCAAAACAATGATGGAGAAGTTTTCCACTGCCTGTGACAAAGTTGGTCTGAAAATAAATCCGAAGAAGTCAGAATACATGAACAACCAGAACGAAGCCACTCCATTGAAGTTCCAAGGTTGTGAAATCCCGCCAAAATCAGATGTAAAGTATCTCGGTGCAAACATATCCATCGGAGGAGACTGGACAAAAGAAATCAACCGAAGAATTTCCTCCGCGTGGGCAGGGTTCAATACCTACCGAAATATCCTGAAGGCAAAATCGTTCCCGATGAGCATGAAGCGGAAGTTGTTCAACACTACCATTCTACCACGTTTGATCTACGGCTGTGAATCCTGGTCTTTGTCGAAGTCGTCTATGGAAAGACTCCGCGTAGTTCAAAGAAAGATGGAACGTGCCATGCTGAATGTCCATGTCCAGGACCACCGCCCAAGTACCGTTACCCGCGGAATTACTCGGTTGTCGGATGTAGCTCAGGAAGCTACAAAACATAAATTCAATTTTGCTTCCAGGCTTGCCCATATGTCGAAGAGTCGTTGGTCCCTGATCGTTTCCGAGTGGCGCCCGTTTGATCGAGAGCGGGTGCGTGGCCGTCCAATGGTCCGTTGGCGTGATGAACTTGTCGAGGCAGTTCGGAGTTATAACCGAACCGTGAGAAGAGGCCGAGTCCGGCCACCCAATATCCGTGGCGAAGAGATATTCCGAGTATGCAGAGATAAAGATATCTGGAGGGCAGTCAAGGAACACCATTTCGCAACGATTTGAAGTGATCTAATAAATCTTGAATCTTGAAAATCTTGAATACGGAATAGACTACAATAACTGACCTTTCACAGACATGCCTCATTGGCTTAGTGGTAGAGCGTCTGTCTTGTAAACAGAAGGTCGCTGGTTCGATTCCAGCATGGGGCAATCGTTTTGTATTCAATCTATTAACATTACTGCTTATTATACGGAATAGACTACAATAACTGACCTTTCACAGACATGCCTCATTGGCTTAGTGGTAGAGCGTCTGTCTTGTAAACAGAAGGTCGCTGGTTCGATTCCAGCATGGGGCAATCGTTTTGTATTCAATTCATTAACACTTCCGCTTATTATACGGAATAGACTACAATATCTAACCTTTCGCAGACATGCCTCATTGGCTTAGTGGTAGAGCGTCTGTCTTGTAAACAGAAGGTCGCTGGTTCGATTCCAGCATGGGGCAATCGTTTTGTATTCAATCTATTAACATTACTGCTTATTATACGGAATAGACTACAATAACTGACCTTTCACAGACATGCCTCATTGGCTTAGTGGTAGAGCGTCTGTCTTGTAAACAGAAGGTCGCTGGTTCGATTCCAGCATGGGGCAATCGTTTTGTATTCAATCTATTAACATTACTGCTTATTATACGGAATAGACTACAATAACTGACCTTTCGCAGACATGCCTCATTGGCTTAGTGGTAGAGCGTCTGTCTTGTAAACAGAAGGTCGCTGGTTCGATTCCAGCATGGGGCAATCGTTTTGTATTCAATCTATTAACATTACTGCTTATTATACGGAATAGACTACAATAACTGACCTTTCACAGACATGCCTCATTGGCTTAGTGGTAGAGCGTCTGTCTTGTAAACAGAAGGTCGCTGGTTCGATTCCAGCATGGGGCAATCGTTTTGTATTCAATTCATTAACACTTCCGCTTATTATACGGAATAGACTACAATATCTAACCTTTCGCAGACATGCCTCATTGGCTTAGTGGTAGAGCGTCTGTCTTGTAAACAGAAGGTCGCTGGTTCGATTCCAGCATGGGGCAATCGTTTTGTATTCAATCTATTAACATTACTGCTTATTATACGGAATAGACTACAATAACTGACCTTTCACAGACATGCCTCATTGGCTTAGTGGTAGAGCGTCTGTCTTGTAAACAGAAGGTCGCTGGTTCGATTCCAGCATGGGGCAATCGTTTTGTATTCAATCTATTAACATTACTGCTTATTATACGGAATAGACTACAATAACTGACCTTTCACAGACATGCCTCATTGGCTTAGTGGTAGAGCGTCTGTCTTGTAAACAGAAGGTCGCTGGTTCGATTCCAGCATGGGGCAATCGTTTTGTATTCAATCTATTAACATTACTGCTTATTATACGGAATAGACTACAATAACTGACCTTTCGCAGACATGCCTCATTGGCTTAGTGGTAGAGCGTCTGTCTTGTAAACAGAAGGTCGCTGGTTCAATTCCAGCATGGGGAAATCGTTTTGTATTCAATCTATTAACATTACTGCTTATTATACGGAATAGACTACAATAACTGACCTTTCACAGACATGCCTCATTGGCTTAGTGGTAGAGCGTCTGTCTTGTAAACAGAAGGTCGCTGGTTCGATTCCAGCATGGGGCAATCGTTTTGTACTCAATCTATTAACATTACTGCTTATTATACGGAATAGACTACAATAACTGACCTTTCACAGACATGCCTCATTGGCTTAGTGGTAGAGCGTCTGTCTTGTAAACAGAAGGTCGCTGGTTCGATTCCAGCATGGGGCAATCGTTTTGTATTCAATCTATTAACATTACTGCTTATTATACGGAATAGACTACAATAACTGACCTTTCACAGACATGCCTCATTGGCTTAGTGGTAGAGCGTCTGTCTTGTAAACAGAAGGTCGCTGGTTCGATTCCAGCATGGGGCAATCGTTTTGTATTCAATCTATTAACATTACTGCTTATTATACGGAATAGACTACAATAACTGACCTTTCACAGACATGCCTCATTGGCTTAGTGGTAGAGCGTCTGTCTTGTAAACAGAAGGTCGCTGGTTCGATTCCAGCATGGGGCAATCGTTTTGTATTCAATTCATTAACACTTCCGCTTATTATACGGAATAGACTACAATATCTAACCTTTCGCAGACATGCCTCATTGGCTTAGTGGTAGAGCGTCTGTCTTGTAAACAGAAGGTCGCTGGTTCGATTCCAGCATGGGGCAATCGTTTTGTATTCAATCTATTAACATTACTGCTTATTATACGGAATAGACTACAATAACTGACCTTTCACAGACATGCCTCATTGGCTTAGTGGTAGAGCGTCTGTCTTGTAAACAGAAGGTCGCTGGTTCGATTCCAGCATGGGGCAATCGTTTTGTATTCAATATATTAACATTACTGCTTATTATACGGAATAGACTACAATAACTGACCTTTCGCAGACATGCCTCATTGGCTTAGTGGTAGAGCGTCTGTCTTGTAAACAGAAGGTCGCTGGTTCGATTCCAGCATGGGGCAATCGTTTTGTACTCAATCTATTAACATTACTGCTTATTATACGGAATAGACTACAATAACTGACCTTTCACAGACATGCCTCATTGGCTTAGTGGTAGAGCGTCTGTCTTGTAAACAGAAGGTCGCTGGTTCGATTCCAGCATGGGGCAATCGTTTTGTATTCAATCTATTAACATTACTGCTTATTATACGGAATAGACTACAATAACTGACCTTTCGCAGACATGCCTCATTGGCTTAGTGGTAGAGCGTCTGTCTTGTAAACAGAAGGTCGCTGGTTCAATTCCAGCATGGGGAAATCGTTTTGTATTCAATCTATTAACATTACTGCTTATTATACGGAATAGACTACAATAACTGACCTTTCACAGACATGCCTCATTGGCTTAGTGGTAGAGCGTCTGTCTTGTAAACAGAAGGTCGCTGGTTCGATTCCAGCATGGGGCAATCGTTTTGTACTCAATCTATTAACATTACTGCTTATTATACGGAATAGACTACAATAACTGACCTTTCACAGACATGCCTCATTGGCTTAGTGGTAGAGCGTCTGTCTTGTAAACAGAAGGTCGCTGGTTCGATTCCAGCATGGGGCAATCGTTTTGTATTCAATCTATTAACATTACTGCTTATTATACGGAATAGACTACAATAACTGACCTTTCACAGACATGCCTCATTGGCTTAGTGGTAGAGCGTCTGTCTTGTAAACAGAAGGTCGCTGGTTCGATTCCAGCATGGGGCAATCGTTTTGTATTCAATCTATTAACATTACTGCTTATTATACGGAATAGACTACAATAACTGACCTTTCACAGACATGCCTCATTGGCTTAGTGGTAGAGCGTCTGTCTTGTAAACAGAAGGTCGCTGGTTCGATTCCAGCATGGGGCAATCGTTTTGTATTCAATTCATTAACACTTCCGCTTATTATACGGAATAGACTACAATATCTAACCTTTCGCAGACATGCCTCATTGGCTTAGTGGTAGAGCGTCTGTCTTGTAAACAGAAGGTCGCTGGTTCGATTCCAGCATGGGGCAATCGTTTTGTATTCAATCTATTAACATTACTGCTTATTATACGGAATAGACTACAATAACTGACCTTTCACAGACATGCCTCATTGGCTTAGTGGTAGAGCGTCTGTCTTGTAAACAGAAGGTCGCTGGTTCGATTCCAGCATGGGGCAATCGTTTTGTATTCAATATATTAACATTACTGCTTATTATACGGAATAGACTACAATAACTGACCTTTCGCAGACATGCCTCATTGGCTTAGTGGTAGAGCGTCTGTCTTGTAAACAGAAGGTCGCTGGTTCGATTCCAGCATGGGGCAATCGTTTTGTACTCAATCTATTAACATTACTGCTTATTATACGGAATAGACTACAATAACTGACCTTTCACAGACATGCCTCATTGGCTTAGTGGTAGAGCGTCTGTCTTGTAAACAGAAGGTCGCTGGTTCGATTCCAGCATGGGGCAATCGTTTTGTATTCAATCTATTAACATTACTGCTTATTATACGGAATAGACTACAATAACTGACCTTTCGCAGACATGCCTCATTGGCTTAGTGGTAGAGCGTCTGTCTTGTAAACAGAAGGTCGCTGGTTCAATTCCAGCATGGGGAAATCGTTTTGTATTCAATCTATTAACATTACTGCTTATTATACGGAATAGACTACAATAACTGACCTTTCACAGACATGCCTCATTGGCTTAGTGGTAGAGCGTCTGTCTTGTAAACAGAAGGTCGCTGGTTCGATTCCAGCATGGGGCAATCGTTTTGTACTCAATCTATTAACATTACTGCTTATTATACGGAATAGACTACAATAACTGACCTTTCACAGACATGCCTCATTGGCTTAGTGGTAGAGCGTCTGTCTTGTAAACAGAAGGTCGCTGGTTCGATTCCAGCATGGGGCAATCGTTTTGTATTCAATCTATTAACATTACTGCTTATTATACGGAATAGACTACAATAACTGACCTTTCACAGACATGCCTCATTGGCTTAGTGGTAGAGCGTCTGTCTTGTAAACAGAAGGTCGCTGGTTCGATTCCAGCATGGGGCAATCGTTTTGTATTCAATCTATTAACATTACTGCTTATTATACGGAATAGACTACAATAACTGACCTTTCACAGACATGCCTCATTGGCTTAGTGGTAGAGCGTCTGTCTTGTAAACAGAAGGTCGCTGGTTCGATTCCAGCATGGGGCAATCGTTTTGTATTCAATTCATTAACACTTCCGCTTATTATACGGAATAGACTACAATATCTAACCTTTCGCAGACATGCCTCATTGGCTTAGTGGTAGAGCGTCTGTCTTGTAAACAGAAGGTCGCTGGTTCGATTCCAGCATGGGGCAATCGTTTTGTATTCAATCTATTAACATTACTGCTTATTATACGGAATAGACTACAATAACTGACCTTTCACAGACATGCCTCATTGGCTTAGTGGTAGAGCGTCTGTCTTGTAAACAGAAGGTCGCTGGTTCGATTCCAGCATGGGGCAATCGTTTTGTATTCAATATATTAACATTACTGCTTATTATACGGAATAGACTACAATAACTGACCTTTCGCAGACATGCCTCATTGGCTTAGTGGTAGAGCGTCTGTCTTGTAAACAGAAGGTCGCTGGTTCGATTCCAGCATGGGGCAATCGTTTTGTACTCAATCTATTAACATTACTGCTTATTATACGGAATAGACTACAATAACTGACCTTTCACAGACATGCCTCATTGGCTTAGTGGTAGAGCGTCTGTCTTGTAAACAGAAGGTCGCTGGTTCGATTCCAGCATGGGGCAATCGTTTTGTATTCAATCTATTAACATTACTGCTTATTATACGGAATAGACTACAATAACTGACCTTTCACAGACATGCCTCATTGGCTTAGTGGTAGAGCGTCTGTCTTGTAAACAGAAGGTCGCTGGTTCGATTCCAGCATGGGGCAATCGTTTTGTATTCAATTCATTAACACTTCCGCTTATTATACGGAATAGACTACAATATCTAACCTTTCGCAGACATGCCTCATTGGCTTAGTGGTAGAGCGTCTGTCTTGTAAACAGAAGGTCGCTGGTCCGATTCCAGCATGGGGCAATCGTTTTGTATTCAATCTATTAACATTACTGCTTATTATACGGAATAGACTACAATAACTGACCTTTCACAGACATGCCTCATTGGCTTAGTGGTAGAGCGTCTGTCTTGTAAACAGAAGGTCGCTGGTTCAATTCCAGCATGGGGCAATCGTTTTGTATTCAATCTATTAACATTACTGCTTATTATACGGAATAGACTACAATAACTGACCTTTCACAGACATGCCTCATTGGCTTAGTGGTAGAGCGTCTGTCTTGTAAACAGAAGGTCGCTGGTTCGATTCCAGCATGGGGCAATCGTTTTGTACTCAATCTATTAACATTACTGCTTATTATACGGAATAGACTACAATAACTGACCTTTCACAGACATGCCTCATTGGCTTAGTGGTAGAGCGTCTGTCTTGTAAACAGAAGGTCGCTGGTTCGATTCCAGCATGGGGCAATCGTTTTGTATTCAATCTATTAACATTACTGCTTATTATACGGAATAGACTACAATAACTGACCTTTCACAGACATGCCTCATTGGCTTAGTGGTAGAGCGTCTGTCTTGTAAACAGAAGGTCGCTGGTTCGATTCCAGCATGGGGCAATCGTTTTGTATTCAATCTATTAACATTACTGCTTATTATACGGAATAGACTACAATAACTGACCTTTCACAGACATGCCTCATTGGCTTAGTGGTAGAGCGTCTGTCTTGTAAACAGAAGGTCGCTGGTTCGATTCCAGCATGGGGCAATCGTTTTGTATTCAATTCATTAACACTTCCGCTTATTATACGGAATAGACTACAATATCTAACCTTTCGCAGACATGCCTCATTGGCTTAGTGGTAGAGCGTCTGTCTTGTAAACAGAAGGTCGCTGGTTCGATTCCAGCATGGGGCAATCGTTTTGTATTCAATCTATTAACATTACTGCTTATTATACGGAATAGACTACAATAACTGACCTTTCACAGACATGCCTCATTGGCTTAGTGGTAGAGCGTCTGTCTTGTAAACAGAAGGTCGCTGGTTCGATTCCAGCATGGGGCAATCGTTTTGTATTCAATATATTAACATTACTGCTTATTATACGGAATAGACTACAATAACTGACCTTTCGCAGACATGCCTCATTGGCTTAGTGGTAGAGCGTCTGTCTTGTAAACAGAAGGTCGCTGGTTCGATTCCAGCATGGGGCAATCGTTTTGTACTCAATCTATTAACATTACTGCTTATTATACGGAATAGACTACAATAACTGACCTTTCACAGACATGCCTCATTGGCTTAGTGGTAGAGCGTCTGTCTTGTAAACAGAAGGTCGCTGGTTCGATTCCAGCATGGGGCAATCGTTTTGTATTCAATCTATTAACATTACTGCTTATTATACGGAATAGACTACAATAACTGACCTTTCACAGACATGCCTCATTGGCTTAGTGGTAGAGCGTCTGTCTTGTAAACAGAAGGTCGCTGGTTCGATTCCAGCATGGGGCAATCGTTTTGTATTCAATTCATTAACACTTCCGCTTATTATACGGAATAGACTACAATATCTAACCTTTCGCAGACATGCCTCATTGGCTTAGTGGTAGAGCGTCTGTCTTGTAAACAGAAGGTCGCTGGTTCGATTCCAGCATGGGGCAATCGTTTTGTATTCAATCTATTAACATTACTGCTTATTATACGGAATAGACTACAATAACTGACCTTTCACAGACATGCCTCATTGGCTTAGTGGTAGAGCGTCTGTCTTGTAAACAGAAGGTCGCTGGTTCGATTCCAGCATGGGGCAATCGTTTTGTATTCAATGAAAAATATTTATAGATTCGGAACGACAGCGAGGTTCATGATTAGTTTCGTGTAGTTTGATTTTATAATCATTTTTAATATTTGTTTCCAGGGAGTTGCTCTCCGATCGCGGGATAACCTTCTGTTCTACATGTTGCTCACGATGGTTCTCGTTGTTTTTGTAAGTTTCACATTTTAACAAAACACCTTCAACTGGGGCAGTTTATGCAGTGAATATCACAGCGGAAAAATAGTTCAAATAAAGGATTTTTCAAACTTCCAACTAACTATAAATCTTCTTGTCTTACATTCATATTATAAAACTTCATTTTCATGTAATACGGACACCAATCGATATGTCATACACATCAGAAACATCAGACACAGTATGAAGATACTTATTATGCGCTAGAAAAAATTCTTTGTCTGGTTTGCATTTATTTTGTACCGGTAAAGTTGATAATAATTAAAAACAATTTTCTAGCGAGTGTTCTGTGCTTCACTACTTGTTATTGGCTTGTTCGCACCTCATTCCAAGCCCGTGGTCAGCTGTGTTATGAGTTCATGTAAGTTTATTTTGGTTAAAAAAGTCAATATCTCGTTTTGTTGGTTACACTATACGGGTAAATGGAACTGAAAAATCTTGTTTTCGTGGAAGTTCAGCATGTGAAACCCATCCGAATTTCAGCACGTGTCATAGCGACATGCACATCATTGTTAACTTTTATGTTAGTATTCAATAGTACAAGTAATAACAATATAAATAATTTTTGATAATCAGCAACCTTTCAGTCGCTTCACTTCATGCTTTATTTGGTCTTCTAGCCATCGCAAAGACAAGTGTTCTTCGTACAGGATTGGACAAACGAATCAACTCTAAGGACGCACGGTAAGTAATGAAATTCGTTTATAATAATTTTCTTGAATTTCTATTTTTTCGTTTCCAACAAATTTGTCAAAAAAAGGAATTTCACATTGTAGTTTCACTTAGTTGCTCAGTCGACGATTAAAAACCGACATATTTAACTTTTCACGGAAATTTTCTGTCACGTGCTACTTTACTGTTCCCTAAACTTTCAACTCAAAATTTGCAGATTGCACTGCCCGCAAATTGAGGAGATAGCTGTGGTGAACCTCGGTACCAGCCGGTTACTAGCCAGTCAGACCACCTTGGTTACTAACTTAGACGAGGGGGATCTAGTTAATTATTCCACATGAGCGAAGTACTAGTAAATGAAACAGTCACGTCAAACGTGAAAAAAACTTCAAAAGTCTATGTTATCATTTTACATGTTTCATGTAGCCTCTTTCAAAAAGTTCCATAATTGTACTTTTCTATATTACCTCATGTATTTGTGAGTTTTGCTTTCCTTATCATGGTTGTGTCGACACGGGTATTTATGTTTGTTCTGCATAATACTTTTCAAAAATAAAATGTTTATTGCACTCTTATTACACATGTGAATATAGTTGATAAAAGATCAATGGAACCTCGAATCGCGAAAAACAATCAATTCCTAGTTAAGAAAAACAACAACTGTGTTAGTAAGGTAAATAGTCTGAGTTCTTATTGTTGCACACGTTTCACGTGATTGAGTATTGCTTTACGTGAGTTTACTAAGGAAAAGGTTTTAAAGTAAACATATTACAAACTGAACTTGTTCACAAATGGGCATTATTCGTTGATTTCGCATCTCCTTCCCTTGAAGCCCTTCCGGCAGATACATTTGATGTCACCGCGACCTGTTTTCAAACAAGTAGCTCCATTACTGCAGAAACCTTCACAGATATCTGAAATGAAACTAGCAAATGAATTTAAAAAAAGGTGTACATTTTACAATCCTTACTTTACTCTTAAAAGTTGTACTTGACCTGCTCATACCTAACTGGCACGCTATGAATTAAGAATTCTCTGTTTGTTATGTCATGAGCCAATCACGCGTGTTACTGTGCGAGTGAGGTTGACGAACCATCATATATTTAGTGTTTAATCATAGAAACTCTTTGTTGGGAAGAGAACTGTGTAATTTGTGGTGAAGATATAATGAAATAACATACCAGCACACTTGTACCCATTTCCGACATAGCCCGGCTTGCACTTGCACGAGTATCTGAAAAAACGTCAGAATACACAACATGTTTTATGAATTAATGAAATTCACACGTTTTCCCCGTTTTACATTCGTGAAGAGAAGAAAATAAACTAGTGGCGTCATTAGTAACGTACTTAGAAGCATCAGTTACCATCATACTCTCGAAACAGTATAGACTGAAACTTCAGAACGCAAACATACGTGCGTAAAAGTGTTGAACGTGTATAAAATGACCACCCAATCCTAGACGTTCTTTCACGTTTCTCGCTCTCTTCTAGTTTACCTGGGTTTATGTTCCACGTCCGGCATATCCATACAGGCAGCTAACCAGTGACAGCTGTGTTTTCCGGATTTACATTGATTTGTTGATTCACACAGGGATACGGTGTTTGCACCTGGAAGTACAACGGTTATAAGTTATGTGGTGGAGAGTTCGAGAGGTTATGTGCATTTGAAACTGATTCACAAATGGTCTGTGCAATTCGATTGTACATCTCAAGTTGCTATTGATTGGCCATTCGAAGTTCTAAGAAGTTCTGGGGAACATACATGACTGTGACCGTTTAATAGTCTTCAACGAACCCTCGTGTTTCATTCTTAGCAGTTGTGTGTGTAAATATAGAGTTTGAGTTACGTTTATAAACAGAGTCAACATTCTCTATGTATTTTATGTTCCAGAGGGTGCGCATATTTGAGTTGTTTACAGATTAGTTACTAACACACTGGCTTTGTTACGAGTTCCAAACTATTGAACATGAATGAAAAATGGTTATAACTTACCAGTCCTATACGTGGTAGTGCTCACGGGACACTTCTTGCAGATTCGCGAGTCGTACTCATCTTGGAAGAGACCGTAGTCACATGCTTCACATTTCAATGTCGCTGAGTTGAGATAGGAACCAGGGAAGCACGATTCTGAATCAAAAAAACCTACGTTCAATGTCACAAAAGCAGGTATATTACTCTTGTTATGAGAGTGGTGGGGTGTGTAACAATAGTGTTAAAGTTATCCGTTACAGAACATGAACATTTAATCTTTGTTTTTCTCGATTTGATTCTTTCTCCACCGCTCTTCACATTTGTATGTACAGTTAACGCTGTTCTGTTCCTATTCGAACATAATATCGTACCAGGAGGGAAGAGACAAGTAAGACGATCTGAAATTATGAGTGAACCCACTGATATTACACTGCTCCAGCTCCCTACTTCCCTTGTTGAGGGTGCTCCAGCCAGGGGGACACAACATACACACACTGTCCTCCACGGATTTGAACGAACCCAGGGGACAAGTCTCACACTTACGACCGTCAGAAGATCGCTGAGAACCAGCAGGACAGTTTTCTGAAAGGAATTCAAATTGAAATAAAATATTAATTCAATGAAAGGACTCATACTTTGTGGATAACTCTGACGATTTTGAAACCTTAGATCTTGAATCGAATACTACTGAAATGTTGTCTAAGTATTCAAAACAGAAACTCAACGTAGATGAAGAGTGAAATTATTCAATCCAATGCTCTTTCAATGATGACACTTTCTTGGGAAAATCTACTGTATTTTTCGCTAAACCAGTTCGAAATCAGTCATGGTTTATTGTCGGGTACAATCCCCGTTTAACCTCAAAACGACAATGTAAAACCGCCGAAAAACGATTGAGGGAAATTGGGGTGCACACGAACGTAAATCAAATCTATGACAGAAAGTAGTCGAATAATACCAAAGAAAAGTTCGCAAAAACGTTAGTTGTGGTGTTTGCATATGACCCGGACTCTAACGCGTTTTTCATACAATTACCAAGAAATTGACCCCGAACTGTCGGTTCCAGTTCGAATCTGTCATGTATATAGTCAATAAGTTACAAAAATGACATGAAATCAGCACTGGAACTTGCTTTTGTTTGTTTCAGCGCAATATTATTTTGATCCATTTCAATACTGAATCTTTAATATTACCTAAGCAATGATCGACTGAGGTTGAGTTGAGGAAGAGTGGTACGGTCCCAGGGGGACAGGGAAGGCATCTAAAAATTCACAATCAGTTTTCACGTAATCAACATCACGTCACGTCAAGTTTCACGTGAAAGTCCGTAATGAAATATGTCGCTTCAAGTTTACTGTGAGGATAACTATAAAAATCAATGTCTTGATGGAACGATAGTCTCCAAATGACGTCGATAACTATGATTTATATTCATTGTAGCTAAATTATCAGTTTTTAGTATCTACCGGTCATTTCCACTGTTTGGTTGATAGCCGCGAAGACTGCAAGGTTCGCACATCTTGGAAGGAAGGTCGAAGAAGTAGCCGGCTGGACAGATTGCTACAAACAAAAAGAAACTATGTATTAACATTTTTTCACGTATTCATATGCGTAATAAATAAATCAATCAATCAATCAAATATTTCAATAAAAGCCGTGAGATAAAATAGAGGTCTACAAATTCAACGTTAGTGAAACTTGTCGATACTTGTGCTACCAAAGCTAAAGAAGCACTGGATGAAATTCGCGACATCCAATAACAAACAACTTAGAAGTTAGACACACAGTCGGATTCTGATCTTGCAAAAAAAACATACGGAAACACTGCGATTCTGTGACAGCGCCGCCGTCCTCAGAAGTAGTGCTGCCCTAAAAAGATGAAACTCAAGTTTAAACATGGTTGTAATCGGGAAAAAGATCTCTAGTAGATGTTTGTACGAATAAATATTTTCAGGTAATGATCATGATGTGTTGTCGGTTGGTCTCACTGTATACGAAACTGTTAGAAGACAAAATTAAAATGTACAAAACTTGAACAAAAGAAACCGAACTAAACATCAAGCACAGGGTGCAACAATCACCGTGTTGGCCTGTAGAGCAAACTCATGGAGAAACTCAGCTGATAGTTTGTGCTGATATTTCGCCTTCTGGAAGACATATTTGTCTTCACTTTGAACCCAAAACCGTTATCAGGTAACAGAAACATAGCTCACGCGTGTGCTGGACTTTTCACGAAAAAGTATCTCACCCCTCGACATTTGATACAGAATCCTCTGCCAGCTTCCGGTTGAAAGGAGCCTTTCTTACAGGGCTGACATCTATCTCCCTCGTGAAAACTGCCCGGCGGACACAGGTCTGTGAAAATATCCGAAACTCTACCGGTTCACACACCAGTAATAATTACGAACTCACGCAAAACGTGATAAAACAACTTTGTTACGTTTTCTTGGGTTTTACACGTTACGTCATATCGGCGACGACAACCTGGACACCAAAACCAAAAAAGCTATAATATTTTTTAATTGTGTGTGTTCAATAACATATTTTTCTCGTCATTTTCTGCTCTGAAAGCTTGTGAGAGCCCAGTTAGTAAAGTGGTACATTCCCCTGCCAATATTTCTGTCGCTGTTTCGTAGCTTACGGGAGATTTTTTAAACATTCTCCCACTCAGAGTTATCCGACCTTTCATGCACAAAACCGACAGATTTTTTGATATTCAATGGTGGTTTCCATTGACTATTTGACCTGTGAACGTCTGATCATCAAGTCATTACAAAACCATGCAAAATTTCGTTAGTTTTTTCGATTGAACAATGAACATGCGTGTATGGATGTGCGTATTCAGAAATATTTGAGTACTCAACTTTTGTTGACTTTTGGTTATTGCAAATACTTATCTGAACCTTTAACCGTTCCCTGTATTTCGAATTAGTTTGTGCTACCATTTACCATTGAATTTTTCGAACAACCCACATTTTCATGATGTAAATACATAATACAACATACGCCGAACAAAACCAACAAATACATTTATTACAACTTTTTACAGACAACTTGACGAGATTAGGTGATGAAAGACGGTTTGAGTACAAGTGAAGTGTGATGTTATTGCAAGGTGTTAAACGTGAACTACGTGGACTATTTACTAGCGAATACACAAGTTAGAAGGTGCGCAGTCGATCGATATCTATGGGTTGCATTTGCTTGATCGGCTCGTCCCGCAATTTAACTTGCTCACTGCATTTGTCTCCCTCGACCAGTGTGGCGCCCTTGTAGCAGAAGAAGGCCTCGTCGAAGTTCAACTTCGGAGACGGCTTGCCCAGCACCTGCAGGTGCAAAGAGTGTGATCAGAAAAAATCATTTAAAGAAATTATATTCTTTAGGGACAACTCGAGATAAAATGTAAGTTTACTGGGGAGTGGGGAAGCTTCTTACATATGAAATTGACGATGACAACTTTCACCCCACTTTAATCAACTTTTTTTTCTTCTCTAAAACACAGTTCGAAAGAAAAATTATAGACGTAGTTTTAATGACAACCAATGTATTTCACTGTCTTTTTTTCGGCTGATGATGCTAGGTTCGAATGATATCATTATATTTAGGGAATGAAAAAGACGAAGTGCTGAGGTTTAGTATTCAGAACCTTAATCTGAGTACCAAACTATCGAATTATCAGCGTAAACCCTGTTAATTGTTTATAAATCTTACCTTTAGCGCATTGGTATACTGGAAGATTCCTCCCTTCAGTCCAATCTGAGTCACAGCGCTAACTGTAGATGTGGCATCAACCTTTGCGTTGCGAATCGGATCTCTGCGAATATATATATAAATATATATAGATTTGTTTTCGATTCAATGCGTAGCGTTGACGTGAGGTGAACATGTGCTTTTGAACGTGACATGACGTGATTGGCTGATTCATTCATCACGTGCGATTGAACGTGGCGTCAAAGTGCAACGTTTTCACGCATTTAGTGATCGAGTAGGAACATTGGTATTTGATGACAGGATGAAACTGGGAAATGTTAACAGGTTACAAAAAGACTAGTGGGTTGATTGAACTGACCTTTCGGCAATAAATGTGACGTTGATTCTATAATGGTCTGAGCCAATGATCTCTCCAGTTATTTGGGCTTTTCCACAGTCGTTGTTATCTCTGAAATGCCAGAATTAACGCAGTCACAGATAGATTGAGAATACGAACATCAACATCTGTATAATTGTATTATCCATGTGTCTCAACCTGCTGCAAGTGAATGTGAAAGAAAATAAGCTATCAACATCTACAAAAGCTTTCGTAATCAGAATGATCTCTCCAATCGGGCGTAGATAGATAGTGCAATATTATATTAAGAACAAAAACAATTCGAACACAGCACTCCATACACAGAAGTAAGTTTGATTACAATAATGTGACAAAACCGCAGTTTCATGCTTGCCCTAGCCCTTACAATGTTTCTGTGCTGTGAACCGTGCCCCTTCCTAGTAAAAATCGTGCACGAAACAAAATGTTGATAATGTTATAGTGAGTGTCAAACTCCTTTTGTAATAGATGTTTTTGAACATCTCTTACAAAAGAAATTTGTAAACGTAACCAACTTGTCGTCTCCGCCTCCGCAGATGAGCCAATGTTTGTTGATGAAACGCAATGAGGCCAACACACTGTTCCTCATTATAGAATTCCATCTGGAAATTGGTTTACATCAAGCAATTCTTTGTTCATTTATTTGAAGCTATTGATATGAAATCACGAATATTGCCTGAACAATTTGTATAACATGTCTTTGGAACTCATCGTGGATTTCCTGAAACTTACTTGTGTATTCTCTGAACGTCGGCATTGGTCGAGTTTTCGTAGTTGATTTGTAGTCTGGCCACGCGAACTGCGGGAACCACCAACTCCGATCGAGAGAGGGCGAGGGGGAGGAGAGTGGTGAGAAGGAGAAAGGAACGAATCATCTGGAAATGTTTTTCAGTTAGATATAAAGAAAAGGAAGACAGAGAGAGAGAGAGAGAGAGAGAGAGAGAGAGAGAGAGAGAGAGAGAGAGAGAGAGAGAGAGGGAGAGAGAGAGAGAGAGAGAGAGAGAGAGAGAGAGAGAGAGAGAGAGAGAGAGAGAGAGGGAAGAGAGAGGAATGAGAAGGAGAGATGGTCAGGGGGAAGTTTCGTGAGCAGAAGAGAATAAAGAATCGACTCCTTTGGATAAAGAGAGAAGCAGAGAGAGAAAGAAAGAGGAAGACAGCAAGAAAAGTCAAGAAGTAATATGTTGAAACGAACTGAGGTTACAAATTTCGTGTGAGAGAAAGAAAGAGAGGCAGAAGTTAATAATGGAACTAACAAGAAAAAAATATAGAATCAACTTTAGTGATTCGCTTCACAACGCCTCAGTTTAAAGTTGTGAATCACCACATCAAACCATTTCAGTTTTTTGCCGAGTGCAACTTTTTTGAGTCATCGATGGTGTCGCTATAACTGCTGCGCTGCGCTAAGCGACCAAAAAACTGGTTCAAGCCCGGAACAAGTTCGTGCTTATGTTAGTAGAAACTGACCAAGTTATTGCAGAACAATCAGATTATCTTTTCAAATAAAGTGTAGTTTTTCTAGGAGCCAAGATGACACAACATAAAAAAAGTTAGCATTTTGAATATGTCATATCTGGGCTGCTTTGGAAATGACCGGTTTCGTTAAATTCACCAAATTTCGGTAGTTTTTACATCACGAGTCGTTCACACAAATATACATTCTACAAAGTGACAAGATAAACAATGGATGTATTCATGTTTGGTACAGTCTTTCTGAGACAAGAAAGACAAGATGAGTTGGGGTCGGAATCGAAAGTGAGAACCAAAACTATGTACGGAACAGATTAGAGTTGAACCAATCAGGTATTAAAAAAACAAAATTTTGTCACGATGAGACACAGCATAAAAATGAGTAGCTACAGTTCTTGGGGGATTGGTTCCAGTCTGTTGTTCGTTGAAGGGCGAACTGGTCTATCGAGGCTAGATAGACCGCCCCCTCAGGGCAAAACGAGCAACTTGAACACGATCCACCTACTTTAAAACACTTTAAAACATTTATTACTTCATACAAAGTGAAATTTATGATAGAAACGGAACTGCATTGATTTAGTGTTCATTCA